>NW_026844366.1:339099291-339164404 GCF_025583915.1 Anolis sagrei ordinatus
ATCTTTCTCTCTCCCAAGCTTCAGTTTCCGATCCAAATACATATGAAGTCCATTAAACATTTGAGGGAATTATACAAAATTATGAACACTCAGAAAACAACATAGCACCATTACTTGAAAATTAATTAAGACTTACCTGAAAAGGGATTTTTGCCGATTATTAAGACATTTGGCAAAGGCATCATAATCAACTGTTGCAATGTCTCCTATAGAAAGAAATATAAATATTTACAATATCTACATGAAGATTAATCATGCCTTCCATATATGATTAACAATTTGAATGGGTTTAAACATGAAATACTCAATCTGACTTAAAATACAAATCAAAAGTTTTAAAATATTTTTTTCTTACAACAGCAATAGAAGCTTGCTGTATATACTCATCTATAAGTTTAGAAATTTTAGCCAAAATTGACCCCCAAAATCTGGGTTGAGTCATCATTTTTTGGTAAGAGTTAACATTTCATAACAATTAAGATAGTTTTACCTCTGAAAAAGAAATACATTGGAATTGTGGAGGGCAAATAAGGTTTTTCCTGCTCTGATGGTGATCAAACAAACAACAAGTGAATATACCTCATGCCAAAAGTTTCCACATTCTTATAAAGCAAACAATGAGAGGCCCTTCTCTCAGTCCCACCTCCATCTGAAGCTCTGTTGGTGGGACGGCATTCTTGGTGGCTGCCCCTCGACTCTGGAACTCCCTGTTCAGGGAAGCCAAAATCGCCTCCTCCCTGCTGTCTTTCCAGCGGCTAAAACCTTTTTATTCAGGCAGGCTTTTAAAGATGAAGGTGTTGTGTTTAAGATCAATTCAGGGGGTGCTGTGGTTTTTAACTTTGAATTTGTTTTAATAGTTTTAAATGGGATTTTTAAAATGCTGTTTATATTTAATCCTGTTTTAATGTTTGTATATTTAAATGTTCATGCTAATGCTTTTATGTTAAGCTGCTTTGAGTCCCCTTCAGGGGAGATAAAGTGAGGTATAAATAAATATAATAATAATAATGATGATGATGATGATGATGATGATGATGATGACACTGATTTAAGACTATGAGGATTTAGATATACAAAAAAAGGCATGCAAAGACTGTACTATGTATAATTGGGCAATGAAATCTAGAGATATCACACAGATTGCCAGTAATGAGGATATAGAGCGTTGTTCAGGACTATAAATATCTGTTTTGGCAAACAGCTACAATCTGAAATATTTTGTGAAGAGTTTTGTGCAAGTTGTTCTATTCAGTTTTTGATAGACACGGATGGCAGTAATCAGGGCAAATCCCCAGTCTAGACAGCACCTAATTCTTTAAAGTTGATGTGCATTCCCGCAAACATCTGGATACCTATCATAGCAGTTGCTAACCCATACACAGATCTGGCAGCATAAGACCTTTTTCTGGCAGCATGTTCAATGTCTAATTATATTTATGCTCCATATGATTAAAAGGGTTTTCTTTTCCAGTTGCTGTTCAGCATCTATAAATGTCATATTAACAGTGTGACATAGAAATTGAAAGCCTATTTTTCAAAGCCAGATATACTTTCACATGGACAAAAAACAAAAATGAAACAATAAAATGCTTCCTTGATTTTTTTTATAATTAGGATCACAGTATTTGGCATTTCCAGAAGTTCATTTTTTGAAGTTCAATCTATGTATTATTAGTACTACTAACTGAATTCAAGTTATAAACTTATCATCATGGTGTAATACAGACCAATACGATTAGAAAAAATATGAACTGGTTGAGCCATTATTCACTACAGTCATATGAGTAAAAATCCAATGTCTTTATGGACACAATGGAGCTTACTTCTCTATTATGATTACAAATTTACAGGGTAAAATGGCTTCCAAAGATTAAGGCAAGCATTTCCTTTTTTTACAAGCTCTAAAATAATGCTTCATGAGGTCAACCACAGGTTACAATATTAGGGATTACTAAGAAGCACAGCTGATGATTTGCAACCTATATAAACATCTGTGAGATTTGATGGAGCGGCAGGACAAGAGGCATAGCTTATTTGCTTTTAATATAGTTCAGTTATTTAGGAGGTGTGGACAGTTACTCTAGTTTTCCCAAAGCAACTCACTTGGAGCAATGTACTGTCTCCACATTTTAGTATCTGAACACAAAGGTTGATGCTTTAGCAGGACTAGATGACTATTTTTGACATGCACAAAATGTTGGGTAAAAGAGGATACTGAAAAGCATTTTAGTCAACTCTTCAATTTATGAAGACTCCCAGAGCAGTTTACAAAGATCAATAAAATAGATGGCAAGCCTGAAGGCAGAGCCTATATCATAATAAGAACAGAAAAAGGGGTGGGGCAAACTTGGGATACATGCTCCTTAGACACATGCTCAGTTAATTCCCCTAGATCAAAACACATCCATCAGAAATGACTTCAGCAGAGACAGATATAGAGCTGACAGTATGTGGGTCAGCCTTCTTTGGCACTATGAGGAGAGAGAGAGAGCAAGGTAGTGAGACTCTATTATATAGGTCTTATATGAACAAATATACAGAGAAAGAAACAACATTCAGCCCCAGGCAGCTGTGCACAACTTATTTCTTTGCAGCACTACTGCTGTGTGACAGGCAAATACAAATTACACTACACAGTAATCACCTCCCACATGCATGATCCAAGTAATCTGGGAACCTGGCCATTTCATACAGAAGTTTTTCAACATGAATATGCAAAAAGGATACATATAAGTATAGTTTATGAGCCCTAAAATCAGTCTGTCGCTCAGACAGAGAAAGGTAGCATTTCCTCATATCACCAGTAAGCAAAAGGGCACGAAGATAGCAACTTAAGAGTGGTGATGTGAAATAGGTATTAAGCTAGGTTGTGGGACTGATCCCATAAAAGCAGATGGCATCATAAGCTCTCAACAGCTACATTTGATGGATTCACACCGCACCTTATGATATTTATGTAGAAATGAGAAAATCACTTACCTGATAGTATGATTTAATTTGTCTCACCAAAATAGACAAATTTTGAATTCGAAGGGATGCATCATTGTTTACTTTCTTATTTACTCTTTGACTGGTTGCTTTAGGGTTGCTGAAAAATAAATAAAAGTTAATTAAATGGCTATATTTTAGCCAAAATTAACAGATTAGCCAAGATATGGAACTGAAACCTGTGCTTCAGATAAGCCATAAGCTTATCATGAAGCACAGACCCTTGAATTTCATATTCACAAGGTATACCACAGGATGATTAAGCCAGTCTGTCAAGTTTTATGCATAACAGTGTGAATATGACAGCTGTCTTGAATATTGTATTTTTATAACAAGCATAAGATATGAGACTGAGCAGATATTGATATTTAATTTATACCCCATATTACTCTGTAAACATGATACTGAAAATTAATGAAATCGAAGATCACCTGGGAAGGAATCCCACTGGAGCATTGCAGCGCACCCAAATACCTGGGAGTCACTCTGGACCGTGCTCTTGCCTACAAGAAGCACTGCCTGAACATCAAGCAAAACGTGGGTGCTAGAAACAATATCATACGAAAGCTGACTGGCACAACCTGGAGCTCACAACCAGATACATTGAAGACATCTGCCCTTGCGCTGTGCTACTCTGCTGCTGAGTATGCATGCCCAGTGTGGAACACATCTCACCACACTAAAACAGTGGATGTGGCTCTTAATGAGACATGCCGCATTATCACGGGGTGCCTGCGCCTTACACCACTGGAGAAATTACACTGCTTAGCCGGTATTGCACTACCTGACATCCACCGGAAAGTAGCAGCCAATAGTGAAAGGACCAAGGCAGAGACATCTCCAGCTCATCCCCTGTTTGGGTATCAGCCAGCACGTCAACGACTTAAATCTAGAAATAGTTTTCTAAGATCTACAGAGACACTCGCTGGAACACCTCAGCAAGCAAGAGTCCAAAAGTGGCAGGCTCAAACCCAGAACCTCAACCAATGGCTGATACCAAATGAGAGACTCCCCCCTGGGCACACAGAAGACTGGGCGACTTGGAAGGCGCTGAACAGACTGCGCTCTGGCACCACGAGATGCAGAGCCAACCTTCAGAAATGGGGCTACAAAGTGGAATCCTTGATATGCGAGTGTGGAGAGGAGCAAACCACTGACCACCTGCTGCAATGCAACCTGAGCCCTGCCACATGCACAATGGAGGACCTTCTTGCAGCAACACCAGAAGCACTCCAAGTGGCTAGATACTGGTCAAAGGACATTTAATCAACTACCAAACTCACAAATTTTGTATTTTGTCTGTTTGTTTGCTTTGTTCTGTTATAAATGTAATATAATTTGACTGGTTGTGCTGACACGACAAATAAATAAATTTCAACTACATAACTGAATTTATGGAACATGCAAAACATGATTCACAGTCCGAGATCTTGAATGAGTGCTAGTAGACTGTAAACCTCCACCAGCATATTCTGCTGGGCTTCTACTGTATTAACTGTACAGTACAGCTTGATAGAAATGAGAAACTGTTGTTCCCTTTTTCCTGTTGCACAAAACCTTCTCTTGTGACTCTAATCCAATGATTGGCTAAAGTTATACATGGGGGAGGAGGGTCACTCAGCAAGGAAGTACTGGATACCGTTTTCCTCAACAAAAAAGGACATACGGCATGCTAGTCTAATAGCGGTAACCCACAGTGTAACTCAACAACCGGATTCATGATGAAACTAGATAATTCAGAAAATGTCAGAATACTTGGGTATGTTAAAAGCGTTCCACTTCCACCACTAAAATCTATTTCATATCTGTATTTTCCTAGTTTGACTACCTATGATGGGAAACCTTGAAACAAATATATAGTATCTCTATACAGAGTTGTGAAAAAGGAAACTATACAATATAGCATGGAATGTGAGAAGTAATTTGAGTTTACATGGAGAGAAGGAAATGTGAACCTAAGGAGGACCATTCAAGTTTTAGAATTATATGTGAATTAAACCAACAGCACACATTATGGTTGGGTAATGGTGAATAAACATGATTTTAAGCCAAACAACTTTGATATACTGTAGGGCACACTTTGGATCTAGTTTTCCGTTCTAATCAGGAGGACAGTGATCTGGGTATGGAGGCATTCTGTATAGTTCCATTGTCCTGGACTGATCACCACCTTGGTGAAGACCTCCATCATCCAAGCCTGCGAAGAAACTATTGGATACCAAGCCAAGAAACATCAAGATTGGTTTGATGAAAATGACATCGAGATCCAACAGCTAATTGACAAGAAAAGGAAAGCCTTCCAAACATGGCAGAGAGACATCAACTGTGCTGCTAAGAAAAAGATCTATGCCAGTGCAAAAGCTGAGGTCCAAAGAAGGACAAGAGAACTCAAGAACATCTGGTGGACAAAGAAGGCCGAAGAAATCCAACACCTGGCAGATACCCATAATGCTCAGGGATTTTTCAAAGCCACAAAGGTCATCTACGGACCAAGAAACCATGGCATACAGCCTCTACGCTCATCAGATGGAACCAAACTCCTGAAGGACCAAAACTCAATTGCACTACGTTGGAAAGAACACTACCAAAGCCTCCTGAACCGCAGCTCCAATGTGGCCGAAGAGGTCCTCTCACAAATCCCACAACAAACCAGGGATGAGCTTGCAGCACTGCCTAGTTTGGAAGAAGTCAGCAATGCCATCAGCCAACAAAAGAATAACAAAGCCAGTGGACCGATCCCTGCTGAAATCTTTAAAGAGGGAGGACCTGAGCTGACACACCAACTCCACCAGCTCATAGAAAAAGTGTGGGTGACCGAGAAAATCCCAGCAGATTTCAAGGATGCCACCATCATCACCTTCTTCAAAAAAGGGGAAAGAACAGACTGCGGAAACTATCGAGGTATCTCCCTTCTAACCTCCGCTGGGAAAATCCTCGCAAGAATCCTTGCAAACCGCCTTCTGCCCCTCTCAGAAGACACCCTCCCAGAATCCCAGAATGGCTTCCGCCCCTCCAGAGGAACAGTGGACATGATCTTCACTGCACGACAGCTCCAAGAAAAATGCAGGGAACAAAACCAGCCTCTGTACATGGCATTCATCGACCTTGCAAAGGCATTCGACACAGTGAATCGCAGCGCTCTCTGGACCATCCTCCACAAAATCGGGTGCCCTAACAAATTTGTGAACATCCTGCGGCTCCTCCATGATGACATGATGGCAACAGTCTTGGACAGCAATGGCTCCCAAAGTGACCCATTTAAAGTGGAATCCGGTGTCAAACAGGGATGTGTTATTGCCCCAACTCTATTCTCCATCTTCATCGCTATGATACTTCACCTTGTTGATGGGAAGCTTCCCACCGGAGTGGAAATCATCTATCGGACAGATGGCAAGCTATTCAACCTCAGCAGACTGAAAGCCAAAACCAAGGTTACAACAACAGCTGTTATAGAACTCCAGTATGCTGATGACAATGTCGTCTGTGCGCATTCAGAAGAAGATCTACAAGCCACTCTAAACACCTTCGCAGAAGCATATGAGAAGCTCGGCCTGTCACTGAACATTGAGAAAACCAAGGTGCTGTTCCAGCAGGCACCAGCCAATCCCTCTCCAATGCCAGTAATACAGCTTAATGGTGTAACATTAGAAAATGTGGACCATTTCCGCTACCTTGGCAGCCACCTCTCCACCAAAGTCAACATCGACACCGAAATACAACACCGCCTGAGCTCTGCGAATGCAGCAATTTTCCGAATGAAGCAGAGAGTGTTTGAGGACCGGGACATCCGTAGGGAGACCAAGGTGCTTGTCTATAAAGCTATTGTCTCCCAACCCTGCTATATGCCTGTGAGACGTGGACTGTCTACAGACGTCACATGCAGCTCCTGGAACGTTTCCATCAGCGCTGCCTCCGGAAAATCCTGCAAATCTCCTGGGAAGACAAGCGGACAAACGTCAGTGTGCTGGAAGAGGAAAAGACCACCAGCATTGAAGCGATGGTCCTCCAACATCAACTCCGCTGGGCCGGCCACGTTGTCCGGATGCCTGACCACCGTCTCCCAAAGCAGTTGCTCTACTCCGAACTTAAGAACGGAAAACGGAACGTTGGTGGACAGGAAAAGAGATTTAAAGATGGGCTCAAAGCCAACCTTAAAAACTCTGGCATAGACACTGAGAACTGGGAAGCCCTGGCCCTTGAGCGCTCCAGCTGGAGGTCAGCTGTGACCAGCAGTGCTGCAGAATTTGAGAAGGCACGAGTGGAGGGTGAAAAAGAGAAACGTGCCAGGAGGAAGGCGCGGCAAGCCAACCCCGACCGGGACCGCCTTCCACCTGGAAACCAATGCCCTCACTGCGGAAGAAGATGCAGAGCAAGAATAGGGCTCCACAGCCACATACGGACCCACAAGGAAATCCATAATGGAAGACCATCTTACTCGTCCAACGAGGGATCGCCTAAGTAAGTAAGTAAGTAAGGTGGTTTAGACTCAATAAGACTTGCAGCCTCTGAAAGGGTGAGGGACCAATTAAGATAGATGGATTCCTGAAGGCTTCGGGGGACTTTTCTATTGCCTTCCTTCTTTTCCTTTTTTTTTTAGATGGATTCCTAAAGGCTTCGGGGGACTTTTCTATTGCCTTGGCAGGTGATCCTGATGAAGACCTGACTGATCACTTGAATACGAAAATGCCCAGAGCAGTGGACACTATTTTCCCTAGGCATCCCCTTCTATGAAATGGAGCCAAGCAGACCTCCTTGTTTATTAGGGAGGGAGTTGATAGTGATGAACAAGTGGGACGGAGACTAGAGCAACAATGGTGGAAGATTCAGAACAATTCCAAACAAACACTCAAAAGCCTGTTGTGATGAATTTGCAAGACACTGCAGACAAAATTGCTCAGCTCTGCTCGGACTTGGATGCTGTAGTTGAGAGAGATCCTGCAGATGCAATTCTGGTGCCTGCTTATCCACAATTTTTGGATATGTTTCAATTTATGTAGTCTAAGAATGTGAACAGTATTCTTGGAGAAGTAATAGCATCATATGTTTACTGGATCTGCACCCTTTCTGACTCCTGAAAGCAACTACAGGAGAATTGGCTTATTGAATAAGGGGAGAGGAATGCCTCAGTGCAGTAAAGGACATTACCATTATGCACTAAAAGAACTGTGTGAGGTTGTTACTTTTTTTTTTTAAAGGGCTTTCCTAGATCCCATCATTTTAAATAGTTATCAGCCAGACTCTAACATTCCATTTTCAGGCATGGTTCTGGAACAAGGGTTTCTGCATAAACTGATATATATCCATTTCTGGGCTGTTGTAGGTTTTTCGGGCTATATGGCCATGTTCTAGAAGCTTTCTTTCCTGACGTTTTGCCTGCATCTATGGCAGGCATCCTCAGAGGTTGTGAGACCTCACAACCTCTGAGGATGCTTGCTGTAGATGCAGGCAAAATGTCGGGAGAGAATGCTTCTAGAACATGGCCATACAGCCCGAAAAACCTACAACAACCCAGTGATTCCGGCCATGAACACCTTCAACAATACATATTTCCATTTCAATCTCATGTCAGGCCTAGTTATGGAAGAGTTAGCTTTGGTCACCTTGCTGGATGATAAACACAGGCAATGGGCCAAGGAGGAGTGGACGTTGTTGGTTTTGCTGGAACTCTCAGTTTTATTCAATACCCTTGACTATGATATCCTTCTGGACACCTCTTTTTGGATGGAACTTGAAGGCACTGTTGTGCAAGGGCTTTGGTTTTTCTTGGAGAGGCAGATTCCAAGGAACCTGTCTCTGTACTGAACCAATGTATCTTGACTTAAGAGTTTAATTTGTTCTGTGATTGAGCTCGTAACCCAAAACACTTTAAAATCACTTAATTAAAACATATGAAACTTAATACTATTACCGTATATTCCGGCATATAAGACGACTGGGCATATAAGACGACCCCCAACTTTTCCAGTTAAAATATAGAGTTAAGACGACTCCCATGCATAAGACTACACCCGCGTATAAGACGACCCCTGATTTTTGAGAAGATTTTCTTGGGTTAAAAAGTAGTCTTATATGCCAGAATATACTGTAATCTATTCCAGGCTCCCCCCCCCCCCATTTTTGTTATGTGTTTTTAAATAAGAAAATGTACTTTATAAATAACAAATAATGTATAAATGCACATTCACATGGAACAATAATAAAAAAGAAAGATCAACTTTAAAATGATAGAAGCACAAAGTTGTGGGAAGGAAGCACATTTCAGGCAACAAAATGTGTGTTACAGCAAGGCAAAACCTACACATTTACATGGAACAATAAAAAAGAAAGATCAACTTTAAAATGATAGAAGCACAAAGTGAAGGCAGAAGCATCATTTTCTTCATACTGTATGCATTCCAGTTTTCCTCTCTCTCTTGCTCTTTTCTCTCCTGAAGCCAAACATACTAGGAATAAAACCACACAAAATCAACTAAAGTTCCTCAAAGTGGACAAGAGCAAAGCAGACAGTATTTCCCAAAGCATAAAAAAGCATGAGGCATAGAAGCTGCTCTCTTGAAGTCCTAAAGCCTTGTACTCTCATGCTAGCACTCCTTATGGCTCTTATCTCAACATGTTGCTCGTATGTCAAAGCAAAACCAAGCGACAGCTCTTAACCCAAAACATTATGAAGTTGGGGTGCTCTTAAGTAGAGGGTCCACCATCATAATGGTCTGGATGAGGGAAAGCAAATTGAAACTTAATCTAGACAAAACAGAGGCACTTCTGGGCAGTCAGAAAGCAGATCAGGAACTGGTGCACCAGCTGCACATATTCCTTGAGATATCAAATCTAGTCATGGCGACAAATACTTTGACTACATCCTGTCTGGACTACTGTAACCTACTCTACATAGAGCTGCCTTAGAAAAGTGTTCAGAAACTTGAGGACAAGGAATACTCAGTCTGTACAAATTATTAAATAACATCCCCAAGAATCCACTAATAAAGGATGTGCTGGTGATCACCAAATTAAATTGGTTTAAAACAAGGCTAGAGAAATCCACTAAGAACAAGGTATTGATTACTTTAAGTCGTAATAGCTATATGCTACTCCAACAACCCTCTGAATTGTAACTGCTAGAAAACAAGTGGGAAAAGACTGCCAGTTTCACATCTTGCTTTTGGGAATTCCAGAAATATCAGATTGTCTCCAGTGGGAAACAGATGCCTTTTGTCTAATTCAGTGGAGATAGTATGTTTTTATTCTCTGTCAATAGTTAACAAATGTCTAAGTGACAGACAAGGAATTGATATCCAAGTATCATCTGTAAAAGCATACCTGCACTTGGCAAAGATTTTCAAAGTGGGAATGACATTTCTAGATATTTGTTACCATCCAAGTGCTCATAGCTGTATATTAGAATATCAATAAAAATTATAGAGAGAGTCATGTAAATGGAGAGGCGTCTAGCATCCATTATTTATTAATGACTACACTATCTTTAATTTTTCTACCAGCAGCTACTATCAGTCTGAAAAAGCAGCACTCCTAGAGATTTTCTTGAAGCCTTATCTACTTTCAAGAAAATCTCTAGGAGTGCTGCTTTTTCAGACTGATAGTAGCTGCTGGTAGAAAAATTAAAGATAGTGTTTCTCAACCTTCCTAATGCCGCAACCCCTTAACACAGTTCCTCATGTTGTGGTGACCCCTAACCATAAAATTATTTTTGTTGCTACTTTCATAACTGTAATTTTGCTACTTCATAGAACCGCAAATCACGGTCCAGGAAGCCAAATCTTTCCCAGCAACACCATCTACAGGGCCAGTTGCTCACCTCCATTGTTCTTCTCTCCCTTTCTGGGTTATGTCCTCCAACTAGGGAGAGAGATACAATGACAACCTAAGCATTAAAGTACTTAAACTTCCTATCTAGACCCTCATAATCTTTTGTGAAATCCTAAAAATTATGTCTTGTAGTGACATTGATTCCAACATGGACTAAAAGAAATAGCTAATGGCCATGAGGATTTTGTCTGCCTCTCTGATACATCTTGGATGTTTGTCCCAGGGAGGCAGCATACTGTAAAGAGCATGTGAGACCCAGAAACCACAATTTCCTCTGCCGCCAACCAGGCCAATAGCCAGGATTTTGTTTGGGGGGGGGGGGTGAGTTTTGAGTGAAAGAGGGTCTACCCTAGGAAACCTTTTGTATCGTTACCCCAATACCCCCATGCATATGGGATATATTGAGCATGGTGATCAGATCAATATGAATAAACATAACAGTTTAAATAATGTACCAGTAAGGCCTTCTCGTGGACCACCCTGAGAATTTGGGGGGGGGGGGGGGGAGGCTGAAGCTCCCCAAGCCCCGCCCCCGGCTACATGCACCAACACACCTCCTCTGGTGATTGGCATGGGTCATCCCACGTGCTGAATTCAAGTACACCTGCACATTTTTGAGGACTGACATTGTTGATCTTGTTCTTTTATTCATCACCACTGACATGGGAGAGAGTTTCAAGATGACTTTGCAGATCCAAAATCACAAAAGGATCCCTGGTCCTCCTAGTTCTATGTGTAATATTCCTCCAAATGTCCACCTCCTTTTTTAAAATAAATCTCCATTGTCTTTGAAGACATCCCCTGTGTATTCCTCATACAGGACAATCTGCTTCACTATGCCCAGGAAAACCTAATGCTCCCTAATATGTTAAAGAATAGGCAGACCAGCCACAAGATGCTGGACTTCCTCTTTCAACAGGGCCACAAGCTTGCACTTGCTGCAAAATCCTCATGGCCATTACCCATTTCTTTTAGCTACCTACATCTTCTGGCAAGAATACAAAAATACTAGAGCTGTTGCGCTGTTATACACATTTACATGGGAGCAGGTCCAACAAAACCCAGAACATAGTTCTGATTAAAAGATGCAGAAGACTGAACTTAGCTTTTAGTTTAATTCTTGTAATCACACACAGATCATGCTAAAAAAATCCATCAAGTACAATGGTCTGAATCATATAGATTCAACTCCAAAAAGAACAGCTTTGTGGTTATGTTGTTATGTGCCTTCAAGTTGTTTCCAACTTCTGGTAAACCTGTCATAGGTTTCTATGAGGCTAAGAGTATGTGACTTTCCAAGGTGAGTTATATGAAAAGTATTCTACTTGCACAACATTGAATTTCACCCCAAATTTTAGGAATATTAATTTCTAGGGCAGTGCCATGGCCTGCTGCCAGTCTGTGGGTCTTTGGCTGTTGGGCTACAGTATGTTTCCAGGAAACAAATAAATAATTGTAGCCTATTAATACAAATATGGCACACTGGAAGAGAAAACTGTCATTCTACTATCTGATGGATAGTCTGAGAAATTCTATTCTATAACAACTTTGATAGAATACTTAAACACAAAGTATGAAATAATTTAAAAACCTCATAACTTAATTTTATTCGATTAGTTTATTTGTGGGACTCAACAGTGAAATTATTTGCATACAGATGAGTTTACATCTGAGGTAGGAATCAAGGGAACTGAAAAAGAAGGAGAAAGAATTGCTATTCCTAGACACTTCCAAGAACACCAATTCATCTTAAAAACAAAGTAACTCCTCAACACAAAAAAGTGTCCAAAACTGATGCTTTTAAAAGATTTTAGTACTAAGGTTAGGGTCTTTTTTGTGCATTATATGGAGAGACTGAAAAATAAATCACTACGAAACAGAAATATATTTCCATCAGTTGCCACACCAAACATATATTCCAAGACAACAAATCCTACATATATAACCTATGTATAGCTTCCTTTGTAAAGTAGAAAAGAAAAATCTTTCATTGGCAAATAGCCTAGTAAAATAGGGCAAATTTGTCTGGAAGTCAATAGGCAGCCCAGCACTAAAAGACAGCCTTAAGCAATTTTACATTTAAGGGCAACCTACATATGACAAGTTACATTAATTTCAACTGGGGAAAAAACAGACAAGAGCACCCATACTAGTTCAAAATGCATAGGAAATGGAGGGGAGTCTGTTGTTTCTCAAAAGCTATCAGTGCTATATGATGTAGGCTCAGCCACCACATAATCAGGGATTAGGTATCTTTTTCATTCAACAAAATCTATCACAAATAAATATGAAGCCATTAAGCTATCATATTTCTAAATCTAAACAGACTGCAAACCAGTTGTATGTCTTCTGCCATCTGTTCATTGAAGGTGCTTAATTACAAAGCCTACTACTTGTCTGTATGAACTATAACATATATATCTGTACCCCTTTAAAAACACAACCTCTAAAATACAACCTCTACAAACATTTTTTTAAAAAACACTTTCTTCTTATTTTAATTGCAGTGCTAGATTCAACACCAACTACATTTATTCCCAAAATAGCCTAGATATTTTTTTTAAAATACAACTTTTACTTCACAGTAACCCAACTTTTCCTTCTCTTCCTTGGCTACATTTGTACATCATACTAAATCACAAATTGAGTGGTACAGAAGAAAATATAGCCTATGAGACCCCAATACCATGTATCGGGGCTTCAAGTTCCTGGTAGCAACCACATTTTCCCAAAAAGTGTGGGAGGTAAGAATGGCTCCTACACTATCAGCAATATGGAATCAATTTCATCACGCTTTAAGTCCAGCTGAGGTCTAAACTTCTGTTTTTCTTCTTAGTTACATTGTTTTGACTTAAAATGGGCCAAGAACCAAAATGTGGCAAAAATATGCTCTATGGCATATTTAGGGACAAAATGAAAATTACAATTGGTGATCTTGCTCTCCAAGATCGCTATACAACAGGACCCCTTCAAATCCCTGACAGCTGACCACCTCAACGGGAGTGAACTAGGCCTCTGCTACCAGGCAGATGGGCTTTGGAGTCTTTATTAACATTTTGCTCAAATATTAATACCTGATATTGTAGGGAAAGAGTGCCCTTGTATTCTTATCCTTGTAATATATTTTTTGCATTAACCTGGAAGTTTAAAGCAGGGCAAACAGTATCAAAGCTGAGAAGAGATTGGGAGAGTAAATGTTCATGTTGTTAAATTGCTTCCACAGTTCTCACACCTATGGGGGAGGGGGGGAATGGGTCGCACTTACACACTTCCTTTTCTTATAGTCCTTTGATTGCCAGCTGGGAATAGTCTGAGCAGTATTGACTTATAGGTCCAATTCTATTGTTGGCTATAAGAAGATACATGGCCCCATCAATAAATGGGCGGGATACCTCTGCTGTGCATCCTCTGCTGTATCATTTACCATCAACAAAGCCTATGCCATAGCAGAATTGAGTTCTAGTAGTTAGCACCGAAAGAACTCTTCTGAAAGTCTGCAATCACACCTGCTTTAATAATATACGTAACACCGAGGAGTTGGCAGCAATGAAGCGAACAAAGAGGAGACTAGAGTGTGTGTGGCATTCAGATCCTAATGAGTCAAACTGAACACGGCTGGATGCCTACCTAAGGGCAAACGCCGCAGCAATAAAGGCTGCACAGAAGTCTTTGTTTGCAGCTAATATTGCGTCCACAAAGAACCATCCAGCGGAGCTGTTTTGAGTAGTCAGAGGATTGCTGAATCCCGCCCCTCAAGACAGGTCCCCTGACAACTCGGCAGCCCGCTGTGAAGCATTTGCTCAGTTCTTTGCGGACAAAGTTGCTTTGATCCGCTCTGGCTTTGACACCATGTTAATGACAGTCTCTTGAGGATGTAACACGAGCACTTGCTTGTCCGGTTTTATTCATTTCAATTGATGCTGCTCGAGGATGCAGACAAGATTTTGTAGAGGCATGAGCAACCACATGCATCCTAGACTCCGCCCATCCTGGCTGGTAAAGAAAGCCAGAGGGGTGAATGTGGTGGCTAATATCTCCCTTTGGGAAGGCAAAATTCCAGCCAGCTGAAAACAAGCTGTGATAAAACCGCTGTTGAAAAAACCATCACTGGACCCCACTCAATTCGTCAACTATCTGCCAGTTTCCAATCTCCCTTTCTTGGGCAAAGTCCTGGAACATGTGGTGGTGTTGCAACTCCAGGGGTTCTTGGAAGACACAGATTATCTAAATCTGGTGCAGTCTGGCTTTAGGCCAGGACATGGTACTGAGACAGCCTTGGTCGCCTTAGTTGATGATCTACGCCAGGAACTGGACAAGGGGAGTGTGTCCCTGTTGGTTCTGCTGGACCTCTCATCGGTTTCAATACCATAGACCACAGTACCCTTCTGGGATTGCCTTGGGGGAATGGGTCTTGGAGGTACTGTTGTACAGTGGCTCCAGTCCTTTCTGGAAGGTCGCTCCCAGAAGGTGTTGTTGAAGGACACCTGCTCAGCCCCACGGCCACTGTAACTGTGGAGTCCTGCAGGGATCAATACTGTCCCCCATGTTGTTCAACATTTACATTAAGCCGTTGGGGGAGATCATCCAGAGTTTTGGGGTTCTGTGCCATCTGTATGCAGTTTATGTCCAACTCTCTCACTCCTTCCCACCTGCTATTAAGGAGGATGTTCAAGTCCTGAACCGGTGCTTGGTGGCTGTAACGGACTGGATGAGAGTGAACACATTGAAACTGAATCCAGACAAGGCAGAGGTCCTCCTGGTCAGTCGGAAGGCCAAACAGGGTATAGGGTTACAGCCTGTGCTTGATGGGGTTATGCTCCCCCTGAAGGTACAGGTTCACAGCTTGGGGATGATCCTGGATTCATCTCTGAGCCTGGAACCCCAGGTGTTGGAGTTCAGTCTGTGATTGTGCCTAATAATCAGGGTGTTCAGCCTGTGATTGTGTCTAACGATCAGGGTACTCTAGGTACATCATTGGAAATTACAATGATGTTTTTAATTATGAGGGTGCTTTAGATGCAGAGAATGACAATAGGATTCCTGTTGAAATTTTCTTTGCTGATGAGAATGTTCTTGAAGAGTTTGGAGAATCATGGTATGGTCTCTGGAAGGGGGCCTGAATTGTTACTGGAGAATTCCCAGGACTTTGAGCCGAGCCGGAGAAAAGCTAGGCACCTTGCCCAGCTGCAGAAATTAATGAGCCAGAAGATAGAAGGCATATTTTCAGACAGAACAGACAAACACACCAATCTCTTAGGCTTTCTGCCAGGCTGAGCAAGAAACTGATAAGAGAGTCAAGGCTGCAAAGAAATCCTTTTCTGGTGGCTTGGGATATTGAGTAGATTAGGGGATAAAAGTGCCAAGTACAGAATCTGTAGCCAGACGAAGCAACGTTGGAATTGAATTAAGACATTTGTTCTGAACCTTGTAGCCTTACCTTGAATAGATTCAAGTTATGCCTTGTTTGATTTCATGATTCAAGTTTGGAGTTTTACCTTGGAAGTTCTTGTGTCAATTTTTCATGAACTCTGATGGACTTATTTCCTGGATTATTTGTTCCTGCTTATCTTTCTACCTACTTGGATTTACCTATTTCTATGAAGTGTTTTAACTGCTAATGCTTTTTATTATTATTATCTTGAATAAACAGCTTGCATTTTTACTCAGCTATGTGGTGTTTTAAAGTCATAGGGCTTTTCCTGGCCTGGAGTACAACACCAGGTCTTGGCGGTGGCCAGGAGAACTTTCTGTTGGTAATCAGCCTGTGTTTGTGTTTCAGGATCCTGATGTGGGAAATGATGAGGGAAATGATGAGAGAAATGATGGTGCTGAGGCTGAGGTACAAGATGGAGATGGTTTGGTAAATGATTTTCAGGCAGACAATGACAGAGAGGCCCCAGTGCAAAGGGCAGTTTTTCATGAGAATATTCTTGCTGGGCCTAGCAATGATGGTTCACTCCCGCTCTCTGTGAGCTCTCAAAATTTGGGTTTGGAAAACAATCTGACACCTGGGAATTTTAATGAGCAGCCAGATAGGGAGCTGAAGAATAGGCAGCTGGAGATTAGCCAGGATCGACAACAAACTCAGTGTTTACATCGCACTGAAAGTCTTTGTCTGATAAGGGTTAAATGAGGGGAAAAGCGAAACCAATTTCTGAGTTTTGGGATATAAGGTTTGCCTCAAGGGGAAACCTGTTAGATCAGGCATCGTTTGGAAATCAAGTTCATGTGCCATGGAAATCCTGTTCAAGGGGTCTTGTTCCTGTGGAGTTTTTTAGCCTTTACATTGTCTTTGCATCTTGTTGATTCCTGTCTGGATAAATGCTGTTTTGGATTGCTTTTATATCTGGTGTGGACATTGCTTTGTGTTACTACCTTTTATGGACTTATTACTTTTTGGAACTTTATTTTCTTACAAGCATATATTTCATCTGGCTATTTACTAAGCTTCAATAAAAGAAGATTTGTTTCTTCACTTTTCGTGTGGTGTGTTTTAAAGTCAGAGGGTTTTTTTCTGACCTGGAGTGCAACACTTTCACAGAATTAAAACTTGTGCGGCAGCTGCACCCATATCTTGGGAGGTCGTACTTGGTCATGGTAGTCCATGCTCTGGTTACATCCCAAATAGATTACTGCAACGCACTCTACGTGGGGGTCGTCTTTGAAGACGGCTCAGAAGCTCTAGCTAGTCCAACATTCGGCAGCCAGGTTACTCACTGAAGTGGGGTACAGGGAGCGTACAACTCTTGTTATGCCAGCTCCACCGACCGCCCATTAGCTTCCGAGCACAATTCAAAGTGCTGGCTTTAGCCTATAAAGCCCTAAATGGTTCTGGCCCAGTTCACCTGTCCGAACGTATTTCCCTCTATAAATCATCAAGGACCTTAAGATTGTCTGGAGAGACCCTGTTCTCGGTTCCACTGCCTTCGCAGTCACGTTTAGTGGGGACGAGAGACAGGGCCTTCTCCATGGTGGTCCCTCGGCAGTAGAACTCCCTCTCTAATGAGATCAGATTCACCACTCCCTCCTGACCTCAAATCCTGGATGTGGGATCAAGCATTTGCAGAATAGACTGATTTGCTGGGAAAGACAATGTTTTAATGGAAGACAATGGACTGTTTTTAGGATGATGATTTGAACTGAAAAACTGTTTTAATGCAATATATATTTATAACTGTCTTAATTTGTACTAACTGTATTTTATGCTATGTTTTATTTTGTTGGCATTGAATAGTGCCTGTTGGTAGCCGCCCTGAGTTCCTCTCTGGAGGTTGAGAAGGACGAGATATAAATGTTCCTAATAAATAAATAAAATAAATTTATGCTTATGGGCCTAGAATCCTAGAAATAGAATATTTTGTAGTGATTAATGGCATAATACATGCATCCAAGAAACAAAAAAAATACTCATTCAAATGTACTCTTGCTAGAAAGCCAAGAACGGTCTAAAAACCTAAATAAGACTTATTATAACCAAACTTCAAATCATGGCTACTGATTAATAAAACTGATGACATAAACATGTAGACACTCAGTTAACTTGTTGATTGAAATTTTTCTTTGATTTTAAATGTAATGTATCGCATATGTGTATTGTAAACCGCTCCGAGCCTTTGGGGAGTGGCGGTATATAAAATTGATTAATTAAAAAAAACTGGAACTCAAGCAAACAGAACTCTAAACAAGCAAAACAATTACCTAAAATTACATACTGCAATCACAAAGCTGATTTTATTTACAGTAAAGCTTTGTGACATAAAGTTTGTCTTTAAGTATATTGATTTGCTTTTAATTACTATATTTTGAGATTAATAGCAAGTTAATACAGAGTTTATGGTATGAGATCGTATGGGGTATAGTAGAAGTTAGGCCTATTTTAATAGTAACTCTCAAACAACCAGAAACTACATTTTTCCAGCATCTACGCATCCCCATGGGTGCAAGTTAACTGAGAATTTACTGTGTTAGACTACATTTTATTCTTTACCCATGCTACATGAAGTTCACAACAACCAATCATGTAAACCAACTTTTACATTCAGTAGATGTCCACTACTTATGCATGCATGTATGTATGTATGTATGTATGTATTTCATTTATATGTTGCCTTTCTGCCAGAATGCTACCCAGAGCTCCTTATGGACAGAAAAAGTGGGGTATAAATAAACATAATAATAGTAACAATAATAATAAGTCAGTTTACAGATAAAATTCATTAAGACCTAACAAAAAGCATTCAAAAACATCTTAAACAGTATACATTATTTTAAAAAGATGTAAATGTTAAAAACATAAGCAAAGCACACCGTCCAATACAAAGCCACCCTTAGAATGAATGAATATTAAAATGCCTGTTTGGATAAAAACATTTTGTCCATTGCTGAAAAAAATGGAAGGAGAGGTCTAGCCCCTGCAAGTAGGAGGTTCCTGAGGGTGACAGTAGCTACTGAGAAGGCTTTCCCTCCTGCCTTAAGGAAGTCTGTGATGGTGTGGGTCCAAGCATCTAGGCTCAAAGTTGAGTGCAGGAGACCCAAGCTGTAATCCCATTTAGCACAGATGAAGTCCCTATTCCCTGATCTGCCTTTCGAATGATCAACAGCACTTTTGTCTTGTTTGGATTAAGTTTCATTGGTTGCTGTGGAAAACATGAAATCTTGACTTGCTCCTAATAGAGCAGACTGCATGGATTTTGAAGTCCATCAATATGACAAGCAGACAGAACTTCAACTGCATCACCATTACCAACTCATGAAGACAAATTATTATTTTTTAAATAATTTTTATTGTGCTTTTTAATATATACAGCGAAAGTGGGGGGAAACATTTCGGTATAGAGGAAAGTAGGAAAGTATATTGGGAAAAGACTAAATGAAGAAGAAGAAGAAAAAAGAAAAAAAATGGGTGTGTGTGGGACTTCCCAATGTCTTCCAAAGTTGCTTCTTGATGTATCGTGATGATTTTTATCAGTTTTCTCTGTTCGTACAATTTCGAAAGTCGTCTATCATTGTAGCCTACACAGCTTTATCTGGTTTTTGTATCTTCAAACGTTGGACAAGTAAGATTTTTGCTTGCAATAAACTCCTTAAATCCATCCCAATCTGTCTTCTTTTGGGTGTTATTCGGTCTTTGCAAAAGGCTGTCCATCTGAATTAAGTCAAAGACTTTTAAGATCCAGTCTTCAATACTTGGTACGTGGATTTGCTTCCAGGTTTTTGCAATCAACAATCTGGTGGCTGTGCCTAAAAGGAAAATTATCTTATCCTGGTTTACATCTAATTTTGTGATTGTAATACTGAGTAGATATGTCTCTGGGAGCTGAGGGATTTTTGTTTTTATTACTTTTGTGTTGCTGAGTGGACTTCCTTCCAAAATTTTTTAATAGTTTTACAAGTCCACCATTGGTGGAAAAAAGTTCCTATTTCTTTTCCACATTTCCAACAGAGATTTGATATACCTTTATTAAATTTGGACATTTTAATTGGAGTATAATACCATCTGTATAGCATTTTATACCAATTTTCACGAATATCGGCCACTATGGTATATTTTAATTTAATATTCCAGATTGCTTCCCATTGTTTCGTTAAAATATTATGACCCAAATTATTGATCAGAAGTATGGATCAGCATGTATATCCAGGATCAAGTCCTGGATCAGGGATGTTTTTCCACTCAACAACCTGGCATTGACCACATGAATCTTCAGCCTAAGGGCCTATTGTCAAGGCTATCCAGACTATCTGTAATGGAGAACAGATCTGGGGTAACCAAGACACAGTGACTCCTACTATGACGGTAACTGTGTGTCCCTGTCGTATCTCCCTGCTTCCCGGGACACTTCCCACTCATGCCTTCATTATGGTTTGTTGGCAAGCAGGTCATTTTAAAAGTTACCCCCCAAAATGTCACATTTTTCCCATAACATCCCACCTGATTGAAGCTGGCTATTCTTTTGATAGAGTAAGGTGAGTTCAAACATTAAAGTTTTTTATTTGATAGCTATTCCTCTAATATCAGTCACTACTGGACAAAACAATGATCAGCCTCACTTTATGGAACTTCTCATAAAAGCTTGTTCACTTCCTTTTGGCCATATTCAAGACATCAAATTTGAATCCAGGATACTCTCACTGCAGTGCCATCTGCACATGTTCTCTAACTTAGAAAACTATGTAGCATTATTATTATTATCATTATCATCATCGTCATTGTCTTTCTCTTTATTGTTATGTCTATCCCACCTTTCTTGCCATAGGGACTCAATGCAATTCACAATAACATAACTATTCAAATAGGTTACATGCAACAAGTTCAGTCAGATGTACCTTTTTTCAGATTAATTATATTACCTAAATCCAATGTAGGTAAGCCCACTCAATCAATTTAAATAGAATTCAACCAGTGTACATGATATCTACTTTCCCTTCCACATCCATCCCCATAAACATTTTATCTTTCCACATTTGTCTGCATTATTTTTTCAGACAGACTGACTGCACAGTAACCAAACTAACATTTATGTATTTAGGACAACTATACAGTTTGTTATGCCCTCTGTTTCAAATCTTTCTAGTCCTTTTCCTTCCCCCTTTTTTCTAGCGTATGACTGGAGGGAGGGGACAATAGGGATCAAAATTCCTCCAAATAGCTGAACAAGCTAACAGCTGTTAGAAGCTTTAATCTCACGGGTGGCAATCTATCACAAATTCTTTTAAAATGTGAATCCTTATAAATAATGGGTCTATAAGCAATGAAAATAACTCCAGCTTCCAGAGCCATCATAGTAATTCATTCAAAGAGTTTACAGTATTTGTCCATATAGGAAAGCAAGAATGAATATCTGATTAAGATGCCAAAGCTGAAAGCACATAGTGTCATGCTTCACTAACTGTTAATACTGAGGGAAATGCAGAGCTCTGGCACATGTTCCCACTGATGAGTTAAGGACATGTGCCAAGTTTCTCTTTCACAGTTATGCTTGAATGACCAACATCATCATCTTCTCTTAAGGAAACATTCATGATACAAGATACATCACTATAAAGATCATCTTGAGACATAGTTCTTCATAGATTCAAATAAATAAAACTAAACAACAACAACATTATTTTTTATACCTCGCCTCCATCTCCCCGAAGGAACTCGGGGTGGCTTACAAATGGGACAAAACATCAAAGCAAAACAATCAATTAAAACAAAAAACATGATTAAAATAAAACATAGCAAAGCATAACAATCAGATGAAAACACAACTAAATAAAACATAAAAGTATAAAACAACAGCATTAAAACCCGCTCAACAGTACACGACAAAAACCCAATAATCAGAAATACTAAGGTGGGCTATAAATCAGGCTATAAAAAGGACTGGGCATGGGATAGTGCAAAACAGTGTACCATAGGGCCGGGGGATTAGAAGAAATGCAGAGAACAGAATACTATCTGGCGAACTAGGGATAGGGCATTTATAAGTAGACACTTTTTATACTGCAGGCTCTATGCTACATAGGCATAGGAAAAATGCTTTAAAACAATATCGCTGTACCATAAAAGATAAAAAACAAAAAACAAATTGATAAGATAGCAAGAATGTTTTCTTCCACTGAAGAAGGTTGTATCTGCCCAGGTGCTTCTTCTAATCCTAGCTGTGTTCCTCAACTTTATTTAACAATACAGGAAGCAAAAGAAAAAAGTGACGATGTGACATGGAAATATGTACATTCAAAGCCATTTTGATCACAATCAGGAGATCAGATATTAGCACACAGTGGTCATGATCACTATGCGAGGACAAGATATGCTGAATGACGGGGGACAGATTTCTAAGAAATTCTATCTATATAACATTCTAGGCTGCATCAATAGTATAGTTACCTAGATTGAGGGATATAATAGTACTCCTCTAGTCTGCTTTAATTAGAACTTACCTGTAATACTGTATTCAGTTCTGAGCACTACAATTCAAGAAGGATATTGACAAACTAGAACATGTCCAGAGAAGGGAGACCAAAATGATCACAGTTTTGGAAGCCAAGCCCTATGAGCAAGCTGGGTATCTTACGCTTAGAGCAGTATTTCTCAAACTGTGCTCTTCCAGGTATTCTGGACTGCAGCTCCCAGAAATCCCAGCCATTTTACCAGCTGTTAATTATGGAAGCTGAAGTCCAAAACATCTGGAGGAGCAGTTGGAAAAACTCTGGCTTAGAGAAAAGAAGGCTGACATGGGAATGATAGCCATGTTTAAATATCTGAAAGGATGTCATTTTGTTTAGGGGGAAAGTTTGTTTTCTGCTTCTCCAGAACAACTGATTGAAATTGCAGGAAATGAGATTCCACCTGAACATTAGAAATAACTTCTTGACAGAACTGTTCAGCAGTAGAATATGGTACCTCGAAATACGTGGAATCTCTTTTTCTGGAGGTTATCTTGATGTTTCTTGGTTTGATATCCAATAGCTTCTTTGCAGGCTGTGATGATAGAGGTCTTCAGTTTATTCCAATGTTCCTCAACATTTTCGGGGTGTTCTGTGGGGGGATGGTCCTTGAGTGCTGTTTGAAGATGGGCTCATCTGGAGGGCTACTGAAGGGCCCCCTCAATGGACTGTCACCTTGTCGTGGTGAGGGGGCTTGTGTGTTCCAATGAACCTACGGCCACAACGACTGGAGTCATGCACTCCCAGGAGTGGCTGTGGGGGAGGTTCCAGACCAAGCACAGTCAGAAGACCCAAAGACCTCAACGGCGGAGCAGGCGGCGGATAACATGGTACATGGTACATGTTACAACGGCTGTGAAGGCGGAAGAAGGCTGCAACAGATTGAGAAGCCACGGCCATCTTGTTAAACTATGCCACACGTGAAACCTCACTCTGTGAAGACTGTGTGTTGATCAGTTGTAAACTGACCTCCGTACATTAAAAAAAATCACGCACAGCCGTCTTCCAAGGAAAATAAAAACAAGCCAACCAAAGTCCCATGGCGATCAGCGAGTGGCGACGGGGGCAGGACTGTGAAATCTGGAAGCCCCTAGTCACAGACTGGCACATGGGCGGTGAATATGGACTCGGTCCTTCTACCTCAAAGTCCGAGGCAGTTGAGTAGTTCGGTAGCTGTATCCATGACTGAGCAGCCCTTTTGAGGATCCACTCTGCTCACTCCACATGGGGAAGGGGCTAGAAAAGGTGCCCTAAACATAGTCTGCCTCACTTATCCCTGACTGGACTGCCGCGTCCAGTGGGGTCACCACCCTGCGGCCAAAAAAGAAAAATGAACTTTGGAACATAGATGACAGCCTCTGATCTATAACACTGGCATATGTTGTGGAAATCAAAAACTAGCGCCAGGAGGGGAAAATTGGTACCATTTTTGGAATCAGCACGTGAAATATACCCAGAAACAGGTGTAAGATTTGTGTTTATGTATTTTATGTGTGGCACAAGACAATACATCTTCCAATGTGGCCCAGCAAAGCCAAAAGATTGAACACTTCAGAGTGTTAATTTGAATATAAAAAGTTAAGAATTTATTGTCCTATGCCTAATGTCATAAAAATGCAATAGGAGGTAGATGGGGATTGGCAGTAGCAAGATTTGAAAATTCTGCATTTTGCATGCAAGCATACAATGCTTCAATATTCCTGCTCTTAAGAGAATAAATTAGTAAAGAAAACCAAACACAAAATCTTACTTGCCATAAGTTCTTGTCATTTACAAGCGAAAGGAATATGAATTATATCAAAATTCCTAGTAAAAAGATTGGGGGAAAGGAGTAGAGGGAATCCTTTTTGAAACAAGACAGAAATGTAACTGTAGGAAGCATTTCAACATTAATTGAAACAGCTGCCACCACAGAGCACCATAAACTGCAAACACAATTCCATTATTGTTCTAATTCAGTTCAACTGTTACATGTGCTCCTTTCTATTATATAGAGGTATGTATTATTTAATGTATCAGAAAAAGCAAACCTGTCAACCATCTCAGAAACAAATTACTGCCTAGTGGATACAGGTAATTTTATTTATAACGATCTCAGACAACATAAAGAGTCAAAAGTGCAATTAAACATATACAGTACATGGAAACTGAAATGCATAAATATTCTGTATACATGAACTTTGAAGATTTAAAATAACATTGCTTCACAGTATTGTAGATGCCAAGTAAATCAGAATTTAGGTAGTAAACTATGGGCAATACATGATTTATATCTTTAATACTGAAATTACCAGCATTCATTCATTTTTAGTGTCAATTACATTCATCAGTGAAATTAGAATCAAACTAGACAGTAATGCCATGAGTTTAGAAAGAAAACTTCCCAGAACAAGAGAGTAAATTGGGATTAATATAGTTAAAAGAAATAGGACACATGGTCTAGCACTCTCCCTTTTGAATCCTTCCCACCTATTAAAAGAATGGGTCCTTTCTGCCACCATGATACCTAGTTTATTTAGTCTTTAATAGGTTACTGGCAGAAGAAATTTCCAGAAGTCTTTCATAAATTCATTTCACAGGGACTCTAGAATCAGTATGAAGAGAATAACATTGCAATCAATGATCTTCTTAAATCATAAGAGATATTAAACATTCATGAAGGAACTGATTTAATAAGAGCCTTCAACACAACTGACCTACTTTTGGGATTTGTAATTCATATATATAAAATTGCCCTAACAGTGACCTGTAACTAAAGATGTAAACAGCTAAGGGTAAAGTGGCATTCAGACAAGGGAGAGTTGAACACATTTTTGAAGCATTCCAGGGCACAATGCAACAAAAGAAATAAAAATTTTGAGCAGAAGTTTCATAAAATGAACACCTGATGGCAAAGGGAGAAGATTTTAAATAATTGTTTTGTTTGTTAACATTTGTTTCATTCAAATCAGTAATCCCTTGAGAAAGCTCTTTGTAAAAAAAATGCAATGTTTCTTCATTCATTTGGCCCAACAGATAAGCTACCACATCATTACTGTATTCTGTTTCCTTATTATATCTCAAAGATAATTTATTATTTTGTTTTATGTATTTACTATATCTGTACCCTGTCCTTCTCACCCCAAAGGGGACTCAAGGCAGCTTTACATATAGGCAACATTTCAATGCCATAAAAACAACAATTAAAATAGGCATTTAAATTAAAACTGCAAATTAAACATTACATCAACTGTTAAAACCACGCCATCCACAATTGTAATCTGGTCATTCCAATAGTCACTGCACATATTCCGTATCCATTTATTGTACTACAATTATTATCCGAAGGCTTGGTCCCAAAGCTACGTTTTCACTTTCTTTCTGAAGGCCAGGAGGGAGGGGGAAGATCTACTGAGAAGGCCCTGTATCTCATCCCCATAAACCGCGCTTGTGAAGGGAGTGGAACCGAGAACAGGGCCTCCCCCAGATAATCTTAACCTCCGAGGTGGTTCATAAAGGGAGATACATTTGGACAGGTAAACTGGGCCGGAACCGTTTAGGGCAGTGGTTCTTAACCTGGGGTCCCCAGATGTTTTAGGCCCACAACTCCCAGAAATCCCAGCCAGTTTAGCACTTGTTAGGATTTCTGGAAGTTGAAGGCCAAAAACATCTGGGGACCCCAGGTTGAGAACCACTGGTTTAGGGCTTTATAGGCTAAAGCCAGCACTTTGAATTGTGTTCGGTAGCAGACTGGCAGCCAGTGAGCTGACATAACAGGGGGGTTGTATGCTCCCTGTACGCTGCTCCAGTGAGGAACCTGGCTGCCGCCTGCTGGACCACTTGAAGCTTCAGAACAGTCTTCAAAGGCAACCCCACATACAGCATGTTGCAGTAGTCTATTCAGGATATAACAGGAGCATGGACTACCATGGCCAAGTTTGACTTCCCAAGGTATGGGCCCAACTGGCACACAGGCTTTAATTGTGCAAATGCTTCCCTGGCCACTGTTGAAACCTGGGGTCCCAGGCTCAGCTGTGAGTCCAAGAGAACACCCAAGCTGCAAACCTGTGTCTTCAAGGGGAGTGTAACCCTGTCCAGCACAGACTGTTAAGATAATTGATAGTATGGTTAGTATTTCCTGCAATATGGAAGTTTTAGGTTGGATAGATTTCATCTGGTAGCTTTATTTGGAAAGGAAGCTTCCTTTCAAGAGGCTTTCCACCTTAGTAAATATTTCCTAGGAACACCGTCCCTGCTTTTTCTAACTCCTTGCCAATATCATCTCAAATATCCATAGAACAGGAAGAGTAAAATGCAGATGATGGGGGCAAGAGAAACACCTTTACTGTTAGAGACAGAAAGGAGTTGATTTTAAATACTCATTACAAATCAGTTATTGTGATTCAGTATAGAAGGGTTTATCTAAATTTTCTATGAGCAAGGTCACTAAAATCAAATAGATGAAAGACATACATTCCTACTTAATCAATGCCTTTTGGTTTTCTGCCAAAAATCAATTGCTTTCACAGGGGTTGCTGGCAGTAGCAAGAAGAATGTAAAGGTCTAAAAATATTGGTCAAACTGCAATTATTTCATATTCTATCTCAAAATACATTAAACAGCAACACGACTGTTGTTTACTTCTGCCAACCTTAAGGCCCAAACACACTTTAGCAGCGAAGCCCTTTTTCCTACATATTCTGCATGCTATGCCTTGGTCTCCATAACAGTTATCTACATAGCATGCTAGACTAAACATTTCCATCATTCAAACCTCCTCCTTTACTGGCAAAATATCCTCATTATCTATTCACACCCTTCCCCCAGCTGCAGATTCTGGCAAATTCCACTCTCTCTGACACAAGCACTACTAATTTTAATTGAATGGGGTAGCAACTGATATAGAGGCATGGAGTAGGACATTAGCAGAACAGATTCTAAGAACACTGTCTCCTGGTTCTACATGATTTAAGTATACCAGACATTCTCAGACCACACTGGAGATAGCAATACAGTCCAAATTTTTCTGATCTATAGTGCTACTCCACAGTATAGTCCTTGGCCTACTTACCTGAAGCTAGAAACACTGTGCTCAGTAAAAACTAGGTATTTGGATTGTGCCTTAAGCCATCTCTGCAGCTTTCAAAATTTAACCACATAGCCACCCATATATTTATATTTATGTAGCTCTCACCTCTGAATAAGGTAGTATGTCTATTTTAGAAAGCAAGATAAAATGTTGGGCATAAGAAAATCAAGGAGGACTAATGTCAGAGAAGGTGGAAGTGAATATATGGGAAAGTTCTGAAATTCTGGGTGAATATTAAAAAAAGATTAAAAGGAACAGCTGAACTATATGTTTTCTGTGCTACATAAAAATACAATGTTCACTATTATAATATTACCTTTTCATTTCATTTCTTTATTTGTGGAATTTAATTATCATCCCTCAACATAACAGATCTCTCAGGTGAAAACATACAATAGTTTATTCATAACAAAAAAAACTTATGTAACACATAATGTAACACTCTTCAACATCTTTATTAATGACTTGAATGAAGGTTTAGAGGACATGAGTATCCAGTTTGCAGATGACACCAAATTAGGAGGGATAGCTAATACTCCAGAGGATTGAAGTGGGATTAAAAATTATCTTAACAGATTAGATATTACAAAAGTAAGATACTATACTTAGGCCAAAAAAATGAAATGCAAAGATACAGGATGGGTGACATCTGGCTTGACAACACTATATGTAAAAAAGATATTGGGAGTCTTTGTGGACAAGTTGAACATGAGATAGTACTGTGGTGCAGCAGCTAAAAAAGCCAATGGGATTTTGGGCTGCATCAAAAGGAATATAGTTTCTAGATCAAGGGAAGTTATGGTGCCTCTCTATTCTACTCTGGCTAGACCTCACCTGGAATACTGTGTCCAATTCTGGGCACCAGAGTTAAAAGAGATATTGACAAGCTGGAAGGTGTCCAAAAGAGGGCAATTAAAATGATGAAAGGTCTGGAGACCATGCCCTTTGAGGAGCGTTTTAAAGAGTTGGGTATGTTTAACCTGAGGAAGAGAAGGTTGAGAGGAGACATGATAGCCATATGTAAATATGTGAAAAGATGCCACAAGGAAGAAGGAGCAGGTTTGTTTTCTCTTACTTCCGAAACTAGGGCTCGGAGAAATAGGTTCAAATTACAGGAAAGGGGATTCCACGTGAACTTCCTGACTGTAAGAGATGTTCAGCAGTAGAATTCTCTGCCTCAGAGTGTGGTGGAAGCTCCTTCCTTGAAAGCTTTTAAACAGAGGCTGGATGGTCATCTGTCAGGGGTACTTTGTGCTTTTCCTGCATGGTGGGTGTTGGACTAGATGATCCATGTGGTCTCTTCAAACTCTATTTTTCTATTATAACTCTTCTTTTAAAAAAATAGTACTAAAACCAGACAATTAAAAACAGTCACTATAGTTATAAAGGCACTATGGTTTGTCATCTCTAGACAGGCAGTCCCCGAGTTACAAACATTCAACTTACAAACAACTCATTGTTAAGAGTGGGAGTAGGTGGAGTGGTGCAGGGCGAGACAACAGGAAGTGAGATAAATCAACCCCTAGGAAGGTAAATCCTGTCCTGAAAGAGTAACCATGAGGAAAGGTGTCTCCACTGAAGCTTTATCACCATTTCTTGTTTTCCACAAGAAGCATTTTTTTAAAAATCCAATGATCACAGAGACAGAAAGTGAGGTGAAATCTTCTGAACAGTAGCACAGAAAGCAAAACAAACTCCATGGGAGTGTTAACCCATCCCTATACTACCTAAAGCACTATATACCACACACACATGTATTATTTTTATTATATTTAATTATTTAATTATACACATACACACACACATATATATTTGGCTGGAGTTACACTTAAAACCAGTCCATATTGCAGGAAATAAAGTCCTACTGCTCACTGGAGGGAAGGATATTAGAGGCAAAGATGCAGTACTTTGGCCACATAATGAGAAGACAGGAAAGCTTGGAGAAGACAATAATGCTGGGGGAAATGAAGGAAAAAGGAAGAGGGGCAGACCATGGGCAAGATGGATGGACGGTATTATTGAAGTGACAAGGCCGACAGGGAGTTCTGGCATGGGGTGGTCCATGAGGTCACAAAGATTCGGAAGCAAATGAACGAATACTAAACAACAACACGCTAAAAAAACATGTTCTGACTTACAAACAAATTCAACTTAAGCACAAACCTACAAAACTTATCTTGTTTGTAACTTGGGAGCTGCCTTTGAAATGTGAAAACATGTGTCTGTCTCTATGTATGTATTTTCCAAGATGAGAGAACTGTGAACCAAACTGGTGATGGATCTGGACCAAACTTGCTACACGTACCCCACCATGACCAACAAAAAATACTGAAAGCATTGGGGGGGGGGTGTGTTGAATTGACCTTGGATGATGGGCTGCAGTTCACCCACATTAAGAGAACACTGTGAATCCTACCAACGATAAATATGGACCAAACCTGTCACACATCCCCATCATAACCAACTTTAACTTTTGGCAGTGTTTGGGATGGACCTTTGGTAATGGGAGTTGCGGTTCACTCACAACCAGAGACCTCTGTGAACCCACTAATGATGGATCTGGAGGAAGCCTGGCACTTTAAGTACTGATGGGGTTTGCCCGGGGGGGGGGGGGGGTTGTTTGATTCAGGATGGGAGCTGCAGTTCACCTACATACAGAGACCATTGTGAACCACACTGATGATGGATCTGCAACAAACTTGGCAATTTGGCAGTGCTTGGGGGTGTGCACCTGGGATGATAAGAGTGGTAGTTTACACATACCCTTATGTATTTTCTAATGGGACCATTCATAAAATTCAAAAACAAACTGACTTTTTCAAATAGTGTTACAAATTACCTAACAAAAGCATTGCTAGCTACCTAAAATAGTTAATTTGAATAATTGTGTTTTTACTTGGTAATAGAAGGTAGTAAGATAAACTCTTTTAACTTTTTACATCATACTTAAGAACAGTAACTAGGAACAGGGACTCAAATCCAGTTGTTAGCTCCAATTTGAAGTAGTCCCACTGAATCAATGGAACTTATATAAGACATTCCCAGCACAATTTCAGAGACGGTGTATGTAAACATGTACTACAATTCAGTTAACCTTATGCTCAGGTACTGTACTGGAACTTTTTAATATTCAATGTTGCACTTCCTGTTGCATTCTCAGAGGAAGTTATTTCCCTTTTCACTTATATGTAGCCAGCTTATCCAATGCATAGTGTTTTTCGACTTACAGAAGAATATTTTGTAAGCAGAAAAAATATTCATAGTGTTTTTCTGCTTACAGTGGCCTTTGGTATCCTCTTTGAGTTTGGTTCCAGGACTCACCATGTATACCAAATTCCATGGATGCTCAAGTCCCATTACATAGAACGATGTAGTAAAATGTCATTATATAAATGATATAAAATGGCAAAATCAAGAATTGCTGTTTGGAATTTTCAGGAAAAAAATATTTTTTTCAATCCGTGGGGGCAGAATCCATGGATACAAGGAACTGAATGTGTTCATGAGAGGCCTTTATTAGTTATGGTACTCCTATGGAAACCCTATTGACACAATCCAAACTGAAACAAGAGATCGTGTCAAGATGAAGTCAACAAGCTACTGTGGTAGATTTAGGTTAATTATGAATATTTATGTGCCTAATGACACCACTGAACTTAAACAAAAAGGAATGTGAACTGATTTGCTTAGAGAGACATCACACAAGTCTGAATCTGTCCATATCATATTATAAGAACATAATATAGGCTGGTACCAGGTTACAAACATGATGGGGTCTGTAGATTTGTTCTTAAGTTAAATTTGTATGTATGTCAGAACAAGTACATTTTTAAAATGTAACTACAGCCTCCATTTTTTTTTTCAAATTTGACTACCATTGGGAAGGATTAGCGCCCCTGTAATGTTTGTTTTGATATCTGTGCCCCTATTCAGAAGATTTAGCCTGTTTCTGTCCCTGTAACAACTGGATTTTGAAAATCTTGGGTTGTCATGGAAACAAAGGATTGGTGATAAAGCTTCAGTGGACACACCTTTATCCCATGATAACTCTTCCAGGAGTGAATTTCCCTTCCTAGAGGTAGATTTCCTCTCACTTCCTGTTGTCTCACCCTGTTTGTAAATTGGACAGGAATGAGACATTCTGAGTCAGATGATTGCACAGTGTTTTGCTTAATAAATCAACAGAAAAGAAATGGGGTGGCATTTATAGTGAGATTGTAGCAAAAACAGTCAAATGACAATACTGTAATGCAAAATCTGATGAAATCGTGTCAATAAGACTTCAGGGAAAACCCATTCATATAACCACAACTCAAGCTTAATCTCAAATTTTATGAAGAAATTCAAGAGGAAATTGATCACACACAAAAGCAGGTCTTTTTGTTAATCATAGGAAACTAAAACACAAAAATAGAAAATGAAGCAGAATCAATGACTGTAGGAAAGTTTGGCTTGAGATCAAGAAATGAGGTAAGAAACTGATTGATTGAATTTTTCAAGGCCAATGTGTTTACAATGTGTTTATTGTAAACACATTGTATACAAGAACATCACCTCATGACCAATTCAGAATTCATACTTGGAAGCTAAAGAAAGGGAAGTTCCATAACAAGACCAGGACTAGATTGTGGCATAGATAAATTAACTACTCATAGCAACAGTTAGAGTAAAACTAAAACTGAACATTACACAGAAAAGCCAATAATACCCAGTAAGATAGAACACAGTAGGAAAAAAAGGAAAACTGCAAAAAAGATGGATAGACTCATTTAAGAAAGTCACACTCCTGAGTCTGCAAGACCTGAGCAGAGTTATTGACGGTAGGGTAACTTGGACATTTCTCATTCCCAGGAACAGTATAAATTGAAGCTGACTTGATGGCAATTAACAACAAATACAAATTAATTACAAGATTTGTGCTAATGGTAATCAAGGTAACGGTCCTGCTATAAATGTACAAGTCACAAGTCTCAGAAAATCCTGTAACTGGTTTGCCTTAAGGACACTATAAGTCAGGAATAACACAAAGGCACACAACAACAATAAAATAGAGGAGTACTTTCACTAACATTCTCTCTTTTTCTGGTGAAAACCACCCTTGTTTTTTATCAATGGAGGAGACAGGAATTGCAACAAAGATTAACTCATGGTTAAACAAAAATGACTCTTCATGAGTATGGCACTTTTCTTTGGCAAGAACAATGAGTAATCATCAGCTTTTTAACTTTCTAGCCTGAGGGTGACAGGCATCATTTAGGCAACTGCATGGTGATCTCAGCTACCTTTCTAGTTGGCAGAAAGGCTGAGGTTCTTTAATAGTTGCGAAACCAAGGCATCATGGTCACACAGGAGCCTTACACCAACCCTCCCTGCTTAGAATAGGATAGGCAGCCAGATGTTGAGTGATACTGTCTGAAGATGCTTGAAGAACCCTGAAGTTGCAACAACTCAGAGCAGGTAATCTTCTTCTGAACTCTTTTTGGCAAATTCAACATTGAATATTGATGCCTGAAAACATTCAACTTATAATTAAACAGTGGCATCACTGACTTCCTTTCCTTGCATTATGATGGTGGAGTGGTTCACCCAAATAAGGGGGAATTAAGTTCGACATGCAGAGAGACCGATAGCCATCAAAATCCTTAAAACAGGAGGGGAAGCATAATAGCTCTAAAAATAATTATAAAACACAGAGAAGCATTTGTCCCCATTTAAACATACAATTTTTGACAAAACGTGTTTGCAAGTGAACATCTGTTCTGCCTCTATTCTAAATATGGCATATAATTCAAAGCTGATATAGATCACCATCATTGTATATTTATTATTTCACAAAGCATATTGCAAGTTAAAAACTCATTACACAGAGCAGCTCTACTTAAATGACATCAAGAGACTGCCATTATCCAAACACAATGGCAGCAGATGAGTGTATTTGTTATTACTGTCACTTTTACTCTAAAGGCATCAAATGAATTCTGTGGCATGCTCAGTCAGATGCAGAATCATTTTCTACGAGTCTTCTTTACTCTTTCAGTGTTTGCATATGCTTTGTAACCAGAGAAAAGACAATGGCAGAAATTTTGTAGGCACTATCCTATTAATATTTTCATTCAATCATAGTTTGACTAGACAATGAAATGAGACCTACATGAATAAACACTCTATAGCATTCCCAAGAATCCTGGAAGTCAGCTGGGCCCCTAAGTATCAAAAGTGATTTATCACCAACCCTGCATAAGTCATCATAACAAGTAAGCTGAACCTTAAGAAAGTAATGATCTAAACACAAAAGAAATGTTTCCCCATACCACAAATGCAAAATGATATTAATACAGATTTTCAGAGAAAATAAATAGATTCAGCCACCTACTTTTCTGTACTAGGACCTCTCCTTTACTGTTTCTCAAGTTATAGCAGAATATGAAAAAGTAAAACTTGAGCAAGCCATAAAGCACTTGATACTTGAACTTTGGTGTGTTTTTAGAGGTTCAATACAATTATATAAGTCTATTAATGAATAAATATTTGCCAGTAAGCCCCAACTTCCATTTGATAATATTTTCTAAAACTGTTATGAATGTTGATCAAGTCTTCCCAAACAATAATCTTATTCTTATATATCTACTGCCAACAGGGAGCAAGCTTATTTGTGTAGCATTCTATTCATTGAAGCTGGAAGCAATATCTTTTGCCTCTCATATATTTCACAAATGTTGATTCATGCATGATTATTCCCACATGTTGAATCACCAGCCTGTGAGCAATGGTTCTTGAGCAAGCATACAGCACAAAAGATTAGGTAGGACTAAGATTACATCTAAAGATTTAGGCTTTATTAGGAACAGAAACTAGAAGAATGCCTGCATTTCCATCTCATCTAGAGCTTTCCTCACTACAATAAAAATTAGTTTAAAATGTGCATATAAATTAAGACCCGCAGTATTGATTGTTCCACATTAATACATCTGGATGAAGCCAAACTAGTTTTGAAATGGTCAAAAGAAAAGTTATGCCATTTGAAGAAAAACATAATAGATGAAGCTTCAATGTGTACAAAAATTATTTTAATACTGCAGTCAGAACAAACTAAATTGGAAATAAGCTCAGTCGAAAGCATGGTGATCTATTTTCAGATAAATTCATATAGAAAGCAGGATGTAAATCTGTTTCATTTTAAAGCACATATAATCAAAATCAAGGACAAAGCCTCATGGCCACTATATATAAGGGAAAGTACTAGATCTAGTTAACCAAAGTCATCCTCCAAAATGCATAAATCTTGAGCTCTGAAGTAAAAGTGAGGAGTGTCTGAGCTAGGCATGTCACCAGAACAGAAGCAGATTACTGTTAGGCTCAAACTAGATGCAGTGTTAACCCTTTACCGGCAAAATCTTAAACTGCTTCAACCTAGCATTTCCTGTGTCTCCAATTATGCTAGTGAGAATCATGCAGATAGACAACTCTGAAGAACAACAGCATACAAAAGCAGCACACCCAGGCACTATGAAACCAAACACAGAATAAAAAATGAGACAATGTGGAGGCACTGAGGGGTATCGTTAGGCAAAGTAAAGGTTTCCCCTGCCATTAAGTCTAGTCGCATCCAACTCTGGGGGTGGTGCTCATCCCCATTTCCAAGTCCAAGAGTCAGTGTCCACAGACACCTCCAAGGTCATGTGACCTGCATGACTGCTTAGAGTGCCGTTACCTTCCCGCAGAAGCAGTACCTATTTATCTACTCACATTTGCATGTTTTTGAACTACTAGATTGGCAGAAGCTGGGGCTAACAGTGGGAGCTCACCCTGCTCCCCGGATTTCAACCGCCAACCTTTCGGTCAGCAAGTTCAGCAGCTCAGTGGTTTAACCCACTACACCACCAGGAGTATAGTAAGGCAGCTTAAAAATAAATGCATTTCAAGACCAATTGCTAAAAGTAAAACTCTGAACATTTCTCAAGCAACAAAACACAGCAACTTACATCTGAAGCATGACTTCGTTCAGGAAAACTCCATCCACAAGTGCAACGTATTCTTCCAAATGGGTTGCATGTCCTCCAGCTAACGCTCCAAACGTCTTCACCTATAGAATATAATTATCGCCATGACATTGACTCCAATCTTGTCCTCTCAGCAACAAATAATGTGATTTTATTTTATTTTTAAATCTCTGCTGAGCAGTGAACCAATGCTTACCCAAGTCACAAGAGGGCTGGAAATGAAGACCTCCAGGAAAGGCGTGAAGATCTCGTTTTCCATTTTAGAAAAATCAAACAGTTTTTTTTCTTTTGAAATTAAAAAAAAATCAGATCTTGCTTTAAGCAAGGCGGCAAAATTCCCTTCGTTGCAATAATTCCGTGAAAAGGCTCCAGAGGACTTCAGGAAAAACCCATTCAGGAGAGCTTGCCAATACAAATTCAAAAAGTACCCAGGGCTACAGAGAAAACAGGGGCTTCTTTCTCATCCACGCCGCCCAGAAAGGCAGCGATCCCGAGGCCGAAGGCGTTCATTTTCAGCTTTTTCCCTTTTCACCGACGATGATGCTGCCTCCAACTGGACTCTTTTTCTCTCCGTGTTGAAAGAAAGGAAAGGGAGGGGACCCTACAGAGGATGATCCTTCTCCATCCGCCCTCAGCCTGCAGTCAAGACAGTCAGCGTGCACATGTGTGAAGGCAGGAACACGGATGTATGCTCTGTGTGTAGTTGAGCCAATCCTCAGGGAAACTCTCCAAAGCTAATCTGACCCAAAGCCTGAATTATGTGACAACAGAGGCAGAAAGCGCATCCCTTTGCCTTATTCTCCCAGTTTCCAACAAATCTCCTTTTGGGAGGAAATCACTGTCTCTTCTCCAGTCTAGACAATAAAAGGGGGGTGGGAGGGGAAAAAAGAGAAGAAGAAAAAAAATAAAAGGAGAGGAAAGAAAGAGGGAAAGTCTTTCCCCAGAAGCAAGCTCTCTCTATATCTAAAAGAGAAAGAGGGGAAGTCTTTCCTCACAAGCAAGCTGTCTATATATCCAAGAGAGAAGCAAGCTCTCTCTATATCCAACAGAGAAAGAAGTCTTTCATTAGAAGCAAGCTGTCAATATAACTAAAAGAGAAAGAGAAGCAAGCTCTCTATATATCTAAAAGAGAAAGAGGGCAAGTCATTCTCCAGAAACAAGCTGTCTATATATCCAACAGAGAAAGAAAAGCAAGGTGTCTATATCTAGAGAAAGAAGTCTTTCCCTAGAAGCAACATGTCTATATCTAGAGAAAGAAGTCTTTCCCTAGAAGTAAGGTGTCTCGATCTATGGAAAGAAATCTTTCCCTAGAAGCAAGCTCTCTATATATCCAAAAAAGAGAAGCAAGCTATCTCTATATCTAAGAGACAGAAGACTTTCCTCACAAGCAAGCTGTCTATATATCTAAGAGAAAGAGAAGCAAGCTTTCTCTATCTAACAGAGAAAGAGGGTCCTTTCTCACAAGCAAGCTGTCTATATATCTAATAGAGAAAGAGAAGCAAGGTGTCTATATCTAGAGAAAGAAGTCTTTCCCTAGAAGCAACGTGTCTATATCTAGAGAAAGAAGTCTTTCCCTAGAAGCAAGCTCTCTATATATCTAAAAAAGAGAAGCTAGCTATCTCTATATCTAAGACTTTCCTCACAAGCAAGCTGTCTATATATCTAAGAGAAAGAGAAGCAAGCTTTCTCTATCTAACAGAGAAAGAGGATCCTTTCTCACAAGCAATCTGTCTATATATCTAGTAAAGAAAGAGAAGCAAGGTCTCTTTATCTAGAGAAAGAAGTATTTCCCCAGAAGCAAGCTCTATATATCTAAAAAAGAGAACAAAGCTGTCTCTATATCTAAAAGAAATCTAAGTCACAAGCTGTCTATATACCTAAGAGAAAGAGGGGAAGCAAGATCTCTGTATATCTAAAAGAGAGAGAAGTCTTCCCACAGAAGCAACCTTGCAGAGAAAGAGGGCAAGTCTTTCCTCAAAAGCAAGCAATCTATATATCTAATAGAGGAAAAGGGTGAAGTAACCTCTCTTTATACCTAAAGGAGAAAGAAGTCTTTCCTCAGAAGCAAGCTCTCTCTATATCTAAAAAAGAGAAGCCAGCTGTCTCTATCTGAAAAAGAAATGTCTTTCCTCAGAAGCAAGCTGTCTATATCTCAAAGAGAAGCCACCTCTCCTTCTAAATGAGCCCTGAAAGGTTCCTTTGCTAATAATCTATGCCTGCAGCCCCCCAAAATAGGGAGGGGTGCCCCAAGAAAGGGAGAAGCAACGCCTCTATGTCCTTAGGTATATATACATAATATGTATGTATATAGCAATCTCCCTATGCTCTCTCTGCCCGCAGCAGCAGAAAATGGGGAAGGACCCCACCCCCTTGGCTGCGCCTGGCCCTCAAGGCTCCTTTTCCTCCTCCTTCTTCTTCCTGGCTGACTCACGACCCCCCTGAGCCCCCAAATCTGCCTTCTCCCCCTCCCAGCTGGCTCTACCCTCTCCCCCGCCTCATGCCCTTCCTTTCTGCCTCTGTCCCGCCCCTCTCTTTGCGGGTATCTCAGTGCCAATGGCCCTTTCCTTCCTTCCCTTTCCTTTCCTCCCAGCCACTCCCAACCCCTCTCTCTCTCTCTCTCTGAATCTCAAGCTGTGAATCCCTCACGGCGGACTCTTTTTTTTCTCTCACTCCTCTCCCCCTCCCTCCCTCCCAAGTAACGGCCAAAGGGGAGACGCATCACTCCCGCCGAGCGCGCGCTTCCCTACCGCGGCTGTGGAGGGAAAGGGGAGAGTATCCGCCGAGAGATCCTTCCGCTGCCAGAAAAAAGGGAAGAAGGACGGGCGAGCGAGCGAGCTAGCGCGCGCGAGGCTGCCTTTCTCATTGGAGGCGTATCCCTCCGCCGCTGGAATATGAGTCAGGAGAGAGAGAGAGAGGATGGAGAAGAAGGAGGCAACAACTGCATGCGTGCGCGCGCGCCCCCGTTCAACCGCTGCAGTAACGGGCGGAGGCGGGAGCGCGCCTAGGCCTGGCCAAAAGGAGAGAGGGCTTTTCTCGCTCTCTGAGGAAAGAGGGGGAAAAACACATGGATCAAGGACGCATGTCTGAAAAAATAGGGAGTGGAGGGGGTTTATTTTACTACACAGCCAGGTGTGTCTGTATATATGTGTATATATATATGCTTCTCCAGCAAAGGATCACCGCCTTGTTAAAAAAAAATCTCTATTTCTAATTAATATTAATTCACAATTCCAATCTAGACTCATCTTCATAGTTCGTTTCATACAGTATTTATACAGTATATGACGACTTGGCCTTATGTAATCAAAGGATCACCGCCTTGTTGTGGCTCTGGAGCTTGAGCACCTCAATGATGTCATGAGCGAAACCGTGAAGGGCCACCCAAGACGGGACGGTCGTGGCAGAGAGGTCAGACCAAGCATGATCCCTGGGGAAGGCAATGGCAAACCACCCCAGTATCCTTGCCAAGAAAACTAAATGGACCAGTACAACCAGAGATATGTCGGTATGCCATTGGAAGATGGGACTCCCAGGTCGGAAGATGGCCAAAATGCTACTGGGGAGGAGCAGAGGAGAAGTTCAACTAGCCCCAGATGTGATGACGCAGCTAGCTCAAAGCCGAAAGGAAGGCTAGCGGCCGACGGTACTGGAGGTGAACGACGAATCCGATGCTCTAAAGATCAACACACCATAGGAACCTGGAATGTAAGATCTATGAGCCAGGGCAAATTGGATGTTGTTATTGGTGAGATGTCAAGACTAAAGATAGACATTCTGGGGGGCAGCGAACTGAAATGGACTGGAATGGGCCACTTCACATCAGATGACCACCAGATCTACTACTGCGGACAAGAGGAACATCGAAGAAATGGAGTAGCCTTCATAATTAATAAGAAATTCGCTAAAGCAGTGCTTGGATACAACCCAAAAAATGACAGAATGATCTCAATTCGAGTGCAAGGAAAGCCTTTCAACATCACAGTGATCCAAATATACGTCCCAACCACAGCTGCTGAAGAAGCAGAAGTAGATCAGTTCTATGAGGATCTGCAGGACCTACTGGATAATACACCAAAAAGAGACATTATTTTCATTACAGGAGACTGGAATACCAAGGTGGGAAGTCAAATGACAACTGGGATCACAGGCAAGCATGGTCTGGGAGAACAAAATGAAGCGGGACGCAGGCTGATAGAATTGTTGCCAGGAAAACTCGCTGTGTATAACGAATACTCTCTTCCAACAACCTAAAAGACGGCTTTACACATGGACCTCACCAGACGGTCAACACCGAAATCAGATTGACTACATCCTTTGCAGCCAAAGGTGGCGGACATCCATCCAGTCGGTGAAAACAAGACCTGGGGCTGACTGTAGCTCAGATCACGAACTTCTTATTGCTCAATTTAGAATAAAACTAAAGAGATCAGGGAAAATACACAGACCAGTTAGATATGATCTCACTAACATTCCTAGCGAATATACAGTGGAAGTGAAGAACAGATTTGAAGGACTAGATTTAGTAAACAGAGTCCCAGAAGAACTATGGACAGAAGTCCGCGACATTGTTCAGGAGCGGCAACAAAGTACGTCCCAAAGAAAAAGAAAACCAAGAAGGCAAAATGGTTGTCTGCTGAGACACTGGAAGTAGCCCAAGAAAGGAGGAAAGCAAAAGGAAACAGTGATAAGGGGAGATATGCCCAGTTAAATGCGCAATTCCAGAGGTTAGCCAGAAGAGATAAGGACCTATTTTTAAATAAGCAATGCATGGAAGTGGAAGAAGACAACAGAATAGGAAGGACAAGAGACCTCTTCCAGAAAATTAGAAACATTGGAGGTAAATTTCAGGCAAAAATTGGTATGATAAGAAACAAAGATGGCAGGGACCTAACAGAAGCTGAAGAGATCAAGAGAAGGTGGCGAAACTATACAGAAGATCTGTATAGGAAGGATAATAATATCGAGGATAGTTTTGACAGTATGGTGAATGAATTAGAACCAGACATCCTGAGGAGTGAGGTTGAATGGGCCTTAAGAAGCATTGCTAACAACAAGGCAGCAGGAGACGACGGGATCCCAGCTGAACTGTTTAAAATCTTAAAAGATGATGCTGTCAAGGTGATGCAAGCCATATGCCAGCAAATATGGAAAACACAAGAATGGCCATCAGACTGGAAAAAATCAACTCATATCCCCATACCAAAAAAGGGAAATGCGAAAGACTGCTCAAACTTCCGTACAGTGGCCCTTATTTCTCATGCCAGTAAGGTAATGCTCAAGATCCTGCAAGGAAGACTCCAGCAATACATGGAGAGAGAGAGTTGCCAGATGTTCAAGCTGGGTTTAGAAAAGGCAGAGGAACGAGAGACCAGATTGCCAATATCCGCTGGATAATGGAGAAAGGCAGGGAGTTTCAGAAAACATCTACTTCTGCTTCATTGACTATTCTAAAGCCTTTGACTGTGTGGATCATAATAAATTGTGGCAAGTTCTTGTTGGGATGGGCATCCCAAGCCACCTTGTCTCTCTCCTGAGGAATCTGTACAAGGACCAAGTAGCAACAGTCAGAACTGACCACGGAACAACAGACTGGTTCAAGATTGGGAAAGGCGTACGGCAAGGCTGCATACTCTCACCCAATCTTTTAAACTTGTATGCAGAACACACCATGCAATGTGCGGGGCTTGACGAATGCAAAACTGGGGTGAAAATGGCTGGAAGAAACATTAACAACCTCAGATATGCAGATGACACCACTCTGATGGTCGAAAGTGAGGAGGAGCTGAGGAGCCTTCTAATCAAGGTGAAAGAAGAAAGCGCAAAAGCTGGGTTGCAGCTAAACATAAAAAAAACCAAGATTATGGCAACAAGAATGATTGACAACTGGAAATTAAGAGGGAGAAAATGTGGAGGCCGTGACAGACTTTGTATTTCTAGGTGCAAAAATTACTGCAGATGCAGACTGTGGCCAGGAAATCAGAAGACGCTTACTTCTTGGGAGGAGAGCAATGTCCAGTCTCGATAAAATAGTGAAGAGTAGAGATATCACACTGGCAACAAAGATCCGCCTAGTCAAAGCCATGGTATTCCCTGTAGTAACCTACGGATGTGAGAGCTGGACCTTAGGGAAGGCTGAGCGAAGGAAGAGAGATGCTTTTGAGCTGTGGTGTTGGAGGAAAGTTCTGAGAGTGCCTTGGACTGCGAGAAGATCCAACCAGTCCATCCTCCAGGAAATAAAGCCCGGCTGCTCACTGGAGGGAAGGATACTAGAGACAAAGTTGAAGTACTTTGGCCACATCATGAGGAGACAGGAAAGCCTAGAGAAGACAATTATGCTGGGGAAATGGAAGGCAAAAGGAAGAGGGGCCGACCAAGGGCAAGATGGATGGATGGCATCCTTGAAGTGACTGGATTGATCTTGAAGGATCTGGGGGTGGTGACGGCCGATAGGGAGCTCTGGTGTGGGCTGGTCCATGAGGTCACGAAGAGTCGGAGACGACTGAATGAATGAACAACAACACACACACACACACACACACACACACATATATATATATATATATATATATATGCATATGTGTGTGTCTCTCTCTATATACACACACACACATACAAACAAATATATATGAGATTCTTTCCCTCCTGGATACTTCTGAGGGACTTACTTACTTAGGCGATCCCTCGTTGGACGAGGAAGATGGTCTTCCATGATGGGTTTCCTTGTGGATTCGTAGGTGGCTGTGGAGCCCTCTTCTTGCTCTGCATCTTCTTCCGCAGTGAGGGCATTGGTTTCCAGGTGGAAGGTGGTCCCGGTCGGGGTTGGCTTGACGTGCCTTCTTCTTGGCACATTTCCCCCTTTCACCCTCCATGCCTCTTCAAATTCTGCAGCACTGCTGGTCACAGCTGACCTCCAGCTGGACCGCTCAAGGGCCAGGGCTTCCCAGTTCTCAGTGTCTATGCCAGAGTTTTTAAGGTTGGCTTTGAGCCCATCTTTAAATCTCTTTTCCTGTCCACTAACATTCCGTTTTCCGTTCTTGAGTTCGGAGTAGAGCAACTGCTTTGGGAGACGGTGGTCAGGCATCCGGACAATGTGGCCGGCCCAGCGGAGTTGATGCAGAGGACCATCGCTTCAATGCTGGTGGTCTTTGCTTCTTCCAGCACACTGACGTTTGTCCGCTTGTCTTCCCAAGAGATTTGCAGGATTTTCCGGAGGCAGCGCTGATGGAATCGTTCCAGGAGTTGCATGTGACGTCTGTAGACAGTCCACGTTTCGCAGGCGTATAGCAGGGTTGGGAGGACAATAGCTTTATAAACAAGCACCTTGGTATCCCTACGGATGTCCCGGTCCTCAAACACTCTCTGCTTCATTCGGAAAAATGCTGCACTCGCAGAGCTCAGGCGGTGTTGAATTTCGGTGTCAATGTTGACTTTTGTGGAGAGGTGGCTGCCAAGGTGCGGAAATGGTCAACATTTTCTAATGTTACACCATTAAGCTGTATTTCTGGCATTGGAAGGGATTGGCTGGTGACTGCTGGAAGAGCCCTTTGGTTTTCTCGATGTTCAATGACAGATGTTGTATGCTTCTGCAAAGGTGTTTAGAGTGGTTTGTAGGTCTTCTTTTGAATGAGCACAGACTACACTATCATCAGCATATTGGAGTTCTATAACAGATGTTTTGGATCTTGGTTTTGACTTTCAGTCTATGAAGTTAAATAGCTTGCCATCTGTCCAATAGATTATTTCCACATTGGAAATCAACAAGGTGCAGTATCATAGCTCTGAAGATGGAGAATAGAGTTGGGGCAATAACACATCCCTGTTTGACACCCGATTCCACCTTAAATGGGTCACTGGGAGCCATTGCTGTCCAAGACTGTACTTCTGAGGGAAGGAGTTTAATAAATAGGGTTCTGAGGGAAGGAGTTTAATAAATAGGTTGAGAAAAAAACTCCCTCCTAGATATTCTGAGGGAAGGAGTTTAATAAATAGGTAAAGGTTTTCTGAAGTGATGGTCTTTAGAGTCTTTAATGAAACAACAAAGTCTTTATTATGGAACAAACAACAAATCTTCAATGGTTCAAACAACACTTCAAGGCTTTCTTAGTGTAGTCCTCAATGGGCTGGTATCTGACTAATTAACTGAACTTTTTCTGTAGGAAAAACCCGTTTTAACCTCTCCCAGTCTGATTACTATCTATGCCTCATCGGTGTGGGTCCTACTACTGATTCCAGTTGCGTCTGGGTATCGAGTAGACCTACCAGCCGAGGCTTGAAGATATTTCAGCTGGAGTTCCGTGGATCTGTAATGCTGTCCTCCCTCAGAGAATTCTTAGAAACGTCAGGGCTGTTTTCCTTCTGATTGCTATGAGGCTGAGAGCGCTCAGCCAGAGCCTTGGGACCTTTTCCCTGTTTCTGTTCCCCCGGATGTTCCTTTTCCCTGGATGCTCTGTTTCCCTGGATGGTCTTGAGAAAAGAAGCTTTTCTACGGGATGAGCTGGTCTACGTCCTATAGTTTAGCTTCCTTGTGTGAGACTGACCAAAAAATGGCTCCTTTCCCTCCCAGACCCCTGAACAAGGGGCGGAACCAAAGCTTAATTATAATGGACAGGAGGCCTGCCCTATGACTGCAAACAGATAACAGAAAGAAAATAAAGTTGGAGCTCCTGGTACAGCCATACCAGTACACCTGACATTAAGTCCAGTCATGTCTGACTCTGGAGTGTGGTGCTCATCATTTTCTAAGCCGAAGAGCTGGCGTTGTCCACAGACACCTCCAAGGACATGTGGCCGGCATGACTACATGGAGCGCTGTTACCTTCCCACCGGAGCGGTACCTATTGATCTCACATTTGCATGTTTTCGAACTGCTAGTTTGGCAGAAGCTAGGGCTGTCAGCGGAAGCTCACGCCACTCCCCAGAATCGAACCTGCAACCTTTCAGTCAACAAGCTCAGCAGCTCAGCGCTTTAACCCACTGTGCCACCAGGGGCCCCTAGGTTGAGATTATATATATATGTGTGTGTGTGAGAGAGAAAGGCTCTTTTCCTCCTGGATATTTCTGAAGGAAGGAGTTTAACTATTAGGTTATCTATGTTGTTGTTGTTCATTCACTCAGTCGTCTCCGTCTCTTCGTGACCTCATGGATCAGCCCATGCCAGAGCTCCCTGTCGGCCGTCACCCCCACCACCTCCTTCAAGGTCAAGCCAGTCACTTCAAGAGCAGCATCCATCCATCTTGTCCTTGGTCGGCCCCTCTTCCTTTTTCCTTCCATTTTCCCCAGCATCATTGTCTTCTCTAAGCTTTCCTTTCTTCTCATGATGTGACCAAAGTCTTCATCTTGGCCTCTAATATCCTTCCCTCCAATGAATAGTCGGACTTTATTTCCTGAAGTATGGAATGGTTGGATCTTCTCGCAGTCCAAGGCACTCTCAGAACTTTCCTCCAATACCACAGTTCAGCGGGGTGAGCTCCTGCTTTTAGCTCCGGCTTCTGCCAACCTGGCAGTTTGAAAACATGCAAATGTGAGTATATCAGTAGGTACCACTCCAGCGGGAAGGTAACGTTGCTTCATGCAGTCAGTCCCTGAGTTACAAACATCCGACTTACAAATGACTCATAGTGAAGAACAGGGCTGAGACAGCAGGAAGTGAGAAAAATCTAACCCTGGGAAGGGAAACTCAGTCCTGAAAGAGTTGTCATTATTATTATTATTATTATTATTAGCCTGACTGTCCTCACAAGCTGGTCAGATAATTACGCAGTGTTTTACCCATGAAATGAAAATCTAAGAAATGGGGTGAAATTAATAGTGGAGAGAGATATGTAGGAAAAGCATCAAACAATATAATGAAAAACTTGACTGTACAGTATCAATAACACCTGAGGGAAAACCCATCAATAAGATGAAAATCCAACCAGTCCATATTTCAGGAAATAAAGCTCACTGGAGGGAAGGATATTAGAGGCAAAGAAGACGTATTTTGGCCACATAATGAGAAGACAGGAAAGCTTAGAGAAGACAATGATGCCGGAGAAAATGGAAGGAAAAAGGAAGAGGGCTGACCAAGGGCAAGATGGATGGATGGCATCCTTGAAGTGACTGGCTTGGCCTTGAAGGAGCTGGGGGTGGTGACGGCCAACAGGCAGCTCTGGCGTGGGCTGGTTCATGAGGTCACGAAGAGTTGGAAGTGACTGGACGAATGAACAACAATACAAGATGAAATTCTTCAAATCATTAAGGACATACATGAAGCAAAAGTAAAAGGTGACAGAAATAAGAGTTAGAACCTTGAATGTACCTGTTCAGTACCTTGTGCACAGGAACAAAGAGGACTTCTGTACTAATCAATGCAGAATATATGATGACAACAAAAAGGAAGAATAAGAGACCTCTTCCATAATAAATTAGAAATAAAATAGAAAGTTAAAGCAGTAGTGGAGATGTTATACGACCAGTGGGGAACAGATTTGCCCTATCAAAAAGAAATAAGACAATGGAAATAGTACACTGAAAAAAACACGAAGGAGCTGCTGCGAAATATGGGTTGAATCTGGTAGAACAACTTCAAGTCATGATGACCCTAAGGTAACCTTATGATAGGTTTTCTTGGCAAAATTTGTTTAGACAGGCTTCACCATTGTCTTCCTTTGCGGATGAAGTTGGTGACAATTGAAGGGATTGTTCTTCGGTAGCTTATCTTTTTTGGAGGTAGGTGTGAACAGGTGAGCAAGAAAGACTACTTCTTCCCTCTTCAAGTATAATTTGTGTCCTGAAAATTGCTTCCTGTATGGTAGTTAATCTGAGAAAGGACCTACCATTGGCACTAAGGAGATTTTGGGGTTATGGACAATACATTCACGGCACCAGGATTCTTCTAAAATGTAGTAATTCACTCCCATCTTTACCAATTCCCTTTTCATGTCTTTTGCTAGTTTTCGATTATACATGGAATAAACTACCTTCGTTCTTGCCCATCTTCGATATTTGCAACTTCATTTGGAATTGTTAACATACACATATTAAAGTTGAGATTTTCAGTGTAACACCGGCACCTCTGCTTCTCCATTCCTTTTAAAAGTCAAAATGTTTTGCATTAAAAATGTCATGAAGGAACTGAGTTGGTGCAGAAAGGTAAATGAAACCAATTCAAATGATTTTCCTACATGACTGGCATTTTTAAATTCTCAAGCACTTCATTGACTTTGGGGATTTGCATGTACTTCATAGTCACAAGTGCTTGTGTGCTGTATTGATATAAAAGCATTTTACAAAATGTCAGAAGAAACAAGAGACTCTGTTCCTTTACTTCATATATGACAGGAGTGGAAGTAACTTAACAGGTTGTTTCCCTCTTTGTAGCTTTTCTCTAGAGTTCAGCCTAGCCTTATAATTGTGCAGTGGGAACTGATGATTAGAAACAGCTGAAAGGAAATGGTTTTTAGGGGGAGGGGCGTCAAGTCGGATAAAATACCTAAACAGATTATGCTTTTAACCCAAATATCTGGATGGTATAAACATCCTAATTCTTCAGGATTAGAAAGAAAAATCTCTTTCGTTGACCTCTTCGGCTATCCATGAAAGAAAATAATTCTTTGTCTGAGTAAGGAAAAAATAAATTATAGGTTGAAAGCAGCATAGCCTCCAAAACCAGACTTTAAAATAGAAAGTTAATGGTATTGGTATTTGGTGATTTGTTTGCAAGGATAAGATTTTATTTTTCTTGTTTTAATCAACTGCAGATTTTGTCAAACAGATTGTCTCCCCACCCCCCTGCCCCCACCAGCAAATCAGCTCTTAAAAGGGTTTTATTATTAGGCTTCAGATGAAATGAAGGCTAGGAATGGGGAGACAGAGAGAGGCTTGGGAAGTCCAGGTCTGGTGATACATGAATGAAGTAGCTGCCAATAAACCTCTAGCCTTTGAAGGCATTACAAAAGCATTTTTGTTAACAGCCTGAATAACTAACCATCATGTTTTCTGGCTCTGGCAACAGTATATAGTACAGAATTGTGTGCACAAATACTGTGGAAGCTCTTTGGTTCATCAGTGTTTAGGAAGAGTGACTTTAGAACGGAGACTTTCCTGATTTTTGAAGATACACTCAGGCCCCTTCTACACTCACATATAAAATCCAGATTATCTGTTTTGAACTGAATTATATGCATCTACACTGCTACATAATCCAGTTCAAAGCAGATAATTTGGATTTTATATGGCAGTGAAGAAGGGGCCTAAGAGATGCTGCTGGTCAAAACATTGAATTCCGGACTTGCAAAGATGGTTGATCTCTTGCAATGAAGTCATGCTGAAATCAGAAAGATGTAGTTATCAAATCTTATGCAGACAGTGCATGTTTTCATTTCTCATATTCTTGAGTACATGAAGTTTTTTTGCATTCTGAAAGTATCTGCTACTCACAGCAATTGCTAGTCATTGATTATTCAGTTTCCAGAGTATTACCAGAAGAAATTATCTAAATTGTTCCTTTGCACTTGTCATGAACAACCTGGTTTCCAGGATTGAAGTCTTCAATCTCTTCACAGATGTAAATATTTTTGACATATAATGCTACTCCACCCCCTCTCCTCTTTGGTCTGTTTCTCTGAAATAGGTTATACCCCCGCCCCCATTGCTACATTCCAAACATAGGACTTGTCCCATTAGGTTTCAGTTATGTCTATTATATAATAACTGTTTAGTTGTCATAGGAGTTCCAGCTCATCTTTTTTATTTTCCATACTCTGGGCATTAGTGTAAAGACATCTAAACCCATCGGACAGTCCCCTTAGCTGTTCATTTGAGATTATTGTCTGAACCAATTCACTTAACTGAAAGAAATAGATTTTTTTTCCATAGAGTTTTGTAAATGCACTTTTATATTTACATCGATACTGCCAGAATCTGGGCTTGTTTTCCTTGGGTTGAGATATTGATTTCTCCTCAATCCCTTTTAGCATGTGCAATGAGAACCAGTAGAGCCTAGCACCTATGTCCCATTTTCCTATGCTGTATGGATTAAATAGTTCTCCCTGGTGAAAACCAAAATCTTCTTAAGGGCTTAATTTTAATATTCAGATTCCTCATGTAAAATAGTTATGTGGCTTAAAAGTTAAATTCTACACTATGCTATACCAAATGTAAAGATCTTCAACATTATGGAGGATTTTCTTTTTAGTTCGTTCACCATCAGTACTTTAAAGTTAGCCTTGGCAGACATAAAACTGTATGATGTCACTGTAGAAAAAGTCTGCTGATCTCATCAGGAAAAAATATAAAGAGGCTGTTTTTCTATTTCCTGATGTTTCTTCAGTAAAATCACCTCTGACATATGTTCCAAGGGAACACTAAATTTGCAGTGGAAGGGTGTTCAAAGTCCTTCAGGATAGGATATAAAAAGTAATAAAGGGGGCAGGGAATGGGTGGCTGAAATCATGTCCTTTCTATCTATTTTTTGTTGAAATAATTCAGTTTTGGAATTCCAGAATTGGTTGTGGTATGGGTTTAAAAGAAAGGAGCATAACTGAAAATTTGAAAAAGTTATCTATTTTTAAGTCTAGAAAAGGAGGAAGCTAGAAAAAAACCACAAGTTCCTGTTCCTTAGCCAAAAGCCAGAAAAGAACAGGCCAATTGGGATGGAACAGCAGCTACTATCAAGTCAGTAAGTAGAAGAAATACAGCTGTGTTGACTGTCAGAAAAATAACATAGTGTATACTACAAGCCTCTGGAGGACTAAGGTTATTCTGAGACAGGATTTTGGTGCCATGGAGTTCTGGAAAAGGATGACAGGAGAAAAAGCCACTGACACCTGATGAAGAGAGAGAGAGAGTTTCACTGTTTTTGACCCAGCTCTGTTAAGGTTGTTTTGAATTCTGTTCCTGTCTTCTGAAGTATTAGTTATACCTCCCGATTGATGTCGTCTGCAAACTTGATAAGCACACCCTCTAAACCTTCATCAGGTGTCAGTGGCTTTTTCTTCTGTCATCCTTTTCCAGAACTCCATGGCACCAAAAACCTGCCTCATCACCTGATACTGAAGTGCACCATTGGCTCATGGCTATTAAATAACATGAAATAGGTTCACTGTACGCATATATACTTGCAAATAAATTATACACATACAATAATAGGAAATTATTGTCCTTTCTAGTGAGTTAGGTCTATTTATGATATGTCTAAAGAACAATAGTTTTAATTTTGTCAGCTTGGTTTCTAGGAGGACCCCAGGAGTGATTTGCTCTAGGAGCCATTCATTAATATATTATTTTTTAGTCCACAATATCTGTAGAACTATTTTCCAGCTCCACATCTCACATTAGTTGTTTTTCTTCTCATCGGCTTCCTGTCCAGCTTTCACATGGAAATATAATGTTATGGTCGATCTAATCTTTAATACTCTTTACACCCCAGGACCTGGTTGACTCCCTTCTTTCCAAGTTCTAATCTTCTTCTGATTTCTTGATTCCAGTCTCCATTTTGAATAATGACAGACCCAAGGTATGGAAATCCTTGATCTATTTCAGTGTTTTTATCATGTAAATTCATGCAAGCCGTCTGTAGTCAATATTTTTGTTTTCTTAATGTTCAACTGTAAGTCTGTCGGTGCATTTCCCCCCTAATTTTCTTTAGTAAGACTTGTATCATCTATGTTAAAGTTATGTAAAGTTATATAATAGTGTGATCACTATTTTTGGTTTTTTAAATGTTCATCAGCAACCTGTCTTTGCACTTTTTTCCCCAGAATTCAATTCAGTAATCTTTGCTATTTTTATTGGTAACTTAACATTTGAATGTGTTAAATTGTTGCTATTCCTTTCTCCAATTTTCATGCCTTCTTCCTCCAAGTCTAATCCTGCTTTACATTTCATTTCATACCTTGAAGCTGCAGGGAGTTTTTTGAAGAAGCCAAGGAAATGTATAAACCAGTTTAAGCTCTGAAACAACAACTCAAAAATAGTTTTTCCCATACATACACATCTCTGTACCAAAAGGGATCCAATTCATCCAATATTCTGGGCAGCTTTTGTGCCTCATTACCTCCTATGAGGATTACTAATACTTTAGGTCCAGATCCCTCAGTCCATCAAAAGAGATGCTTACTGTTCTTGGCTGATGCATTCTTTAACAAGTTCATTTGAAATCTGATGCTGGAGACGAACTCTGTGGACACTATGAGTTACCTATCTAGAGCCTGGGTGTCATCCTGCTGTACATATAGTATACAAGTTAAACACATAGGGTGATAAAATGCAGCCTTGTATTTGCATATAACTTGTAACTTGTAAGCCGCTCTGACTCCCCTTTAAGGTGAGAAGGGCTGCATATAAATGTCGTAAATAAACAAAATAAATAAATAAATAGTCTGACTCCTATTGGAAATCATTCTGTTTCTCCATGTTCTGTCATGAGGCTAGCCTCTTGTTTTAAGTACGCTTTATGTTGTGACACACCAGATTTTTTAAAAGTATTATCCATATTGCAATGAGTATGAGACCATTCTCATATCTCCCTACTCATCTCTGTCTCTAACTCTGTCTTGTCTGTACACTCCACTTCCTCTTCCAAATCTTTCTCTCCTGCATATCTTTGTCCCCCTTCTTCTCCCTATTACAGTGTTTCTCAATCTGGGGGTTGGGACCCCTGGGGGCACAAGGGGGTGTCAGAAGGGTCACCAAAGACCATCAGAAAACACGGTATTTTCTGTTGGTCATGAGGGTTCTGCGTGGGAAGTTTGGACCAATTCTGTTGTTGGTGAGGTTCAGAATGCTCTTTGATTATAGATGAACTATAAATCCCAGTAATTACAACTCCCAAATGTCAAGTCTGTTTCCCCCAAACTCCACCAATGTTCACATTTGGGCATACTGAGTATTTGTGCCAAATTTGGTCCTGATCCATCATTGTTTGAGTCCACAGTGCTCTGTGGTTGTAGCTGAACTACAGCTCTAAAACTCAAGGTCAATGCCCACCAAACCCTTCCAATATTTTCTGTTGGCCATGGGAGTTCTGTGTGCCAAGTTTGGTTCAATTCCATCATTGGTGGCATTCAGAATGCTCTTTGATTGTAGGTGAACTATAAATCCCAGCAACTACAACTCCACTAATATTCAAGATTTGGCATATCAGATATTTGTGCCAAATTTGGTCCAGTGAATGAAAATACATCCTGCATATCAGATATTTACATTATGATTCATACAGTAGCAAAATTACAGTTATGAAGTAGCTACAAAAATAATTTTATGGCTGCGGGTCACCACAACTTGAGGAATTGTATTATAGGGTCGTGGCACTAGGAAGGTTGAGAAACACTGCCTTATTACCTACACCTTTTATAACCAAGCTATACTTCCATGGACACAGTACAGATACTGGAAATGAGCCCTACATACAACAAAACTTGATTCAGGCACTATCTCAGAATTCCTTTGGTGAAGCAGGTGCTTTTGTCGTCAGTTTGGCCCAGATCTTTCATAAGAGATCACCTGTACTTTCACATTGTGAAATCTACATTATGACATCCCTAGGAAAAAAGTGAATTGGCCAGTGCTGATTGCTGCCTTAATAACTTCAAAAGATTTCCAGAATATAGAGTAAACCAGAAGAATATTGACTCTAAGTTATTCTGTATCTGGAGATACCCTTAAGGGCATGTTGTCTACACAAACATGCATTCTTAAATGCAGTTGCGGCAACTGTTAAAGAATACTGCTGCTCCTTTATTAGCAGGACTATGAAAAACAGAGGTTCCATTACTCTGGATGGCTGATCTGGCTGCCTATTCACTTGACTGAAGAGATTACAGACACATTTCAGCTGACAAAGTAAACGTGTTCCTGGGCATTACAGAAAGTTTGCTACCAGAGGCATGATATGTGAAAAAAGAGATATAGATTTCTGTGTCACAAATACACTCATAGCCAAGCTTTATGTTTTTATACACCAGGCCCAACTATTCAGGGTTTCATAAGAAACTATCAGCACTTCGAATTAATAGATTCTTTTTTTTTAAAAAAAAAACTTTAAAACAGAAATAGACTAAGGTGTCCTTCTAACTGAGGTATTCCCTCAAAACAGTGATCCTAGGTAATAATGTATATTTTGCATAGAGTGAAGATCCTGTGAACTTTGGTCACATGTACAATTCAGTAACTAAACAAAAGACCAGGCTGTCTTTTTTTTTTTTGGGGGGGGGGGGGGGACAGATGCATGTGCATCTGTCACACTAACCTTTGCTAGTGAAAGTGTCATGTGTTGCACTTGGGAATTTAGTGATAATGTTGCATTAGGCTGTAATCTGCTCTCCAGCTGTTAAAGGACCAATTTAGTCATATTTTCTGTCCTCACTACTGTGAGTCAGAAGGGTAGAAAGGACCCACAGACAATATCTTCACCCCCACCTCTGTAAATAGAATTGCTTTGTTAGGCTACATTCCTGTGTATATAGTCTCATAAAACATTGCAAAATTGGGTTCAGAGTAAATATGCATAGGATTAGTGTCTTAAAAGTGATGACACAGAATATTTTATTATGCTGTGTAACATTGTCACAAAGCAGGATAACCAAATTGGAAACAATCTCACCTGGTTTCAGAGTTTGGACAAGTTGCCTTTTCTAAAAGGCAACTTGTCCAAAGAATCCTTTGGACTGGGATGTGTTGTCTGAGGAATTATAGATGTTATTATTCAAATTATCTGGTTAAAATAAGTCAAGGAATAAGAAAATGCACGGCTCTGGCCCAGTGTATCTGTCCGAACGGATCTCCCTCTACATCCCACCCCAGAGTTTAAGATCGGTTGGGGGCGCCCTGCTCTCGACCCCGTCAGTAGCACAAGTGAGTCTGGCGGAGGAGCAGGGCCTTCTCAGTGGCGACCCCCTGCCTGTGGAACTCGCTCCCGGGGAAAATCAGAACAGCAACCTCACTCCTCTCTTTCAGGAAAAAACTGAAAACATGGCTGTGGGACCAAGCGTTTGGCCAATAGTGTAGGCAAAGAAAGGATTGATATTGCCTAGGAAATGTCTAATGGAACGGAATCTGGAACCCGGAAGACGAATGCTGAACATGTGAATAGTTTTATATAATGCGGTTTGATTGCCTTGTGTGTTTAACTGTAATAATTATGTATTGTCGAAGGCTTTCATGGCCGGAATCACTAGGTTCTTGTGGGTTTTTTCGGGCTATAGAGCCATGTTCTAGAGGCATTTCTCCTGACGTTTCGCCTGCATCTATGGCAAGCATCCTCAGAGGTGGTGAGGTCTGTTGGAATTAGGAGAGAAGAGCTCTTTGCCCCACACCAGCCATTCCACAGATATATAAACCCATTGTCCTAATTCCAACAGACCTCACTACCTCTGAGGATGCTTGCCATAGATGCAGGCGAAACGTCAGGAGAAATGCCTCTAGAACATGGCTCTATAGCCCGAAAAAACCCACAAGAACCTAATTACTTTACTTGTTTTAACTATGTTTTTATTATATGTAACTGTAACTGTATAGGCACCATTTGGGGCCTTGTTGTGTAAGCCGCCCTGAGTCCCCCCTCGGGGGTTGAGAAGGGCGGGGTAAAAGTAATGGAAATAAATAAATAAAAGGCAACTTGTCCAAAGAATCCTTTGGACTGGGATGTGTTGTCTGAGGAATTATAGATGTTATTATCCAAACTAGCAATTTTCTGTATTGAGATAAATCAAGAGCAGAAAGAAATTGACTTTGAGTAGTGCTGATTGGCTTGCACATGTGATATTGACAAGTCATCTCTCCGAGTGCCTAAAGCAGCTCGGGGGCTTCTTTTTAATTATCTGATTAAATTATCTGGTTAAAATAAGTCAAGAAAATGTTGAAACAATATCTATATGCATGGTGCCCAAAATGTCATGAATCACAACTGGAAGATGGACAAGTTGGCAATTGTACTATCATGCTACTCTGTTATTTCAGTTTGTAAAACTGAAAGAAAAATAAGTTAATGCAATACCTATGGCTTCCACTATGAGTTTTGACCAATCAGTTAAGCACTGCATATGCCTACATTCAACTTTCTCTCTGTGTGTCTTCCCTCCAAATTCAACTGTAAAATACTTGGAACAGGGACCTGATTTTGCCTTTACTTATGTGGTCAAATACCAATAAAACTGCTAAAGAGGAGATGTGCTGAACACATTTTCAAATACAGGCAATCCCAGAATTACAAACAAGATAGGTTCATTTGTTTTTAAATTGAATTTGTATGTAAATCAAAACAGGTACTTTTTTAAAGTCCAACTCCAGTCAAATAGATAGATAGATAGATAGATAGATAGATAGATAGATAGATAGATAGATAGATAGATAGAAGTTTTGGAAAGCTTAGGAAAGGTCAGCACACCTGTGGTGTTTGTTTTGCTGTCTGTGCCGCTGTTCAGAAGATTTCACCTCACTTTCTCTGTCCCTGTGAGGTGAGGATTGGTGGGAAAGCTTCAATCGAGACAACTTTTCCTCATAATCTTTCAGGATTGAATTTCCTTCCTGGGGTAGATTTCTCTCACTTGCTGTTGTCTCACTCCTGTTCTTAACTACGAATCAAGATGTTTGTAACTCAAGGACTGCCTATATTTCACAAACTGCAGTAAAAACAAACTTTTCTGTGTCATCGAGAAGAAATATTACAGGAAATAAAATCACATTTCAGGTAAGACATGTCTATCAAACACTAAAAAGAGAAATGTAACAGTTGCTTGTCAAAGTGGTAGGCTCCCTAAGCGGATTGTGCAATTTCTGTTAGTCATGGTTTCAAAGAAGAGGCTTGAGTAGGGGACTGCTCTAAGTTTGGAGTTTCTTGTTTCGGCTGTAAAACACTCATGGCTGGCAATAGTTATTAACCATTCTGCTCAAGAAACCAATCTGATTGTTTTTATAATAGGTACTTTGTCCTTCTCTACCAGGTGGGCCTTTAACAGGTTGGTGGCTTCTAATTTCTTGTACCATACTCCATCTTGTACCATACTCCAACTTGTACCATACTCCATCTGCTTAGGCAACAGTTATATTGTTTTGGCAGTTCAGAATGTAACTGATGAGGGAGACAGTAATCTTAAAATTTTCAGTTCAGTGACAAGAAAAGCTATGTAAGACTGTATTAAGAAGTGGTGCCTTTCTAGATGTATGCTCAACTTGTATATTTACAGCTAAACCATATGTCTAGGGTGGATTTGTGAACCTATTTTTGTGTGTATTATTTCTTTTTGTGTGGACAAATTATTAGCAGAAAAAAGCTTAAGCAGTGGGAAAGTACATGCAGAAGAATTCGGTTTTAATCCCTGGCATTTCCAATTAAAAGGATTACATAGCAGGTGAAAGGGGAAAACTCTGCTTGAGGTTTTGGAGAGCTGCTGCCAATCAGGATACCAATAGTTCTGGGCTAAATGCCTGAGCAACTCCTTATGTTCCTATGCCTGCAAAAATGTATCCCACAACACTACACACAATCTCATCTCTTGTGGTTTGTTTTAAACAAAGATTACAGTAGATGCATCTGCAGTTATTACCTCTACAGTACATGCTGATAATCCAGTGGATCCGAGCATCCAAATAATACAATTAACATCTTTCTATCCCACTTGTCCACAAATGTGTAATGATTAGCTTTACCAACAATGAAATAGAAACCAGAGCATAGCGGCACATTGGAACGCCATGAAGTATCTGGCATCCTTTAAGAGCTCCTGTCCTCTATTTCTTTCAAAGATCACTTGATCAGATTTTTTATTTATCATGTCAGAACCGAGTTGAGAGTACAGTTAAAATGTATTTAAAAACACAAAGTTTTAAAATTTGGCATTATGCTAATTGTCCTTTGACCAGAAGCTGGTCACTTGGGGTGCCTCTGGTGTCACTGTGAGAAGGTCCTCCATTATGCATGTGTCAGGGCTCAGGTTGCATTGTAGTAGGTGGTCTATGGTTTGCTCTTCTCCGCATTTGCATGTCAAGGACTCCACTTTGTAACCCCATTTCTTAAGGTTAGCTCTTCATCACATGGTGGCAGAGTGCAGCCTGTTCAGTGCCTGCTCGATTGCCCAATCTCTGTGTGTCCAGGAAGGAATTTCACATCCGGTCTCAGCCACTGATTGAGGTGCTGGGTTTTAACCTGCCACTTTTGGATTCTCGCTTGCTAAGGTATTCCTGCGAGTATCTCTGTTGAACTTGAAAAGCTGTTTCTTGATTTAAGGTGTTGGCATGCTGACTGATATCCAAACGTGAGAGAAGCCTCCCTATACGATCGTAGCACATCTGACATCCCCTGGGCAATGTCTTTGTTGATGGCTGATTCTCTCACACCACAAGCAACTTGCAGCATGCATCCAATTAAACCTGATCAGATTGGATGAGAAGAATCTTGTTAATGTGTAGTGCATGTGTATGTTCTTGTATTGATGTAATTACGCTGTGCTGTAGTGTTGCCATGGAACACAAGGGTTGGTCAGTACATTTAATGTATAACTTTGCATGCAGAAATTTACACTACACAAATGTAGGGTCTTGGTCTGTCAATTAGTAACAATGGGTACATTTTTGGTTGGCAGAGTGAAAACTATCTTTCATGGCTGGGTAGAAGAAGGTGTTACTTATCACTCATTTAGGTAACACAACCACTAATGGTACAGGAACCCTCTCCAGTTTTCACTCTAGCAACTTTAATACATTTGTTTCATAATCATTTTACATTTTATTAAATTGGACTGTTTGGGTTGTGTCTCCATTTGTTCAGAGTAATGAATGAGTGAACGAGTTCATCTTTCAACACTCACATTCCTACTTCCTTGTACTCATTCAGGGGCAGGGAGTCTTGTCATTCTTCAACAGAGTGGCAATAGAAGAACTGATTTTGGTGACAACTAATGACTATTGTATTTCTCCAGAATGCCCTTGGCAGTGCATAATTCTGGAACATTTTGGGGGAAATCTGAATGCTTGCCAAGCATGACCACTTTATTATAGGCAAATAGAATAGTGTCTATCAGGAATGGTGAAAGGAAGCAACTTCTGAAATCAGGCCTGCTGGAGGTGCCACAGACACAATTAGCGGGGGGGGGGGGGGGGGGAAGAAAAATGAAGGAAGGAAGGAAGAAGATATCAGAAAACAAAATAATTACACAAAATAATTATAAAACCTGATTAATGAAATTAATGACTTCTTAGTGTCTGGAGATGAAACATGCAGGAAGCTCCCACTTGTCTGATGGATTAGTGACTGGAGCACTGTCAGAAAGTAGGGTTAGTTGAAAAGTGGCAGCCAGGTTATTTTAGCTTGCAAATGCATTTTGACTGCTGAAAATCAGAAATAACTCTCTCTCTCTCTCTCTCTCTATATATATATATATATATATATATATATATCTTTTAAATGTTTTTTTAATTAAACTGAATCACATTTAAAAGTGATTCATTTATGGGGTCTACTTGTTCACTTGGCAAGCCTTGGGACTGCGCACATGCTTGAAAGCAGACATAATCTAGCCTCATAGGGAAGAACTAATGAAAGAGCGAAGCCCCCAACAAATGAATGGAACTTATCTGAAATCTGCAGGTGTTGAAATAATAAGTCATCAAAACTGAGGTATCAAAAGATGCAGGAAGCCTTTTTTCCTGAGTTACAGTGGGTGAAATCGTACTATACCATGAAACAATATCTTCACCAGCATCCAGTTTCACTTCCCTCAAGGGTTAGCTAGGTCTAGTCCTACAGTAAGATAAGCCTCAGGCTGCAAGTCCTGGGAAGCAATGGTTGCAAACCCCGCTGCCTAGTTATTTAATTTGAGTAGGGTCCTCATATATAAGGTCTTCAAACTTTTCTTCCTGATCATAGGGCGAGGGGAAGGAATCTCAAAATCAAAATGTTAAAAAGTGTGTGTACATGTATACTTTTTTCATTATTTTTGCTTGGAAAATTTATATGAATGGTATACTCAATTACAATGAGCAAGCTAACAATACGCCAAACTCATGCTTGCATTGACAAGCCCAGGCAAGCTGGGAAATATGTGGATCAGCTCTTGAAGGAAAACTGTGACCATTTGTGACCAATTTTCCTATAAACATGTAATGAAATATTTCATTAAGTGTTTCATTAAGCCTATTCCCTGGGTTGAAGGTTACCAGATTGGATTTGCAACAGGGGCCCTGTAACTTTAATCCTTAACAAATCTTGGAGCAGGGTGAGGTATCATAAAGCCATTCCCTCCCAATGTGGCTGTTGTGCTGGTAAAAGGCTTCAGGGGAAAACATGGAGGAGCTTATTCTTATTACCTAGCTGTTTTCTGTGACCGGACAGCCCTCCATGTTTTGTATGTGCTAGTGTAAGCATGAGTTTGACCTATATTGTGGGTATATGATAGCTAGCTATCCTATATAGACTCGTGCTTACGGCTAGAAATTTTAGTCAAAAAATCATCCCCCAAAATGTGGGCCGACTTATCAGTAGGACTGTATCTCAAGTCTTATACAAAAAGGATCTACCCCTTCTCTCAGTACAGCGACAATAGATCTGAAATTAATCCACCCTGGGAGAATCAAAAAGAAGTTCGAACCCACTGGGCTCTAAGGCGGCATTAGTGCTTTTCCCTCTGCAGAATGACCCCCAACTTACCCATGGACCAATTCTGTTTATGGCTCTTTAGCCTACCAGATTGTGTCAGAAAATAATCTTATGATCAGACCAGAGGAGAACTCCCTGCCCTTCTAGAAAAACTTTTTCATGACAGTTCCAGAGAAAATGGGACAAGATATTCAGAAAATCATTACAAAATTCCACTTTTATCACTACATTTACAATTGCAGAAAAACATATGATCTACTCTAATCACGGTGCAAAAGTTTGTATTCTCAGCTATGTTTGTTCAACCTTTCTCTTGCTGTATTTGAAGCCATTTATAAAAATTTAAATTCCACATTTTGATTCCTTAAAACAATTTCTTCAGACTTAATATTTCTCAGGTGCCATCCACACAGTACTTTAATCATGAGAGCTCCTGTTTCAAAATGGAGGGTGGCTAGACGATGTCACTGGAAAACCCGCGATGATTTGCTACACAGGAGGGAAGCTGCGGGATAAAAAGCCCCCTTTTTATCCCATTTCTGGATGAAAGATGCACATCTTCACATGTCTGCGTGACCCTACATGCCAGAAAACATGTGTTTTTCTTCCCTCCCCCCTGTGGAGACTGTTCCAGCTGATGTCCATCCCTTTTAAATCAGCTGATTGACAGGAAGCATGAATGGAGAACCATTACAACTCTCCGAAACTTTTTATTTTACACTGTAAACAGAGTTTTTATAAATAATTAGGGAAGGGAGAAATCTGGCGGAAGTTTTTTTTTAAAAAAATCCTCCGTTATGTGCTGATCCATATATATGCATATTCAAACAAGCTTGTATTTATTTAGATATGCACATGTACGCATATATGGATCAGCACATAACCTTTTTTAAAAAATCCAGAGAATGTCCCCTGAATACCCTCTATTTCATCCCAAGACACAGAAGGGAGACCAGTGTGGATGTCGGGAGAAGAAAGCCCAGAACTGGCAGGTCAGTGTGGGAACCTGCTCTGTGGTCGTGATTTTTTTTTTTTGTCTCTCTTCTAAATCCCGCAATTTGGCGCTGTCTGGAAGCACCTCCAGTTTTGCATCCTTACATTTTCTTCATAAGCACAGTAAACATTTAATGACTGGTGTGTTCCCTTTTTTGCAAGATACTCAACAAACCTTTTGTGCCCTGTAGATTTTCAGTGTGTAATTTATATCTCTGCTTCATCATGTGAGTTTCTACTTCTCTGATTTCATTTGTCTAGTTTCTCAGGGAATTCCATGCTCCACGATGTAAATGCTTTTCCATCTGGTCATTCTGTGGCTTTTTTACAGCTTGTTTTTGTCGCAAAACCGATTGCCATACTTTCTTTAAAAAGGAATCTAGGCTGAATTGAAGATTTTATGTGGGGCTTCCAAAAATCTTTTTTAAAATATAAAAATAATAATGACCCCAGAATATTGTATGTGGTTGTAATTATGAGTGATACAAAGACTGGCTGTGGAGTGATTTAATTTTCTCCTACTGTTGTCGATTTATTTTTAGGCGCTTCTATTGTGAACCTATTCTAGGCCATTTCACACACCACTGGCTTTTCCTCCCAATACTATAAAACTTACAAAGGGTTTTCTAAAAGAGGGCAAATGAGTTCACTTCTTCATCTGAGCAGGATTAGACTGGCTGTCTCCATAAAGTTTAATTCTGAGGGGGGAGCTGGCAATTTCTAAATGGTAGTGCAGTGAAGGGGACTTATGCCTTTTTGTTTCAAATGGAATAGAATTACATTTCAAAAGTAACTTTCAATTGGGTTTGTCAACAAAAATTACAAACACATGATTACCTGGTGAGGGAATGTGTGTGGTCTCCTGCCTCTGGCTTAGACTAGACATCTAAAACGTGTATTTGCTGATGAAAACATCCCTGGCATACATATAGTTAGAGTTCTTCACCCTGTAATATCTACTGAGGGAAATGTGATATGAGGCTACTAGATTGGTGATTGGATCACTCTGGTCTCAAGACCGGCCCAAGATAGTTTGCTGCCTGAGAGAAAAGACAAAATGGCATTCCCAGATTCCCAACTCCACCCAATCTTTCCACGAACAAAAATCTTATTTTAATGTTGATCTATCATGTATTACAACTAAGTGTTGCAGAGTTATTTTGCTCTGTCATCCAACACTTAAAGGCAGCAGATATGTATAGCTGTGTCATCAAAGATGTCAGTGCAATTCCCTGTCATCTGAGATCTTCTATCTTGAGGCAGCCAACTCATCCTGATCCTCTTTGCTCCACTATATTATTGCCTATTGGAGAGGAGAGGACAAGTCAGCACTCAGCATGCTGACTCCTGGGTTGTAGTTTCCCCAGGCATTAAACGGAAAGGGCAGGATATCAAAACAAGTGCTGTTTGGGAGGAAAGTAGCATCTTGTTCAAGACTCAGTTTAGCACTGCATCTCAAAACTAAATCTCAATTATGAAGTGTATATGTGTGTGTTTGTATATGTGTGTGATGAAGGTTAATAAAATCTATACTATCTCACCTTGAACTCCTGTTCTAGAAGGCTTAATACCCTCTGGCACACCAAATTGTGAAAATACTATTGCATAATTTCAGCCCTACTATTATCTCTGCAGACTATTGGTTTGACTAAAGCAGGTGAGGCCTTTCTCCAGATTGGACCTACTGTATGAGCTCAATTTTGCCTCTCTCTCTGCATATTTATGAATCTTCAAGTATCCTGTCAACTTATGGCAACCCCATCAATTCCATAAGCGTTCTTACGAGTTACTAGGTTCTTGTGGGTTTTTTCGGGCTATAGAGCCATGTTCTAGAGGCATTTCTTACGAGTTCCTTCGTCTGAAAGATAGCCATATCACTTGGTATTCATTGGCAGTCTCGCATCCAAGTATTAACCAGGGCTGACTCGTGACTTAGTTTCCCAGCTCTTATCAGTGGGTCAGTGTGAGGACTGTACCTTACGTCATAAAGAAAAGGAACTGTCCCTTTCTCTGAGTTGAGTAGCAAAAGGCCAGAATGTAATCCATCTCAGGAGAATTAAAAAAATACAACCTCTCTATTCCCTCCAGCTGCTTTTTAATACCTAAGTAGGGAAATAGCTGCTTTTTAAATGTCTAGGTAGAGAAATAACGGTCATGGTGGGAAACTCAGTTGTTGCCTTTAGTGTAGTTTGGCCTCCCTACCTACTTCAAAAAGTGAATTTTTGGACTCTTGTACTGAATGTATGGTAAAATAAAGGTGAGTGTAACTGAAAAGCTAAGTATAATGGAGGCTTTTTTGTCTATGTTTATTAGTGTTGATATTATGGTAAGGGCAGACAGGAGCTGGTTACATTTAATTGGTCATCATATTACCAGGGATACGTAGCCTCTGCAGTAGAAATGTATCCATATTAGAGTTGCTAGCAGGAAAGGGGGCGAAGTTAGAAAAAAGGGGAACATTTTAAAAAGAGGGAAGAGGATCGGTATTTAAGTTTGTAGCTTCCATCGTTATATTGAAGTAAAGAAAAAACTAATATAAGTAAAACTGAGAGACAGATATTCCTTCGGGACTAAGTTTTCAGTCAAACTATTGATGGAAGAGAGCACAATAATCCCAAATAAACAGTTCAGGGGAAGATCTCAGGGGCTCACATGTCTTTATACTAATGCACAGAGCATGGGAAATAAACAAGAAGAACTCCAGCTTTCAGCACTACACCACAAATATGGTGTCATAGGCATCACTGAAACCTGGTGGGATGACTCCTATCACTGAAATGTAGACATGGAGGGCTATAACCTCTTTCACAGAAACCGAACAAAGGGGAGAGGAGGCGGAATAGCCTTATATGTCAAAAACTGTTAGGGTGCAGAAGAGATACAAGACAGCAGGCATGTAGCCGGGGGGGGGGGGATTTGGGGGCTTCAGCCCCCCCCCCCAAATTCTCATGGTGGTCCGCGAGAAGGCCTTACTGGTACATTATTTAAACTGTTATATTTATTCATATCATGATCTGATCACCATGCTCAATATATCCCATATGCATGGGGGTATTGGGGTAACGATACAAAAGGTTTGCTAGGGTAGACCCTCTTTCACTCAGACTCAGCGCCCCCCCCCCCCCCCCCCCAAATCGAAATCCTGCAGAAGAGATGCAAGACAGCAATCCGGGAAACCAGCTTGAAAGCATCTGGATAAGAATCAAGGGAACTGGGACTCAAAAAGATCTTGTTGTAGGCGTCTACTACAGACCTCCAAGCCAGGAGGAAGAACTTGATGAAGTCTTCTGCCAACAGTTGACCAAACAGGCACAGAGAAGAGATGTAGTAGTCATGGGTGATTTCAACTATCCCAATATTTGCTGGAAAACAAACTTGGCCAAGAGCACAAAGTCCAACAAATTCCTCGCTTGCCTTGCAGACAATTTCATGGCCCAAAAGATAGAAGAGGTAACAAGGGGGAAACTTCTCTACTGGCACCAACTGAGTTTCCTACTCTTTCACCATGTATGTACAGTCATCTTTCCACTTTTTTGAGGGTTGGATCACATAAATGGAAAAATCTCAACTGTTGGAGTAATAGGGTGCCTCTGCTGCAATCTTCAGTGGAAGAAGAGGAGCTAGTCCCACATGCCACTTAACTTACCTACTGATGCCAGCTCCTTTTACCCTTCTTGTGTGGCAGATAAGTATTTCTTTCACTTGGGCAAAGGAAGGAGGATACCAAGACCAGAAACTGTAAAGAAGGAGGAATCAGCTCTGGCATATCTGGTTCCTCCTCTTCCTGTATGACTTTTTTCTGTTACTTTCCCCAGGTGGAGCAAAGATTTGTGGAACACAAGAACATAAAGAGAAGCTCAATGCATGGGGTGAGTGAAGTTATGCAGGGCCAACTCCACTGTTTTGCCTAAGAAAGGAGGGAAGACACTGGGCTGAACAGAGACTGGTGGGAAACAGGTTAAAGAGGAACCAGCCCCACCAGCCTCATCACTTACCTGATTGATCTAGTTCCTGTTCCTATGTGAGATTCATGGGACACATAAAGAGAAAGAGGAACCTAATCTATAAGGTAAGTGATGCAACGTATTGCTGACTCTTCCTCATGCCTATGTGCCGAAAGTCTGTTTTGTCCAGGAAAGGAATGGATATACCAGTCAGAACAGAGACTCACAGCATGCACACCTCCTTCACTAACCCTTTGAGAATGGGGCTCCCATGTCAATGCTGACCCATCAGCCCCTACTTTGGGAGCATAATGGTTTCAAACTCTCAAATAATAAAAACCGCAAGTGCAAAACCCGTAAAAATGCAGGGCCAACTGTATGCGGAATGAACTTAACAGTAATGTTAAAACCCACTCATGCCAACATGCAGTCAAACCAGATGAGATTATGATCCTGTACAATTACCATACATACTCGAATATAAGCCAGGTTTTCAGCCCTTTTTTAGGCTGAAAAAGCCTTCCTCAACTTATAATGAGGTCAAGGCTCTGACAGCTGTTTCCACTCCGCTTCTCCTCCCAGACTGGAGTTGCCTATTTTGGAAACTTATTTTAAAAAATAGAGAGAGAGAGAGAGAGAGAGAAGGGAATATTTTGAAAAAGGAAAGGATAGGGGGAATTGCACACACAACAATATATATAGACATGTCTTGATTGATATGACTATAGATATATAGCGCTTGCAAATATTGCAGGAGGGAAATGCACGTATATAGAGAGGATTTGCAAACATT
>NW_026844366.1:339165000-339275314 GCF_025583915.1 Anolis sagrei ordinatus
TATAGAATCGTAGCCAATCTCATAGTCCATGTCCGTGTTATTGTTATTGTTATTATTATTAAGTCATTGTTGATACTATATTGTTTTTGTTGACCCTGGTTTTCCACTTACAGAGCTAGTTTACTGTTTTTCTTTGAAAAATGAATCTACTAATGACTCAATGTAATTTTTCTGATATCTATTTTTATTTTGAAATGTACCAGTAGCTGCTGCATTTACCACCCTAGGCTTATACTCAAGTCAATAAGTTTTTCCAGTTTTTTGTGGTAAAATTAGGTGCCTCGGCTTATATTGGGGTCGGCTGATACTTGAGTATATACAGTACTGAATAGAAAATTAAAGATACTGTAGCCGGATGCTATGCATTTTTCATTGCAAGTTTAATCTTTAGATAATTTATGTAAAGTGCTGCAACTAATTTAGTATAAAATAAACTTGAAGTTTTTATTATCAGCCTTTCTTTGAAATAGTAGTGAAAGAAAGGTATTCGCAAGACTGAACAGGAGCTGAAGAGTGTTAGAAGAACCAAATGAAGTAGCAGATATTCATGGAAGCACTGGAGCTGACAAGGTGATATATATTATGTATATAAACATATTTCTGTAATGCCCTTCATTCAAGGACTTTCCGAGCTGTTTTTATAACATTGAAAAACACACAATAATTCCAGCAGTTATAATAAATTTTTCACTCAGTAGAAGTAAAATTAAGGTTATATTCCCTGAAAACATGAATAGTCTAAATTTATAGACAGCTGAAACAGGTAAAATGGCTAATGAGCTCAAGTTGTATTGACTGCTGCCAGGACACATAAGTATTAAAAACTTTTTTCATCCAATATCTGCAAAGCAATAACTCAAGAAGTAATGTCCTGGCAGTGGAATATTCAGCTAAAAATAGAATGTGAAAAGAAGGAATCTCTTAATGCTCTTAATGCTCAAAGCTAGCCTTCAGAATGGTTGAACATCCATGGGGACAATTCCGAATAATCCAGCTGTGATGGTTTCTGAACCACAGGGATTTGCTCCCTCCTCCCACTCTCAAGTTCAGGATGGAAACCTTTGTATTGTAAGGCTCTTTAGTCACGTGATGATTGTTGTTTCATGGCACAATCTGATAGAAAATCAAGGAGCTTTGAAGACCCAGTTCTGCCGATAGACAAAGTAAAGCAATTGCCTCAGGCAAGCACCTTCTGTGGAGGTAGGCAGTTTCTTGGCTGCTTTTAAATTCCTCCTTTCTACTAAATAAATCAATAATCAATGCATCATCAGAAAACACAAATTAAATAGCCGTAATACTAAAATCACATCAAAAAAGAAAAAAATTAGACAAATCATCAAAATATTATAATTAGTAAAAGGCCAAACAATTTAAAAAGTCTGTTTGAACTTCTAACTAGGTTGTTGTAAGTTTTCCAGGCTGCACGGCCATGTTCCAGAAGCATTCTCTCCTGACATTTCTCCCACATCTATGGCAGGCATCCTCAGAAGTTGTGAGGTTTGTTGGAAACTAGGCAAGTGGGGTTTATATATCTGTGGAATGTCCAGGGAGGGAGAAAGAACTCTTGCCTGTTTGAGGCAAGTGTGAATGTTGCAATTGAACACCTTGATTAGCACTGAATAGCCTTGCAGCTTCAAAGTTTGCCTGCTTCCTGCCTGGGGTAATCCTTTGTTGGGAAGTGATTACTTGGCCCTGATTGTTTCTTGTCTGAAACATTCTCACCTGCCTCAAACAGAGAAGAGTTCTTTCTCCCACCCTCGACATTCCACAGATATACAAACCCCAGTTGTGTAGTTTCCAACAAACCTCACAACCTCTGAGGATGCCTGCCGTAGATGCGGGTGAAACATCAGGAGAGGATGCTTCTGGAACATGTCCATAAAGCCCCAAAAACTCACAGCAACCCAGTGATCGCAGCCAAATTCAACAAACTCCTAACTAGTTATGGTAATGAAATCACAATATGTGTGTATGCAAGTCATCTATCAACCTATGGTGACCTCAATTATATGGGTTTTCTTAGGTAAGGAATATTCAGAGGTTGTTTTGCCAGTTTCTTTCTCAATTGCAGCCTCCCTGATTAGCTTCCAAGATCAGAACCTTTTGTGTGTGTGTGTGTCAGGAGCAACTTGAAAAACTGCAAGTTGCTTCTGGTGTGAGATAATTTACCATCTGCAAGGACGTTGCTGAGGGGATGCCCAGATGTTTTTGATGTTTTACCATCCTTGTGGGAGGCTTCTCTCATGTCCCTACATGGGGAGCTGGAGCTGACAGAGGGAGCTCAACCCACTCTCCCCAGATTCAAATGGTTGATCTATCGGTCAGCAGTCCTGCCGGCACAAGGGTTTATCCCATTGTGTCACCTGGGGCTCCTAAGATCAGAACTAAAAGAACGTAAGTGCCTGCCAACTGCTTTTTCATCCAAGGTGGTGGGTTTAACATTTAAATCTCAAAATGGTTCACTTGTCTTCTTATTAATCTGTCTGGATAATCATAAAAGACCTTTTCGAAAACACTATCACCCGGAGAGACTTGCGTAATGGTCATGTAGGCAATAGCTTTTTTCTCTGCTGTTTTTAGGTTATCAAGTGCACTTCCTTTAGCATTTCAATTCATTCTTGCTGGTTTTAGGAAGGGTGTGATGGGAGGTGGTCTCCTCAACAATAATCCAACAAGCAAACCAACCAGCCAATGTATGTATTTTAAGAGGGTCAGATGGCAGCATCTAGGCTTAAGACTAATTTTACTGAAATCCAATTTGTAGTTAAAACATCTAGGAAAAATCATCAGCAGGAGCCATTCATGGGCAGTGCTTGGAAACATGTTTAGAGACCTTTATACCAATAGAAAGGCACTGTGGGAAGGAGAATTACACAGTTCCCATTTACTGAAATGGAAAGCCTTTTAAATGCCAGATTTGCTTTCTGTGTGTGAAAATTATTCAAGCTAACGCTTAAGCTAACCTGAAATTCCTTACCACATTCCTTCTCCCTCGCCCAGGTTTAATTCCAGATGAGCTGTTCTTTAGTTTAGAGCACAACATCATACAGCTATTATTAATATTGCATTAGTATTTATGGTATCAACTGCTATGAAATTCCTCCAGGTCAACTGGAGTGTGTCGCTGTGAAAACAGATGTGCATTCTGTCTGATGTGGGGAAAGTCCTACTCTGTCTCCTTCCAAAACAAATCCAGGACTGGAAATATGCCATTGTGGAATGGTTTCTGTACCCAATAGATGCAGAGCCTGGGAGGGCAAGGCTAAAACACAGAACCAGAAAATACAAAAAAAGAAGAGGAAATTATAGGCACGCCCACGGCATCCTTGAAAACACTGCCATAATTCACCAGCTAGTGACTTTGTCAATGATGATGCCTGCACATTTCCACAGATGGAAATAATCAGTGTATTCATAGTGGGAATATGGCTTCACCACACATATTTGTGTTACTAAACACACAGACACACTAATGCTACAAGACCCCTACTCTGTTAGCCATGATGACACATCCAAAATATGAATGGTCTCATCTATATGGATATTATAATCTCCACTCTCTCTTAGTTCACTCCTGGCTGTTCACACAAAGTTTCTCCATTTCTGTTAAGTATTAAGGGTTAAACTGTGTTAATCCAGTTTAGCCCCACATTAGGAAAAGTTGGATGCGCTGGAGTTTTCCTGAAACTCCAAAGTAACCTTGCTCTTTCAGGGCAGTGTGGACACACAATTTGGGTCCAGTTTGGGCCACTCTGCTGTCCACATGAGCGACCGTCATACTCATCAGTGCAGAGAAAAGGACAGATCAGGCTCATGTCGCAGCTCGCAAATGGCACAATGTTAACTATATTTTCTTGCAAGTAACACCATTCCAGTCAATTGGACTTGTTCCCATGTCCCCAAGTTATGAACAAGATAGGTGCTGTAGGGTTGTTCTTATGTTGAATTTGTTTGTAAGTTGGAACTAGGATAGATAGACAGATAGATAGATAGATAGATAGATAGATAGATAGATAGATAGATAGATAGACAGACAGATATAGACAGACAGATATAGACAGATAGAGACAGATAGAGTGTTCCCTCGCTACTTCACGGTTCACTTTTTGCGGACTCGCTGTTTCGTGGATTTTTGCCTCCCAGTTTATGAATGGTTGCTGTTGCCCAGAGCAGTGTTCTTATCCCACCTCCTGGCAACGATGGAGTGTGGAAAGGGGCTTCACCCCCCTCCCCTCGGGAGAGAGATTGCAAAGCAAAGCAGACAAAATTACCAAAAAAAGGGGGGTGCCTTTAAATCTCTCCTCCTGCCGCACCCTCAGAATACAATATACATATATAGCATCCCTACTTCACAGATTTTAACTTTTCGCGGGTTGTCCTGGAACGTAACACCCACGATAAGTGAGGGAACACTGTAGATAGATAGATAGATAGATAGATAGATAGATAGATAGATAGAAGCTTTGGATAGCACAGGAAAGGGTTAGCACTCTTGTGGTGTTGTGTCCGTGACTCCATTTAAAAGATTTCCCCTCACTTTCTGTGCCTGTAATAATTGTATTTTGAAAAATTTGGCTTCTTGTGGAAACAATGATTGGTGAGAAAGCTTCAGTGGAGGCCCCTTTCCCCCATGATAACTCTTTCAGGAGTGAATTTCCCTTCCGATAGATAGATTTATCTCACTTCCTGTTGTTTCACCCCTGTTCTTAACTATGAGCTGTTTGTAAGTCTGATGTTTGTAATTCGAGGACTGTCTCTATGTATGTTTTACACTCTATGTGTTTTTCCCCTTAATAGATAATTTAAGATTCTTCAGTGTAAGTTAAAACTACTGAATAATGACGTAGCTTTGGATGCAAGGAGGAAAATTCCATTGCTGATGGCTTGTTGCACTTCCCATTAATTCCTTCTCTCTCATTCCCTTCAGTCTTTCATTATACACTCTGATAAAAGATTATAGCCTTTTGTCAACCTCTTTTGATCTCCTCTGAACATGATGTCCCAGGGAGGATACAATGGTCAAGCTGTTGTCTAGATGCTTTTGAGTCGTGGCACAATTTCTTTACATGCCTTAGGTCAGGCCATCTGCTGATGCAGTTAAAATAAGCATTTCCCCATTTTGCGAGAAGTCTTCTAGACAGTGTCACAATAAATGTTTTCAGTAAAATAATTTCACTGAATCTGCTTTGAAGAGTATGCTTAACTGTTGAAAAACAAGCCGTATACAGTGACTGAGGATCTGTGCACTTAGTGCAAGGCTGTCACACTAATGCAAAAAGAGGAACTGAAAAGACGTTTGTTCTTAATAGCAAACGGGATACTTTCAAATTGCTGCAGTATGTTAATTTTATCCAGAATAAAATTGTTAAATAATAAAGAGAGCATGAGTGGTGTAGTGGTTTGAGCATTGGACTACAAATCTGGAGACCAGGGTTCAAATCCCCACTTGCCATGGAAACCCCCAGGGTGACCTTGGGCAAGTCACACTCTTTCAGCCTCAGAGTAAGACCTGGCAATTCTCACCCTGGACAAATCTTGCTTAGAATACCCCATAATAGGCTTACCTTATAGCAGTGGTTCCCAATCTTTTTTTGACCAGGAACCACTTTGACCAGGGCCCACTCTCCAATATTAGTACCAAAAGGGTTTCGAATCAGTTTTTAAAAGAATTATATGTGTACTGTCTTGTGTCTGTGGGAGATAGCTATAATTTGGAATTTTGTCACTTTATCATTTTTTTAATGTTGAAATAAAATATTGTATATACTTGAGTATAAGCCTAGTTTTTCAGCCATTTTTTTAGGCTGAAAAAGCCCCCCCCCCTACACTTGAGTCAAGGTTATTTATTATTTTACTCTGTTATTGTTATTATTACATTTATTATTTTACTCTATTTATTATTATTATTATTACATTTATCATTTTACTCTATTATTATTATTACATTTATTATTTTATTCTCTTTATTATTGTTATTATGACATTTATTTTACTCTATTATTACAGTTCAATTATTTTACTCTGTAATAATAATAATAATAATTACATTTATTATTTTACTCTATTTATTATTATTATTATAGTTATCATTTTACTCTATTATTATTACATTTATCATTTTACTCTCTTTATTATAGTTATTATGACATTTATTTTACTCTATTACATTTACATTATTTTACTCTATAATAATAATAACATTTATTCTTTTACTCTCTTTATTATTGTTGAAAAGATGCATAAGCACATTTACACTGAAGAAGGTTAGACTAATGGTTTAATCAGAGTTGAGCAGTCTTATCTTAAATTATAGGTTGATATAAATATTCAAAAACATTTAACCTACTGATGCCTCAATTAATGTAATTGGTATCTATTTTTATTTTGAAATTTACCAGTAGTTGCTGCATTTTGTTTTCCCAGTTATATGTGGTAAAATTAAGTGCCTCGGCTTATATTTGCGCCGGGAAGTAGCAGCCAATAGTGAAAGGACCAAGGCAGTGACATCTCCAGCTCATCCTCTGTTTGGGTATCAGCCAGCACATCAACGACTTAAATCAAGAAATAGTTTTTTAAGATCTACAGAGACACTCGCTGGAACACCCTAGCAAGCAAGAGTCCAAAAGTGGCAGGCCCAAACCCAGAACCTCAATCAGTGGCTGATACCAAATGAGAGACTCCCTCCTAGGCACACAGAAGACTGGGCAACTTGGAAGGCGCTGAAAAGACTGCGCTCTGGCACCACGAGATGCAGAGCCAATCTTAAGAAATGGGGCTACAAAGTGGAATCCACAACATGCGAGTGTGGAGAAGAGCAAACCACTGACCACCTGCTGCAATGCAACCTGAGCCCTGCCACATGCGCAATGGAGGACCTCCTTGCGGCAACACCAGAGGCACTCCAAGTGGCCAGCTACTGGTCAAAGGACATTTAATAGAATACCAAGCTTGCAAACTTTGTTTTTTGTCTGTTTGTTTGTTTTGTTAAAAATGTAATACAACTGTCTGGTTGCTCCTGACACGATAAATAAATAAACTTATACTCAAGTATATAGAGTATACTTCATGTACATATATGAAAAAATAAGTAAGACCAGGCATTTCTTTAAGTTGCTGAAGGAAATCTTTCTATCAGCACTACAGTTATATCACTAGGTTCCATCTGGAGATGAAATTATCCTCTGTGTGGAAGTGCAGCTTCCTTCCTTCCCCTTTTTAAAGGTCTAGCGGCAGAATCCTGTGCATATTGATTCAAAAAAGTATTGCTATGCTCAGTGGAGCTTCTTCCCAGTAGTGTGCATAGGAATACCATGTTTATTATGCAGCCGCAAAAGGCTTTGACTTTTGTTTGAAGAGCTTCAAGTAAATTCTATTTATAGCCTTAACTGGGCTCACATGCAGAGTATGCGGTCGCAAAAGGGTTTTTCTTCTTCTGGTCTGTTTGTTTATAAATTTAAGATGCAAGTTGAAACCCCTGAGCTCCCCATTAGTCCCACACTGACCCCTTGAGGACATCTTAATGAGATTAACATTGACATTTCAGGCAACAGCATTATCTCCGTAATAGATACCTACCCTTCCTTTGTTTAGTTTTATGTTTTGGTAAAAGAGTGTTTCTAACCACATGGTTTGTTTTGAAAGTAGTGATACATGTGACTAGTTGAGTGTACAATCGTGTGTGTATTTTCCTGGAGTGAGTCTCACTGAATTAAATGGGGCTTCCACTGAGAAATCTACATATATGATTGCAATATAAAAATTAAATATTGGTCATTGTTCAGATTCATGATGGTAAATGTGTGAATGCGTTTAACATACCTGTTTAAATCTTCTAATGTTAGTATTACTATGGTAAGTCATAAACAAAACAAAATTAAGTTCAACAGAAACAAAAGCAAGATACTCCACTTAGGCAGAAAAAAATGAAATGCAAAGATACAGAATGGGGGACGATGCGTGGCTCGAGAGCAGTACGTGTGAAAAAGATCTTGGAGTTTATATGGACAGGAAGGTGAACATGAGCCAACAATGCTGTGCAGTGGCAAAAAAAGCCAGTGGGATTTTGGCTTGCATAAGTAGGAGTATAATGTCTAGAACTAGGGAAGTCATGCTACCCCTCAATTCTGCCTTGGTTAGATCACATCTGGAATACTGTATCCAGTTCTGGGCACCGCAGTTGAAGGGAGTTGTGACATGCTGGAATGTGTCCAGAGGAGGGTGACTAAAATGATTATGGGTCTGGAGAACAAATCCTATGAGGAGCAGCTTAAAAAGCTGGGCATGTTTAGCTTGAAGAAGAGAAGGCTGAGAGGAGACATGATAGCCATGTATGAATATGTGAGGGGAAGTAATAGGGAGGAGGGAGCAAGCTTGTTTTCTGCTCCTCTGGAGACTAGAATGCAGAACAATGGCTTCAAACTATAGGAAAGGAGATTCTACCTGAACATCAGGAATAACTTCCTAATGGTGAGGGCTGTCCGGCAGTGGAACTCTCTGCCCTGGAGTGTATTGGAGGCTCCTTCTTGGGAGGCTTTTAAACAGAAGCTGGATGACCCTCTCTCGGGGGTGCTTTGAATGTGATTTTCCTGTTTCTTGGCAGGTGGTTGGACTGGATGGCCCACAAGGTAACTTCCAACTCTATGATTGTATGAATTATAATACCACTTTTGGGTCCAAACAACTGCCAGAAGGAACAGCATCAGATTAGAATATTCACAACAGAATAACAGTAAAATTTATGAAAATATAATCGATAGAAACATCGATAAACACACACACAAAAAAATGACAACGGAATCGTCTCTCCAGGCTCACTGTCCTAGATATAATAATACTAGTATTGTATCTATCCTGTTTGCCTTGCAAGGGAAACTTTTATTGATTTTGCAGAAATGCAAGATAGCGGTGATGTATAAGACCAGAAATAAATGCATGCCAGGATGTGATTTTTGTGTGTGTCAGGAACGACTTAAGAAACTGCAAGTTGCTTCTGGTGTGAGAGAATTGGCTGTCTGGAAGGACATTGCCCAGGGGATGACCAGAATTTTTTCCATCCTGTGGGAGACTTCTCTCATGCGAAGCTGACAGATGGGAGCTCATTCCGCTGTCCAGATTCAAACTGCTGACCTTTCTGTCAGCAGTCCACCAGCACAGGGGTTTAACCCATTTTGCCACTAGGGGCTCCAGGGATATGATGAGGTGTTATGAGTATTGCTGCTGCTATACAATTCAATAGAATTAGGAGATGTTTCCTGATCTGCATGTCTGCTTCAAGGCTGCCTTGCTCCACCCAATGCTCTGAACAATAAAAAAGATGTTTTCTTCTGCTTCAAATATTCCATTAGATTTGTTTGAAAGATGTTAATGACAGCCATGAGCCACCACTTCTACTTTTCTGGCAGTATCTTGTATCTTTCCCTCTGCTTCTGAGGCCAAATATCACACCGAGGAGCACCTCCTTCAGCTTCCAGAGAGGAGCTTTCAGCACCTCTTCTATCTTAATTTTATTGTTATGAATTTTACCTTTTTGTATTTTGTTGTATTTTTATTGTGTTGCATTATTGAGTGCTTCCCACCACTATCTCCCCGAGTCCCTCTGGGGAGATGGTGGTGGGATAAAAATAAAGTATTATTATTTGAAACACAACAAGATGAGTCTACAGCAAACAAGACCACTTTGCTGGCTGTTGTATTGGATCACACATTGGACACTTCCCAAGTGTCTAGCACTGTGTGATGTATTGGCGAATAATGCGTGCAGATCCCATAAGGTGGCCTTTGCAGCTGTGAGCCACATCCATGATTTTCTTTGTCAATTTGGCTCTCAATTTTTCCCAGGAACTGTCCATGGAGAGCCTTCTTTTGCCAGTTTTCTCTTCTGCTCTGCATTGTGTTTTTACGATATTCACTCTTTGTCCTTTGCACTTTAAGCAGTTTACTACTATTGACTTCCCTCTATGTTGGTTCTTGACTGCCTTTCACATAATCTGCCAGTTCGTGTTTCTCTTCTGTTTTTTCACTTGCAGAAGCCCTCTCTCTGCCTCCTGATTTTCTGGGCAGGTAAAGTGTGTCGACATCACTACGCGGGTGTAATGAATAGTGGATTGTCACCAGTTTTCTTGTTTTCTGTCCAGATCATCATCATCATCATCATTTTCTGGGTTGTAGATCTATTCTGGATGTCCACACTGACTCTCCTACAGTTTTGCCTATTCCTCTGCCATGCAGGAGCATCACTACAGAAAATATATAAAATATTTTAAGAACTACTGCGAGAATTCAGCAGGCTGGCAGTCACTGCTCTGCTAGTTTTTAAAAGGCCTCGTTTGATTCTAGCATCCTGCTGACACAACATCTTTCTCTAGTTCAGTGAACTCACCACACTTTGAGAGAGGTTGCTTGCTTGCACGCCCCAAGACTAAGCTAGTAGTAAAATGGCTTCCTTTGACATATCCAGACTTAAAGTCACAAATGCCTTTACTACACTATCAGGTATGTCACCTGGATATTTCTGACTTAGCTGGCCCGACCCTGCATTGGACTCACTTGATTTTTAAAGAGTGTTGACTTCTATTATCTCTTAAGTATGCATGATGTCTGCAAATGTCTTTTGAAGGTGTCATGGTTTCTCCTCCTCCAACTAATTAACAGCAGTCCAGATGGGTTTCTATTTATCTCATCAGTTGTATTTTTAGAATGATCAGCTTTCTTCTGCGGCATGAAATACAGCTCTCTGGAGAACAGCTGTGGAGGAAAATTGATTGTATAGTATTGGCACTAGCCCAATCAGTTTGTGTATTTGAGCACAACTTGCCGCAGGTTAAATACAAGCTATGCTTGACCCAGTGACAGGTGTGATTATTTATATTGAAAGCCAAATCAAATCCAAGTCTTTTTCTCAGAAATATCATATTAAATCCAATGGTGTTTAGCCCAGCTACGTTGGTCTAGCAATAGGGAAACCTCTCCCAACTCTCTGTAATTCTAGTATTATTGTTGCATGTGTGCATGTGAGAAGACCATGTGTGCAAGCACGCATACGTTCCCTGACCCCTCCAAGCCAATGCTAGATTAGGCACGCTGCAGCTGAAAAGCTTATGAGCCAGCTTAAGAGAAAACATAATTATAGCGATGAGAATTTACCACAAAAACCAGTACAGAAACTTTGTCTTTTATTAAATACTTTCCGATGGAGTGTTCCTGTGATCTGCTTGTTCCTAGCAAAAAGCAAAACATCTTGCTCAATACATGATGAACACATATGACTGCTGATTTTGAAAAAGGAAGTTGCTAAATAACACTAAACAAATAATAGGGGAACATAATGATGAGTTTAAAAGTACTATAAGATAAAGTAGACAACAGTCCCCGGAGACTTGTCTCATTATAAAGGTACTAGTCCCAAAGGTACAGGGGATTATTTGTCATTGTCTTCTGTAACAATTATGTATGTATGTGTCTTCAAGTCACCTATGGACTTATGGTGATCCCACTAATTTATCCATTTGGTTTTCTTAGGCTGTGGATATGCAAAAGGTGGTTTTGCTTGTTCCTTCCTCTGAAATATTATTACAATCATATTTACTTGCATCCCACTTTTATCTCTTGATTAAGATGCAAAGACGCTACATATAGCTGGTGTTTGTCAGTAGTCTCCCACTTAAGTACTAACCAGGGCTGAGCTTTAGCACAGCTGGTTAATCACCAGCAACGATAGAACTTAGTAATTGAAATAACTTAGTAATCGAAAGGTTGGCAGTTTGAAGCCAGGGTTGGGATGAGCACCCGACCTTCAGCCCAGCTTACTGTCCACCTAAGCAGTTTGAAAACAGCTGTGAGCTGAGAAATTGGGTGCCGCTTAAGCAGGGAGGTATTTTATGGCACCATAAAAGAAATACTAGAAAAATGCCGGCGATCAAAGGAAGAGGGAAGTCTGGGATCAAAGGTGTTCATCATAGAGGATGGAGTGACAGCACCCCCGTGGCTGGAATTGAGCACAACCTCCAGGGTGCTGAAGTTGGGAAAGTACCGACATAATACCACTATCTGTTGTCTGTCCTGTCTGCTTAATGACATTGAATGTTTGTCGTATATATGTTCTGTGATCTGCCCTGAGTCCCCTTCGGGGTGAGAAGGGAAGAATCTAAATGTTGTAAATAAATAAATAAATAAATAAATAACCAGAACTGACAAATACCATTCTGAAAATTGGTTCAGAATATTTAAATTGTATTAAATGTTGTTTATACATCAGTACCATGCATCAGTCAGATTTCTATTTCAATGTCTATAACAATTAGATTGCATATTTTAACTCTTGATTGTATCTGGAAATTATTCAGTTCTACTGAGAGACTTCATAACGAACTGTCTTTTGATTCCCTTTATTGCAAATTTTTATTTTATCCCTCTGTTAGATTACCTGAACGGTTTGGGACCACCCTACCTGCGTGACCGCATCGCTGTCTACGAACCCACACGCTCACTCCGGTCATCAGGAGAGGCCCTGCTCGTGATCCCGCCCGCGTCACAGGCGCGTTTGGTGGGGACGCGAGACAGAGCCTTCTCTGTGGTGGCCCCCCGCCTCTGGAATGCCCTCCAGAAAGATCTCAGACAGGCCCCTACTTTGGCGGTTTTCAGAAAGAATCTGAAAACCTGGCTGTTCCAATGTGCCTTTTCAGATTAGGTACCCCACTACCAAACCCCAGAAGCACTTTAGTAGAGCCAAGATCACTGCTCACCGCACACTGCACTTGATTTTAATCCCATATCCCTCCGACACTTCAGCACTTTTTAATCCTGTACCCCTACTCCGGCCGGCTCAGTTTTTAATAATTGTCCTGTTGCATTGCTATTGTTTATTGTTTTCTGCTTTAACTGTTTTATTTGCTATGTACTGTTTTGTTGTATTGTGTTGGGCTCCGGCCTGCTGTAAGCTGCATCGAATCCCTTGGGAGATGCTAGCGGGTACAAATAAAATAATAATAATAATAATAATAATAATAATAATCTTGCATTTTTTTGAAAACTGTGTTCATTCAAACCAGTGCAACCTTGAAGATCCTATATAAAATTGTCTTACCTTTGTTCAACCTTGTAGCCAGCTGTGTTTTGTTATACTATTTTCAATTCATGGTTCCATGTAAAACTGGTGTGTAATGTACGTTTGGTTCCTAACGTATTATCCAGTATTGATATAAACCAGTTTCTTTGTTCTCTCGAATACATAGCTTACTGTATGATTTTTAAACAATCAACACCCAAACTTTGGAGTTCTCAGCAAAGAACGGTAATAGTGATTTACAGCACAGCTTTTCTTCCGTGCCTTTTCACTCCAGGTCACAGAACTGTGCACATCTGTTCTTCAAGGATCAAAGACCTCATTGGATTAACTTTACTGAAGCAAAAGAAAAGGGACGGTATTGAAAAAAATGTTATCAGGAGAACAAACTAGAAGAAGCAAGTCTGAAAACAAAGAGCTAGATGAACGTAAGCCACAGCAACAGAGTCCTTCAAATAAAGTACAGTAATACACATTTTCAGATAGTGATAGAATTGATCCTTGAAGGGTTTGTTCTGTTTGTATAGCTGTACATTATGTTTTGCTATGTGTATCAATGGAAAACAAATGTTCATAGGAAAGATTACTCCAGCTGCTGTGGTGCTGGCTTTTATATCCCTAGATCAGTGGTGCCCAATCTTTGTTCCTCCAGGTGTTATGGACTTCAACTCCCAGAATTCCTGAGAAGTGACAGCTGGCTAGAACTTCTGGAAACCTTTGGAATACCAAAGGTTAGAAACCACTGCAGGATGCGCAATGAATCAAGATTCCTTTAAATGCTTTCCAAAGGTGCATTTGCACTGTAGAATTAATACAGTTCAACACCACTGTAACTGCTATGGAATTATGAGTTTTGTAGTTTGGTGAATTACCAGCATTCATTGGCAGAGAAAGCTGAAGGTTTCGTCAAACTAGATCGCAGGATTCCATAGTTATGGCACTGACAATGGGGTCAAATGGCCTTAAACTCTAAAGAGTAAACCTTTATTTAATGCACTTTTATTGTACATTTCGTTTTAAAAAGCTATCAGAGTGATCTACATGAAGTCAGTAATTGACAAGATTGTCCCCTTCCACAACATGAAAAGAGCTGGAATGAGAAAACAAGTAAATTCAGGTTTGTTGTTATTAACTTCGGTCAAGTTGAGTTCAATTTATGGTGACTCCATGGATGAGAGGCTTCCAAGTCAACTTATCATCAACCACTCTGCTCAGATCTTGTAGAGCAGTGTTTATCAACCTGAGGGTCGGGAGCCCGGGGGTGGGGTGGGGTGGTGGTGGTGGTGCTGGTGGTCGTGAGGGGGGTGTCAGAGCGGTTGCCAAAGACCATCAGAAAACACAGTATTTTCTGTTGGTCATGGGGGTTGTGTGTGGGAAGTCTGACCCAATTCTATCATTGGTGGGGGTCAGAATACTCTTTGATTGTAGGTGAACTATACATCCCAACAACTACAACTCCCAGATGTCAAGGTCTATTTTCCCCAAACTCCACCAGTGTTTACATTTGGGCATACTGCGGCTTTATGCCACGTTTGGTTTAGATCCATCATTATTTGAGTCCACAGTGCTCTCTGGATTTAGGTGAACTACAACTTTAAAACTCAACGTCAATGCCCACCAAACCCTTCCAGTATTTTCTGCTGGTCATGGGAGTTGTGTGTGCCAAGTCTGGCCCAATTCTATTGTTGGTGGAGTTCGGAATGCTCTTTGATTGTAGGTTAACTATAAATCACAGCAACTACAACTTCCAAATGACAAAATCAGCAGCCAGTATACTAAGGGAGCGGGATACTGGGGGGGGTACGGAGCACACTAACGCCTTGCACGCGCTCCCTTGCTGCCTTAGCTTCCAGCCAAAAAAAAATAAATCAAAAGGTAGCAGATTACCCAAAATCCAAACACTCTCCGGCCCAATTTACCCTTCCTTCTCAGTTGTGGCCCCTCAGCTCTGGACTCCACACCTCCCGCTGAGATTAGATCTGAACCCTCCCCTCAACTAAATCTTTAGAAACAAGTGAACATGGCTTTGGAATATGGCTTCGTGACATATGATAGCATGACTCTGACCACACGGCATGTGCAACGACCTGATGTTTCACCTGACGACCTGGCCTGTGTAATGTTTATGATTGTATTTTAATGCACTTGTTTTATTGTATTATGAGGATGTTTTGTATCTTATTATTGTATTTGAATTTTATGCTGTAAACCGGCCTGAGTCCCTCGTAGGAGGTGGAGAAGACCGGTATACAAAAACTCTAAATAAATAAATAATACTGCCAAATTTGCATCTATAACCACTAGGCATGGACAATCTGTGGTTCTAAATGGTTCTAGAATACTTACAAAACTAGGGGTGCTGGTGCTTTGCTTCTAAAGTGTTGCTAAAGTTCTGGTGGTGAAAATTTCAGAACTCTAACAAAATTTCAAAATTTTGTTATAAAGGGCAGTTCCTAATTGGTTCTGTCATAAAAAAATTGCCAGTAACGAAATAATAAGGAAATTTTGAAAGTTATCTTAAGAGTTCTGACTTTTCACCACCAGAACTTTAGCAACACTTTAGAAGCAAAGCACCAGCGCCCCCTAGTTTTCACCACCAGAACTTTAGTTTTGTAAGTACTTTAGAATCATTTAGAACCATGGTTGCACATGCCTAATACATACATACACACACACACACATATATATATCACACACTCCACTGGATGGCCATCTGTCAGGGGTGCTTTGATTGTGCTTTTCCTGCATGGCAAGGGGTTGGACTAGATGGCCCATGTGGTCTCTTCCAACTCTATGAATCAAGCGGGGGAAACTCCGCCCACCGCTCGTCCTCACCCAATAGAAAACTCCCGCTGGGTTCGGGCGCCCCCTAGAGGCAGTCGATGTGAGCAGCCTCTTCCTCCGCTAGGGGGAGAGAGAGAGAGGAAGAATGACCAAAGCGTGGCAGGATTGGATAAAAGTTGCGCCTGCGCAATGCATTATAGGGTATTTGTGTCAAATTTGGTCCAGTGAATGAAAATACATCCTGCATATCAGATATTTACATTACGATTCATAACAGTAGCAAAATTACAGTTATGAAGTAGCAATGAAAATGATTGTATGGGTGAGGTTCACCACAACATGAGGAACTGTATTAAGGAGTTGCGGCATTAGGAAGGTTGAGAACCACTGTTGTAGAGACTCAAGGCAGTCATAATTTCCTCAACTGAGTTTTATCCATCTGTATTGCAGTCTTCTCTTCCCAAACATTATCGTCTTTCCAGGTATGTCCTGTCTTCTCACAATTTGGCCAAAGGACAACAGTCTTGGTTTAGTCATCCTGGCTTTAGGCTTGATTCACATGCCAGTTTATTAAATCATAGGATTCCTTTTATGGCCAGTTTGAATAGAAATGGTTCATTGAGAAGAGGAAATAGCACTGGTTTCTTTCTATCCTTCTGATGTAACCAGTTGGAACATCAGTTAAGACATATTGTGTTATGAAGGAAATGTATTGAATAGCAGCAATGAGTGAAATGTGCAAAGAATTGTTATTATTTAATTATGTATGCATGCAACACAGAATTATAGCGTGGAATATTCTTGCAGAGACAAGATACATAATAGAGCTTCGGTCACAAAGAAGCAACAATGGTAACATATGGTGATAATAATCCTTGGGTCAGAATGGTCATTTAATTTCAGTCTTCTATTGAAATGAAGTCCAGGACAGTACATGTAACATTTATTTCTTATCTTTATTCACCTTTATTCACCCCATTTCTGCAAAGCGGGGTCCTGCTTTCCATATTCTGTGAAGCATCTGTGGAAGTGCATTTTAATCTAAGAAGGCTAAGGCAAAACTAAATCACAAGCCTCCTTCCACCCACATACTATGTATTCCTGGGGTGCTCAACATATAGACGCTAATAATAGTAATAATAGTAATAATAATAATAATAATAATAATAATAATAATAATAATGTTTCCTTTCTTCATGTTGTTATGGAATAACAACAACAACTGGAAAAGCTGACACTATATGAGGATTTAAAGATTGAACTGCAAAGTCTGGCACAAGCCAGTAAAGGTGGTCCCAGTGGTGATTGGCACACTGGGTCCAGTGCCTAAAGACCTTGGCCTGCCCTTACCATCTGTCAGCTGCAAGAGGCCACCCTACTCACAGTATTTAAAACAAACTCTAAAATCATTACAGTAAATAAAGAACAACATTCAAAAACAGGGGACCTCCAGACAAGAAACAATCAGGGACAGCTAATCATTTCTCAACAAAGGATGCCCCCAACAGTAAGAAGCTACACCTTGAAAACTGCTAGACCATTAAATGCTAATCAAGGTGGTTAATTGAAACATTCACACCTGCATCCAACAGACAAGAGTTAGGAATTGTGGGAGTTGAGGTCCAAAACACCTGGAGGACTGAAGTTTGCCCAGGCCTGGTCTAGAATATACAAGAGTGTTTTGTATGTCTGTTGGAAATGTGAACAATGCACGGACATGTGAAAAGGCGTTGCCTGGGTTTACCTTTTGTAATGCTAGTGGCCTCTTGTGGTTGCAGCTGGATATTTCTCTGTCATTGTCAAGGCCTGGACCACATGGTTTGGTTGTCTCCGCTGCTTTACCTTGCCAGCTGCAAATCCCATCAGGGCCAGATATATTTGGTTGCAACTCCCATCACACAACTCTCTGGTTGTGGCTGCACCCTGCTTCCATCATTCTCAATCAGTCCCACCCAAACCTGCCAATCATTTGTCTTAGATCATGAAGTGTATGTGTACCAAATTACAGTTTCAGGTCCATCAAGCCATGCAGAAGCCTTTGTCGCATATACAAACATACTACTAGTACTGCTACTCACATGCAACTCCTGGAACAATTCCATCAGCGTTGCCTCTCGAAAATCCTGCAAATATCTTGGGAAGACAGACAGACAAATGTCAGTGTGCTGGAAGAAGCAAAGACCACCAGCACTGAAGCGATGGTCCTCCGCCATCAACTCCGCTGGACCGGCCACGTTGTCTGGATGCCCGACCACAGTTTCCCAAAGCAGTTGCTCTACTTCAAACTCAAGAAAGGGAAAAGGAATGTTGGTGGGCAGAAAAAGAGATTTAAAGATGGTCACAAATCCAACCTTAAAAACCTTAAAAACGGTGGCATAGACACTGAGAACTGGGAAGCCCTGGCCCTTGAGCGCTCCAGCTGGAGGTCAGCTGTGACTAGCAGTGCTGTAGAATTTGAAGAGGCATGAATAGAGGGCGAAAGAGAGAAACGTGCCAAGAGGAAGGCACGTCAAGCCAACCCCGACCAGGACCGCCTCCTACCTGGAAACCGATGTTCTCACTGAGGGAAAACAGGCAGGTTGAGAATTGGGCTCCACAGTCACCTATGAACCCATCTCCAGGACACCGAACTTGGAGGACAATCTTACTTGAACAACGAGGGATTGCCTAAGTAAATAAGTACTACTACTACTACTACTAATATATGTATTGCTCACCTCTTGTTACGGCTTGAGGTGTGGCACAACACAATTACAATATATCATAATAAAATATATTCGACATAGACTAAAACATGTTTTATTTATTATTTACTGTATTTATACCCCACTCTTCTCAACTCCGAAGGGGACTCAGAGCGGCTTACAGATTACACATATTAAGATATATGGAACAAAGATTAAAATACAATCGATATCATAATGTGAATTTGAAATTCGTAGTTAAACTGATTTGGAAATATGAATAACTATATATGAAAATGAACAAAATCTTGTTACCATTATTTTTAAAAACTCTAAAATCAGGACAAGTAAATAAAGAGCAACACTCAAAAAACAGGGGAATTCCAGACAGCTAACAACCAAGTGCCAGTTAACACCTCCCAAACAGAGGATGCCTCCAAGCAACAACAGCCAGGCTCAGGCCCGTAGCCAGGATTTCTATTCGGGGGGGGGGGGGGGCTGAGTTTTTTCGGGGGGTCGGGGGGGGATGAGTCTGAGCGAAAGAGGGTCTACCCTAGCAAACCTTTTTGTATCGTTACCCCAATACCCCCATGCATATGGGATATATTGAGTATGGTGATCAGATCATGATATGAATAAACATAACAGTTTAAATAATGCACCAGTAAGGCCTTTTCGCGAACCACCATGAAAATTTCGGGGGGGGGGGGGGGCTGAAGCCCCTCAAGCCACCCCCCCCCCCCCCCCCCCCCCCCGGCTACATGCCTGACCAGGCTATCTCTATGCAAATACGTTCTCTGATTGACTTGCAGCTTCATGGCTACTCAGTGCTATTCAAGCTAGCTAATTGCAATGTTCACACTTCCTTCAAACAGACATGGGTTCTTCCACCCTGGACATTCATATATACATATACATATACATATACATATACATATATATATATATATATATATATACTATATATATATATATACTAGATGTGGACAAGGTGCTTGGAGGAATGAGAGCTACCACATGCATCCTAGACCCCTGCCCATCCTGGCTTCTAAAGGAGGCCAGAGGGGGTTTGGCCGAGTGGGTGAAGGTGGTAGTGAATGCCTCCCTTCGGGAAGACAAAATTCCAGCCAGCTTAAAGCAAGCTGTAATAAAACCGCTGTTGAAGAAACCATCACTGGACCCCACTCAATTCGTCAACTATCGGCCTGTTTCCAATCTCCCCTTTTTGGGCAAAGTTCATGGAACGTGTGGTGGCCTCACAACTCCAGGCATTCTTGGTAGACACGGATTATCTGGATCCGGCACAGTCTGGCTTTAGGCCGGGGCATGGTACCGAGACAGCCTTGGTCGCCTTAGTGGATGATCTCCGTCGGGAGCTCGACAGGGGGAGTGTGTCCCTGTTGGTGCTACTCGACCTCTCAGCGGCCTTCGATACCGTCGACCACGGTATCCTTCTGGGACGCCTCGCGGGAATGGGTCTCGGAGGTACTGCTTTGCAGTGGCTCCGGTCATTCCTCGAGGGTCGGTCTCAGAAGGTGTTACTGGGGGACTCCTGTTCTACCCCACAACCTTTGTATTGTGGGGTTCCTCAGGGTTCAATACTGTCCCCCATGTTGTTTAACATATACATGAAGCCGCTGGGCGAGATCATCCGGAGTTTCGGGGTGCGGTGTCATCTGTACGCAGATGATGTCCAACTCTGTCACTCCTTCCCACCTGCTACTAAGGAGGCTGTCGAGGTCCTGAACCGGTGCTTGGCCGCTGTGACGGTCTGGATGAGGGCGAACAAATTGAAATTGAATCCAGACAAGACAGAGGTACTCCTGGTTAGTCGCAAGGCCGAACAGGGTATAGGGTTACAGCCTGTGTTGGACGGGGTCGCACTCCCCCTGAAGACACAGGTTGCAGTTTGGGTGTGATCCTGGATTCAGCGCTGAGCCTGGACCCCCAGGTTTCGGCGGTGACCAGGGGAGCATTCGCACAGTTAAGACTTGTGCGCCAACTGCGACCGTACCTTGGGAAGTCTGACTTGGCCACGGTAGTCCACGCTCTGGTTACATCCCGCCTTGACTACTGCAACGCTCTCTACGTGGGGTTGCCTTTGAAGACGGCTCGGAAGCTCCAACTAGTCCAACGGGCGGCAGCCATGGTACTAACAGGAGCAGGGCGCAGGGAGCATACAACTCCTCTGCTGTACCAGCTCCACTGGCTGCCGATTAGCTACCGGACCCAATTCAAAGTGCTGGCATTGGCCTTTAAAGCCCTAAACGGTTCTGGCCCAACTTATCTATCCGAACGTATCTCAGCCTATCAGCCCACCAGGACCCTAAGATCTTCTGGAGAGTCCCTGCTCTCTATCCCTCCGGCTTCAGAAGTGCGGCTGGCGGGAACGAGAGACAGGGCCTTCTCTGTGGTGGCCCCTCGGCTTTGGAATGCCCTCCCTATAGAGATAAGATCAGCTCCCTCGCTGTTGGTATTTCGAAAAAAACTTAAGACATGGATGTTTGAACAAGCATTCGGGTAATCCGGTGCGATGAAGTTGATGACAAGGACTGGTAATTATTGACGATGAATTCGGATTATGATTTTAACTAAGAGATGCATTGGTCGGTATTGGTGGCCCGATACTGTGTACTGTATATGTTTTTTATGCTTTTAAATTGTTTGATTATTGTTGTTTTTAAGTACTGTTAACCGCAATGAGTCGCCGTTGTAGGCTGAGATATTGCGGTATATAAGCATACAAAATAAATAAAATAAATAATAGCCGTCCCCTGCCACGCATTGCTGTGGCCCACATGCGGGTTCTGTATGGGAGGTTTGACCCAATTATATCGCTGGTGGGGTTCAGAATGCTCTGTGATTGTAGGTGAACTATAAATCCCAGCAACACCAACTCCCAAATGTCAAGATTCTATTTTCCCCAAACTCCACCAGTGTTCACGTTCGAGCATATTGAGTATTCATGTAGAGTTTGGTCCAGATCCATCGTTGTTTTGAGTCCACAGTGATCTCTGGAAGTAGGTGAACTACAACTCCAAAACCAAAGAACACTGCCCACCAAACCCTTCCAGTATTTTCTGTTGGTCATGGGAGAACTGTGTGCCAAGTTTGGTTCAATTCCATCGCTGGTGGGGTCCAGAATGCTCTTTGATTGTAGGTGAACTATAAATCCCAGCAACTACAACTCCCAAATGATAAAATCAATTTTTTGAGTGAAGGACATACATTGGGTTGTTAGGTGTCTTGTGTCCAAGGTAAAGGTAAAGGTTGTCCCCTGACATTAAGTCCAGTCATGTCTGACTCTGGGGTGTGGTGCTCATCTCCATTTCTAAGCCGAAGAGCCGGCGTTGTCCGTAGACACCTCAAAGTTCATGTGTCCAAATTTGGTGTCAATTCGTCCAGTGGTTTTTGAGTTCTGTTAATCCCACAAACTAACATTACATTTATATGGTCCACGCTCTGGTTACATCCCGTTTAGACTACTGCAACGCTCTCTATGTGGGGTTGCCTTTGAAGACTGCCCGGAAGCTTCAATTAGTCCAACGAGCGGCAGCCAGATTACTAACGGGAGCGGGATACGGGGTACAGGGAGCACACAACGCCTTTGTTACGCCAGCTCCACTGGCTGCCAATTAGCTTCCAAGCACAATTCAAAGTGCTGGTTTTGACCTATAAAGCCCTAAACGACTCCGGCCCAATTTACCTGTCCTTCTCGGTGGTGGCCCCTCGGCTCTGGAACTCCCTCCCGCTAGAGATTAGATCTGCCCCTCCCCTCCTATCATTTAGAAAACAAGTAAAAACCTGGCTTTGGAATATGGCATTCGATGACTGAGGCAATGACTCCGACCACACGGAAGGATGGCAACGAACTGTGATTTCACCTGACGACCTGGCCTGTGTAATGTTTATGATTGTATTTTAATGCACTTGTTTTATTGTATTATGAGGATGTTTTGTATCTTATTATTGTATTTGAATTTCATGCTGTAAACCGGCCTGAGTCCCTCTTAGGAGGTGGAGAAGACCGGTATACAAAAACTCTAAATAAACAAATAAAATAAAATAAATTATATATATATAGATATATATATACACACACACATATATACTAGGCATGTGCAATCATGGTTCTAAAGTACTTACAAAACTAAAGTTCTGGTGCTGAAAACTAGGGGGCGCTGGTTCTTTGCTTCTATAGTGTTGCTAAAGTTCTGGTGGTGAAACTTTCAGAACTCTAAAACAATTTTCAAAATTTCATTATAAATGGCAGTTCCTAATAGGTTCTGTCATAAAAATCACCAATAATGAAATAATAATGAAATTTTGAGAGTTCTGACATTTTCACCACCAGAACTTTAGCAACACTGTAGAAGCAAAGCACCAGCACCCCCTAGTTTTCACCACCAGAACTTTAGTTTTGTAAGTACTTTAGAATCATTTAGAACCATGGTTGCACATGCCTAATACATACATACACACACACACATATATATATCACACACTCCACTGGATGGCCATCTGTCAGGGGTGCTTTGATTGTGCTTTTCCTGCATGGCAAGGGGTTGGACTAGATGGCCCATGTGGTCTCTTCCAACTCTATGAATCAAGCGGGGGAAACTCCGCCCACCGCTCGTCCTCACCCAATAGAAAACTCCCGCTGGGTTCGGGCGCCCCCTAGAGGCAGTCGATGTGAGCAGCCTCTTCCTCCGCTAGGGGGAGAGAGAGAGAGGAAGAATGACCAAAGCGTGGCAGGATTGGATAAAAGTTGCGCCTGCGCAATGCGGCCCGCCCACTGCCATGGCGAGTAAGATTATTGTCACATAGAAGCTGCGCCTGCGCAGTTGGATTTGTTTCTTTCGAGAGGAGGGGGTTGCCATAGCGACGCGGAGCCGCGCGGGCCAGCCAACCAACGGTCGCTTTCTTGTCCTCGCGCGGCCGCGCATGCGCAAGGGCTCCCTTTCCTTTCTCCCTTGTGGTGGTGAGGTGCCAGTCGGGAAGGAGCGGCGGAGAGATGAGATGGCGGCCGAGGCGGAGGCGGAGACCGAGGTGGAGTGGGTGGTAGATAGCATCGCCGGCTTCCTCCGGAGCCCCGCCTGGTCCAGCCCCATCCTGGAGTTCGTGGAGCAGAAGTGCGAGGGTGAGACAGAGGAGGATCCGCACCTAGTGGCAAACTTGGGCCCTCCGGGTGTTTTGGACTTCAACTCCCACAATTCCTAGCAGCCGGTAGGCTGCTAGGAATTGTGGGAGTTGAAGTCCAAAACACCCGGAGGGCCCAAGTTTGCCCAGGCCTGAAAACATGCTGAACAAGCAATACATTCCTTTAATAACTATGTAATGCAATCCAATATAATACTAACAATACAATATTATAAATAGTAATGATATTATAATAAATACTAATATATTAAATAAAATATTACTGAAAATATATAACGATAATGCTGTTTTTATTATTGTATATGTGTGTAAGTTGTAAGGTGAGCCGCTTTGAGTCTCCATATGCAGAGATTATTTGTTGTAATATGATATATTATATAGCCTACAATTTATGATATGGTACAGTATGTTATATAATACTAATAGTATAATATACTGGCAGTGTATTTATCGATATTATAATTATATATTTATATTACATGTAATTAATATTACAAGATAGTGGTATAATACAATATAGCAATATTTAATACTGATATTGTACTATGGTTTGTTTGTTTTTTGTCGTGTCAGGAGCGACTTGAGAAACTGCAAATCGCTTCTGGTATGAGAGAATTGGCCGTCTGCAAGGACGTTGCCCAGGGGACGTCCAGATGATTTTTGATGTTTTTTATCATCCTTGTGGAAGGCTTCTCTCATGCCCCCGCATGAGGAGCTGGAACTGATAGAGGGAGCTCATCCGCCTCTCCCCGGATTTGAACCCACGACCTATCGGTCTTCAGTCCTGCCGGCACAGGGGTTTAACCCACTGCGCCACCGGGGGCTCATGTACTATGGTAATAATATAGTATATTAAATAATAAATAATAAAACTTTATTTATACCCTGCCACCATCTCCCCAAGGGACTCAGAGCAGCTTACATGAGGCCAAGCCCAACAGTACATCAATAAACAAAAGCAATAAACAAAACAGTAAATACAATACAATTAATATAAATCACATAAACAATAAGGTTTTTCAAAGAGAGATGAAGGAACGCAGTCAATCCTAACCCGGTAGTAAAGTGCATTCTGAGGGCATATTGCTGAGAGTTTTCCTTATTCTGGGAAGGCACAGTGGAACAACCACGTTTTCAAGCTCCTAAAGACTGCCAGAGTTGGCGCATGCCTGATGTCCTTTGGAAGTGCATTCCAGAGTCAGGGGGCCACGAGGGGGCCTTCTCCCTCGTCTCCACCAATCGCACCTGCGAAGGAGGTGGGAGCGCGAGCAGGGCCTCTCCAGATGATCGAAGAGATCGTGTAGGTTTGTACACAGAATATTGTATGTATATATATCTTGTAAGCCGCTCGTGAGAAGGGCGGCATATAAATGTCGTAAATAAATAAAAATTATATATATATAAAAGTGTACTATGTAACTATATATATAATTATATAGTACACTATAATAATATATAATAATATGAATATTATTTTGCATCAAAAGCATTGCATAAATTAGTATAAAACTGTTAAAATAGAAGGCGCGCAGGCAGCTAAATGTCTTTTCACAAAAACGTGCAACAACAATGGCATTGTCTGTAGCCTCCAACAATTCTTCCTCTGTACATGATAATTGTATATTATATAAGACATGTATTATCACTAATAATATTGGGGTATATTACAATATAATAATATGTAATACTAATATTGTGCTATGCTAATAATATAATATATTGTATACGCATATAATAGAGCCGCCGGTAGCGCAGTGGGTTTAGACATTTTAAAAGTATTATACACAAAATTTATAATAAACTGCTGAGCTGCTGAACTTACTGAATGAAAGGTTGGCGGTTCAGACCAGGGGAGTGGGATGAGCTCCCGCTGTTAGGCCCAGCAACTGCCAACCTAACAGTTTGAAAACATGCAAATGTGAATAGGTCAGTAGGCACTGCTTTTTCAGAAAGGTAATGGTGCTCCATGCAGTCAAATCGGCCACATGACCTAGGAGGCATCTACGGACAACACCAGCTCTTCGACTTGGAAATGGAGATGATCACCACCCCCCAGAGTCGGATACTATTAGTCTTAGTGTCATGGGAAACCTTTATCTTTGCCTACGCATATAGTATTGATAATAGTATTATTATAATGTAATGTGCTATAATACTATATAATAATATATAATGATATAGTGTTTTATTATTGCAGTTGTGTATATGTTAAGTTGCAGTTTTTTTGGCTGTGAGCCGCTTTGAGTCTCCATATGGAGAGATAAGGAGGCATATAAATCAATAAATAAATTAGTATACAATTTAAAATAAGAAAAATGCAAACATTAACAAATAATTAAACACAAGCAGCATTTTAAAAATCCAGTTAAAATCCATCAAAGCAGTTCAAAACCATTTACCCCCTAGGTCACACAATGATGATGTGGGTGGGAATGTATCCCAATGAATATGGGGGTTTGGCTGTAATTCTCTGAAAGTCAACGCCTCCCCCTAATTCAGTGCCAGTTTTACACCCTCAAGATATACAGTCCTACTACACTTTTATTTATTTATTTATTATCCAGTTTTTCGCCTATGGGTAGGATTAAAAATGGCGTACAGTGTTAAAACGGAAATCACAAACATAAAATTCAACAAAAAACCTAAACAAATAGATTGCACATTTTATAACTCGTATAAAGCAAATTAAAGAATTACAACATATACTATTAAAAAATTCCCTGAACCTCAGACCACTGAGGATATCCATATAAACAATTGTGCTAAGATTCTAAAATTTCATTTTCTTTCCCTATTTCATTTATAGCGCAAACATATAAAGTATTCAGATGAGTGGGGCTTGGGTCAGATTCCATGAAATAGTATTTTCTGCCATACTTAATTACCTGAATCTTAACTAAGTATTCCTCCACGTGGCTAGAAGAAAGAGGGTCTGTCTGTTCAGTGGTAGCGTTCTGTCTCTAACATGTTTTCCCCCACAGTTGATTGCCTAGAATCCAACATGAAAGTCTTTTTTTATATCAGGAGAAGGCCTCTCTATTCTGCTTTTTAAGGACTGCCTTAGTGCTGATTCGTGTTTCTATTTTCTGACAGTGCTCCATTCTAACTTGTCATATAAGTGGCAGCTTCCTGCAATAAATTTTAGATGGAAAATAATTTTCCATCCTTCCCCATTAGTGCACTAGATTAGTGCACTCTGCCCCGGAGTGTGGTGGTGGCTCCTTCTTTGGAAGCTTTTAAACAGAGACTAGATGGCCATCTATCAGGGGTGGTTTGAATGCAATATTCCTGCTTCTTGGCAGGGGGTTGGACTGGATGGCCCACAAGGTCTCTTCCAACTCTTTGATTCTATGATTCTATGTGAGTGTTTAAGAGTCCTCAACTGGACTATTCCTTTATTACTGATCTAGGTTGTCTCCTACCACTTGGTGACACTGATCTGTTCTATAGGACATTATTTCCTATATCTGTGTGCTATTGAGTGTGTTTTCCAGCATTTTGTGACTAAAGCCCTTCCAAGCACCCAAGATGATTTGGCATACTTGTAATGATAAACCATGGTTTCTTGTTACAAGGATAACATGTGGTAAGTCTTTAGTTCACATTCTCTGCTCTCCTCCTTTACTTATTAGAGCAGGCATTTGAAAGCATTGGCTCCCAATTATTTTTTTAGAGATACCATGCCATTTTTTTTTATCAACAGTCATCTGTATAAAAATGTTGATCAACAGACTAAGATCTGGTTTGTTTTCACCAAGTTGTTTTTAAACAAATGACATTGTTCAAGCTTGGGTGTTATAGAGGACTTGGATTTCCTTATATTTATAGGTGGAAATGACCCATCTCTTCCTGCCAGATATGGAAAAGCAGGAGTGGAAATGAGACATAGAATGTTGAACATAAAGGTTTATTATGGCTTACTCATGTAATGTGGCTCTTATATCTGAACCAGCTCACACTTTTAAAAAAGAATGTGAAATATCTTTTGTTGAGGATGTTATTTCTTATGACATATGCCAGAAATTCCTCACATTTGGGGTCAGTGAGCATATTAAGAATATTCCAAAAATGTTTTGTATGCACTCACCTAGTGACGTATGTTGGTGTGTGTATAATATATGTCTGTGTGTGTGTGTTGGGGGGGGGGGAGATAAAGTATCAGGAATCTATTCTCTTTCTTTCTCTTACATAGAGAAATATGAAGGGCAAGGAGAGGAAAACCAGAGTGAAAATTTAATGACAGATTAATAGAGAGAGAAAAGAAACAGTAAGGATAGAAAAACAGACCACAGGGGATTGAAAATTACACAGGAAGCAGTCTCACACATAAGGAAGCAAACATAATGAGAATGAATGGGAGATGACATGCATCTGCCTACGAAAGTACAATATTTATATTGCTCTTTGTGGCCTGATACGGAAAGATATGCACTTGTATAGATTTTGGGGATTAAGCGATATGAAAATCATGTTTTGTTGCCTTTAGGAACAGTCATTAGTTTCTTCCTGACTGATCCAGAAGGAAAGGAATAGCCATTACATTGCAAGCCAGTTGAATAAGCTGTTAAGAAGCTGGTTTAAGTGACATTAGAATTAAGAACGGTCTTGATTTGTATAAGCTGTTGAATGTTCCAGAACACTTTCGCTTTGAGCTATAGATCTTATGTAGTTTAATAGCTCTTGTAATGTAACACCCTTGCTGAAGCAGATAATTCCTATACTGTTACCAGTTGTGTGTGTGGTGGCAATAGCTATCTGTTGTTGCTTCTGGTCTTAGATAATTCTTAGAAAAATGGGGAAAAGAAGGAAGATATTCTGTTATAATGAACAATTTGAAAATGATTAGAGGATGTGGGTTTTGAGAGTGAGTAAATATAGGCCTGTTTTGAATCCTATTTTTAAATTATGTCTCCATATATTACAGAAAAGAATAGATTAAAAGATGTTTAAATCTATTGCTGGAACATTTTGATTAACATGCTTGAAATGGACCGATCCAGTTATGGAAATCTATGTCCGTTTTGCTGAATAGACAGATAAGTGTGGATGAAAAGAAACTCCACTGATTTTAGAAGAATATGCACCACCAATGATTTTTGAAAGTATTTTTGATGCATTTTCTAAATTACATCATTGGGGGGGAGGGGGGAGCTCTCAAAGCAGGATTTCTTCAACTTTTAAAAAATGTGCATTCTTATTTACAGTTCCAAAAATCCTAAAATCCATGTTGCTATGCTTCTCATGTTTAAATCTACATCAGAATTAGTTATTAGCTGCTAGCATGTCAGCCAAAGCTGGTAGTAAGCACTCCTGACTGTTGCATCTACTTGAGCTGATATTTGGAGAGATGGATCTAGGAGCACAGTCTTTCAGGGGGACTGTAACTCCATCCAGAAATGGTTGGTACACTTTCACCCCTAGATTAGGTCCCTTGATGGCAAACGCCTGACTTTCAGTTTGTTTTTCCTCATCCAGTCCATTACCTCATCCAGGCATTCATTTAGAGGAGACACACTATCCTTAGTTGAAGCTGTTTTGGAAAGTATGAAGAAATTTATTTGGTGTTATCAGCATACTGATAACACCCTGCCTCATTCCTACTGATGATCTCTCCCAATGGCTTCATGTAAATATCAATGAGCATTGGGGATATAACAGCACCTTGTGAGACATCACATAACACCTCCTTTTTTGAGGAGCAGCTATCCCAGAACACCACCATCTGAAACCTGCCTGAGAGGTCGATGGTATCAAAGGCTGCTGAGAGGTCTAGAAGCACCATCAGGGACATATTCCCCCTGTTGGTGTTGAAACGGAGATCATCCACTAAGGCGACCATAGCAGTCTCAACTCCGTATCTTGCTCTGAGTCCAGTTTGAAATGGGTCAGGGAAATATGTGTCATCCAAGACTGCCTGGAGTTGGAGGGCAACTGCCTTAATCAGGTTAAACACTGGTCTGCAATTATTAAGGTCCAGGGGATCCAGGGAGGGCTTTTTCAGCAACTGTCTAGCTACTGCTTCTTTTCAATGATGGAAAGTTTATTTTTGATTGTAAACAAACTCCACATATATTGAATTAGGCATCTAGATTAGGAAACTATAAAGATCACAATACATTTGGAAATCAAACACAGTACTTTGCCTCCTAGGAAATGCCTGTTGGTAGACCCATCTGATGGTATCTTTTACTCAAGATAAATCTCACTTGCTAGGAATATAATTTAAAGTTAATTTAAGATGCAGAATATTTTGGAATGATTATTGAACAGTTTTTACATTTTAAAGGAAAATAAAGCTTGTTGTCTTTTCAGTTTTTGATGACGAAGAAGAAAGCAAGTTGTCTTACACTGAGATTCATCAGGAATATAAAGCTTTGGTGAGCAGATTACTTGCAATCACTTTTTCTTGATCTTTAAAGAAATGTGTTCCGTTGAGGAACAAATGCCTTGTGCATCTGTTGCAGTATCTAATAGATTTCTGTTGCAATTGTGAAGTTAGTGATTTATTATGCAAGATGCATTTGTTGCATTTCTGCAGTGATGTGAATGTTACCATTCACATCACTTTCCTGCTTTTTTCCAACTCAATAAATGATCTTATACCAACCTGTTTCCTTTCTGATATTTACCTTATGATTAGTCCTTGCCTTTGGAGAAAATTGCCACCAGTGATTAATAGTAATGCCATCAATGATTAATAGTAAAGGTGATATCTTGGGAGTAAGGCGTCACCACCATTCACTTCAATATCATATTTTAAAGGCCATTTCATCAGGCAGTAAGAAAGGGAGATGAAGTGGGTAGCAGGACCACACTACCAATGTTGCTGAAAGATTGACTGCTTTCTATCTTTTCCCCAATCTACTTTTCATTTATTATGAATGAAATGAATGGGATAAAAATTCTTTAAATAAGACAGAATAAACATTTCATTTGAAATGATCAATCCTGCCATCCCAGACCATGAGATTCAAGTGCTACAGTAAAGTGTGGTATGTAATCATGACTGTAGAGCAGGCAGCATTGAGGGATGAAATGCCATTAGTTCTAGAAACTAATCAGCATCTTAATGCATTTCCTGCCATTTGCCTTTATTCTTTCCACCAACAATTGCTGAGTTTGTGTCTAGGACTTGCTTTACTCTTATTTTTGTGTTGGGCGGAAAATGTTAGGTTGAGATCTGTCATCCCCAGATTCTAGTCTTCTGGATAACGTTTCCTTGCCCAAAATGTAGTGGACAAAGCATGGATCACCATTGTGCCAGAACATAATTTTGGTACAAAATCCTTATTTTCTGCTATGTGACTGGAATATCCTGTTCTGCTATAAATCATGGTAACAATAAGATGGAAAGGGTTGGGGCAGATAATCTAGTAGTTTGAATGCCTAGCTGCTTTAGATCTGTCAAGCTGAGCTGTAGCTTTCTTTAAATCAGTGGTTCCTAACCTTTTTTCACCAGCGACCACTTGACTAAGGGACCACTTTGACCAGGGATCACTCTCCAACATTAGTACAAAAAGGGTTACGAATCAGTTTTTGGTCAACTTTAGATTTGTTTGGTTATTTGGAATGCTGATTTAGAAAATTGCATTGGATAGACCGCATCAGCTCTAGTTTCTGATACAGAACATATACCATTCAGTAGTCGCCATCTGCTCACCCACAGGAAACCATAAGCCTCAGCACTAAGAGGGTTTTGCGAGACCAGGTGCTCTTGTTGTAAAGGTGTAGTAACGGTGAGGCTGTGTGTCATATTTTAGTTCTTGCGGACCACTGGTGGTCCACGGACCACAGGTTGGGAACCACTGCTTTAAATAACATGGATTCCATGTTATTTTTCACCAGAGTTAGTGTGTTGTCTGGATAATATATTTTCCAGTGTTGACCTTTTCATTTAGGCAGCTTGTATGGTATTATTAAAAGCCTGGTACCCATGTGTATAGGATATAAGTGTACATAAATTTGGTAGTTTTTCTTTGTATATGAAGTAGAAGGTAAATATGACTAACTTATCATTGAAGACATGTCAGATAAAACATCCTGATTTGCTCTGTAACCCAGAGTGTTCCAGTCATTCATTTTCAGATATAATTAATCTGTAATATTGTGAAAACATGCCAGAAGAGTTAGGAATTATTTTGGTCTGGTAGGGTTTCTTCATGAAGACTTTCTGACACACAAAACGCAATAATGGGATCAGTGTTATGTAGTCTCTTAATAAAGCTCAGCGATTTTCCCTTCAGGCAATTTGTGGCTTACCCTTCCTTCTGTACTTTCCATATTGCAGTACATCATTGTCTGAGGCATTCACTTTCATGCACAACCCCTGAGCAGTCTAAAGCAATTCCATACTTTCTGCCTCATTGCTCCTTAGACTTAGACTTATACTGCCTCTTCAAACGCCCATGTAATGCCACCTTTCTTCATTTCAATCTCTCCTATAACTCACCTTTCATGATATCTTTGGCAGTGCATTATCCTGACGTCTCAATTATACCTGAATTTAATGGAAAAAGATCCTGTAGACATCCTCTCCTTACACCTTGTCCGTTTTATTGCTCTCCTTATCTTTTTACTCTCTTGTATTTTAGATGTAAGTCTCTATCATCTGTTTTGAAAAGTGCTTTCCAGATAAAGGGAGGAATATAAGGACTGTATTTTTGTTACTGGGAAATGAGGTAATATAAGGACTGTATTTTTGTTTCTGGGAAATGAGGTAAAATTAAGTGAACGAGAATACATGTTTTATGTAATGACAACTGTAATTAGGTTTTCTGGCTGAGTTTTATATTTTGGGCAGAAGGTATGGCTTCATTTATGACAATATATAGCGAGCCCTTTTGCTAAATAAAAAAATAATGTGTCAGATTATAGAGAATTCTTGATGGAATAAAGTACTATTTTTCTACTATTATTCTATTACTTTGCAGGTCGAAAAGCTGTTAGAGAGTTACCTTAAAGAAGTTGGAATTAATGAAGACAAGTTCCAGGAAGCTTGCATGTCTCCTCTTGCCAAGACTCGTACCTCACCGGTATAGATATTCTTTTAACACTATAGTTCTTGAAGTATATCATTATGTTCTCCATATTTTTGTGTGTTTGTGTACTAAATAGCTTCGTTCAAAATGCACACTTTCAGTACACATATCCACATAAATCGACTGTCTTAGGCTGAAAGCTTCTAAGCATGGATGCTTTGACTTTAAACCTCAGAATTAAGCACAAACATATTAAAGAGTCTCTTATGAAAAATGGCCTAACCAGCGGGCGTTGACCATATAGTTGGAGCCTCAAGCAGGGTCTGCCTGGCTTTCAGAACCTACCTCCCAGCTTCATGGGAACCAGAAGCTGCTTCACAGTGGTTCCCTAAAGTGGCAGTTCCTCCTCTTCCTCCATGTCACCTTGCTTCGGTGGCAGCATGTTGTGTTGGGCGCACTTGGTCATTGGGGGGCTCGGCAGTTTCAGGAGGCCTTGGTCTCGTCTCCGTCTCCACCATCTGCTCCCATCTCCAGCTCTGTTGCTGCTGCTTCTTCCAGTGGGAGACGTCTATGACACAGGCATAAAAAACTTGTCCCAAGGATGTCAACATGTATCAAACTGAATGCTGATTATGTGGAAAAATAATGTAATACCTATCCATGTACGTTTTATTAAAATATATTCATTCTTTGTAGATTTTTAAAAATCTTGTATCCTTACTTTTGGATATCCCTTGTGCGTGTGCATGTGTGTTCATACATACACACAGTAGAGCAGTGGTTCTCAACCTGGGGGTCCCCAGGTGTTTTGACCTACAACTTCCAGAAATCCCAGCCAGTTTACCAGCTGGGAGTTGAAGGCCAAAACATCTGGAGATCCACAGGCTGAGAACCACTGCATTAGAGTTTCGCTTATCCAACCTTTGCTCATCCAACATTCTGTATTATCCAACGCAGTTTGCCTCCCGCCTGGATCCAGAGCTGTTTCAATACATTGCGATGTTTTGGTGCTAACGTTACCATGTATTGAACTGCTTTTTCTGTCAATTTGTTGTAAAACATTATGTTTTGGTGCTTAATTTGTAAAATCATAATGTAATTTGACATTTAAAAGGCTTTTCCTTAATCCCTCCTTATCATCCAACATTTTCGCTTATCCAATGTTCTGCTGACCTGTTTATATTGGATAAGCGAGACTCTACTGTATGTATGTCTAGATATGTATATGTGTGTGTGTATGTGTGTGTATCCTTAAGCAAGGTTACATGGTTTTTCCAGGCTGTTATTAGACATGGGCACAACATGTAGGACAACTTTGATAACAGTAAAATCTTGTGTATGTTTCCTCAAAGTTCAATGTAGTTTCTTCCAAACTAAATGGATTTAGGATTATAGTCTTGGGTTTTGTGTTTACAATAACAAATTTCAACAATTTGAATGAGCCTTTCTCTATAAATTTACATTATTGTAATAGTGTTTCAGCTAAGATTGTTTTGATTTGAACAGAGTATAAATGTGTTGATATTTTAAAACCACTTCTCCCATACAGGCCATTTTGCAACCAGTACTGGCTGCAGAAGACTTCAGATTGTTTAAAGAGATGATGGTCCAGAAAAACATTGAAATGCAATTGCAAGCCATTAGGATAATCCAAGAAAGAAATGGTAAGAAATGAGCATTGGATTTCCATCGCATATTTCATTTGCTATGAAGAGGCCTTGCTTCAAGTTTTTATGATACATGAAACTATCAAGAGTGAGGAAGGATGTGAGATGGGGGAAAATAGTTCCATTACAGAAGGAAAACTAATAAGACCATAGAGGTAGAAAAAGAAGAAGAAGAGACAAGGAGAAGTCAAGAATGTAGCATAAGACCAGAAGAAAAAGCTAAATGCAAAGGTTCTGTCCATTAACTGTCGCATGAAAAGGCTGAAATAATCTCTTCCTGGCTGGCTTTTTTTCTTGCCCTGGTTGCGGTTGCCTCAGATGGATAGCCTGAAGGGAGAAAGAGGCTGAAATATACTCTGCTGCTTCCAAGTTTGGTTGATCTCTGCTATTCATCAGGAGGGCATGGGATGAGTGGACTAATAATTGCTTGCATGCTCCATTTCCCATAAGAGACTGGCCTAGTAGTCATGTGGAAAAGAATAATAGAAATGGAGTTGGAAAGGGGATGAACTACTTATTTCATGGGCTCTGAATGGAACAATACCCTTTAGTTCTTTTTTTAAAAAGCCCTTTCTGTACAATCTGTCCTATATTTCTTTCAAGCTGATGATAGAACGTGTCTGCAGAGGCTTAAATGTCCCTCAGTTTTTTAGAAATGTAGAGATGGACCTTGGCGATCACATGAAATGAGTTGCATTCCAAAAGTATCCTCTGGATTGGGTTGTTGTGAGTTTTCCAGGCTGTATGGCCATGTCCCAGAAGCATTATTTCCTGATGTTTCGCCTGCATCTATGGCAGGCATTCTCAGAGGTTGTGAGGTCTTTTCTTGCTTTATTTATTTATTACATACATTTCTACCCCTCTCTTCTCCCCCAGAAGGGGGACTCAGGGCGGCCTCACACAAGCATCATATGATGCTGTCAGCATATAAACAATAAAAAAATGATATTTAAAACAGTAAAAATTCATTTAGCAATAAATTAAACATGCCAATTAAAACCAAGTCCAAATCAGTAAATCCAATGTCGCAGATATCCTAAGTTTTCTTGCCAGTTGCTGCTGTCCACTAATCGAATACCTGGTCTCGAAGCCAAGTCTTCAGTTGTCTTCTAAAGGACAGGAGGGAGGTGACCAACCTGATGTCCTTAGGGAGAGAGTTCCACAGACGGGAGGCCACTGCCGAGAAGGCCCTGTCTCTCGTCCCCACCAACTGCGTTTGCAAAAGTGGTGGGATCGAGAGCAGGACCTCTCCTGACGATCTTAAGCTTCGTGATGGTTCATAACAGGAGATACGTTCGGACAGATAATTTGGGCCTCTAGGTCCTTTCTTGCTCTAGCTCATACCTCACAACCTCTGAGGATGCCTGCCATAGATGCAGGCAAAACGTCAGGAGAGAATGCTTCTGGAACATGGCCATACAGCCGGGAAAACAACCCAGTGCTTCCAGCCATGAAAGCCTTCAACATCTTCTGGATTTTCTGTACAAATGTCCCATTTTGGATTTAAAAAATGGTGTCAGAGAACAGTTCAAACTCTGCAGAAGGCTAGCTTTTGCCCTCCTCTTTTTCGATCTGTTATCCTTTTTCCTCATTGCACAGGGGTTCTGCCTGACTGTCTGACTGATGGATCTGATGTATACACTGAAGTTGAAGAAGAAGAAATGAAAATACTCAGGGAGGTTCTTAGGTAAAACCAGGTTTCTATTTCATTTCTGACTGGAATTGACTACAGACATTTCTCAAAAAGACATAATACATGATGGCAAGGACTTGCAGAAGGCCTGTGTTCCTTCCGTGCTCCTCTTGCCTTCCCCTCTCTACCTTTTGTCGTTCTCCATCCTTGTGTATTTTAGACTGTGTTTCTGGGAAACAAGGACTTGGTTTGACTTATTAATCATGTTAGGGACAAATTAGGCCATATAAAGTATAATATTTTAGTACTAATAAGCAAATGATTGATTTTCAGCTTTGCATGTTACACATACTTATGCAGCCAGAACAAAATGGGAGGACTATAACTTCCCTAAAGTTTTGTGGCCTTGACTCTATCCCTTTGCAATGACTAAGAAATCCTTACTACCAATCGTTGCTCTTCACTTGCTTTCTAAGAGAAGTTCTGCATCTGCATAGAATCACTTTGGAAATTCCCAAGGAGACAGCTAGTGCATGTGCATTGTTGGTTTAAGAGGGATGTTCTATGTTATGGAATAGTTCAGTGCTGCTCACCCTTTAGGTTAGTTGTTCTCAACCTATGGGTCACCAAGTGCTTTGGCCTACAACTCCCAGAAATCCCAGCCAGTTTACCAGCTGTTAGGATTTCTGGGAGTTGAAGGACAAAACATCTGGGGATCCTCAGGTTGAGAACCACTGATTTAGGTAGAGTGTTCTGCTTTGCTCCTTCACGTGAATTTGGCAGCTTAATAAATCAGACAGTGATCAATGCTCGTGGAGGGGATTTAGGAAGATCCCTTAGAAACAGGACTAGGAAGGTGAGGTGACTGAATCACTTTGGCCTAGCAGGTACCCAAAGAACAGTGACTCACTGAATGTACCTGTTTTTCAGGAAGTCTAAGGAAGAATATGACTTAGAGCAAGAAAGGAAAAAAAGTAAAGAGGTAAGTTAAGGTTCAGTTTAAATCATCTGATAACACCATTATGCCTTGAAATAGGTCTGTAAATTCTGCTCACACAGTCTTTGTCCCACCCTGGACATTCCACAGATATATCAACCCAATTTTCCTAGTTCCAACAGACCTCACTACCTCTGAGGATGCTTGCCATAGATGCAGGTGAAACGTAAGGAGAAAATGCTTCTAGAACATGGCCATATCGCCCGAAAAACCTACAACAATCCAGTGATTCCAGCCATGAAAGCCTTCGACAACAGTTGTTGCTCAAATAAGCTAGGGCCTCATTGGAAACAGCTCATTTCTTATTCCCCCCTGCAGAATTTCCATTGCTCTTTCTTATGAAGGAATGGATGTGGTGACCTTCGAAAGAGGATTGGCACAACCTAGTTAGTAAAAACTAATTCTCTCAACTATGCTACCTAATCTGGAAACATTGTGAGAACATAATTTTGTGTAATGAATGCTGTTTGTTCATTTTTTTGTATTTGCTCAGTTGAAAAATTGTTATGACTTTTGTTATGTGTGTTACTTGAAATGCATTAATGGACACTTGTTTGTTTTCTAGCCACAAGATAAGCTGAAATCATCTGATGGTGCACACACATCTCCAGGACACCTGAGCGAAAGTGCAAGACCTAAAGAAGCTGCTGGCCCCACTACAAAACCATCATCAGGTATGATTATTTGAAAATATCCAGTGTTCACAAATTAAAAATGTATGTCATGTTACTTCTTATTTATGCTGAGACAAAAGGATTTCGGTTCTTCAGCTGATGTCTAACATTGTGTGTAATAGTTATCCCTCCACATTCTGCAAAAATGGAGAATTTTTTAAAAAGTCTGAAAAATTTGTGCAAGATGGAATGTTGTACTAGAAGCATAGGAAACTGTCTTACACTGATTCACATTACTAGTCCATCTAGCTAGCTTTGTAATGTCAGATTACGGCTCTCCAAAATCTCAGGATTCTTTCCTTGCCCTGCCTGGAGACCCCAAGTATTTCCCAATAGTCTTTCATCCCAGTATTAACAGAGCCTGGCACTACTTAGCTTTCAAAGGCAGAAAAGATGGGGTGTGTTCAGGGTGGTCTATATTTTGTTCAGTGGGCAGACAACTGTCTGGCAGAAAGGCCATGGCATAATGTTATCCTTTTGCCTGTTAACAGCTTCTTGGGAACCTCAATTTCTTAATTGGAGTTCTCTAGCTGAATTTTTCTCAAAATGCAAAGTTGTAATCCCAGATGCTTCAGTCCATCATAGTCAGATTTTGGTTTTGGAAGTACTTAATGTGTGCTCACCTCTGCCACAGGCTTATTTTTGTCAGAGTTTGGGGGGTGCGCAGCAGAAGGATTGCTAGATCAACAGACACTGATTTAAAAAATAAAGACTCTGCAGGTTTACAGTTGCAAAAGAAACTAAGTTTTACTAAGTACATCAAATACACGTCTTAACACAGCGAGCTACAAACAGGAACTAATGGAAAATCTGAAAGTCTCTCTGCACACCTGCTTATCTCTCTTCACTCTGGCTGAGACAGTTAACTCACTACTGTTCCCAGCCAAAGCATGCATTATCTCATTTCTCTCAAGGTTACATAGTCGCAACCTCAGTAATGAACATTCAGCATAGCATTTCTAACACACAGTAAACTCCATCTTGAAATTACATAGAAACACATTTAAAAACACACATAAAAAGGTAAAGGTAGTCCCCTGACATTAAGTCCAGTCATGTCTGACTCTGGGGTGTGGTGCTCATCTCCATTTCTAAGCCGAAGAGCCAGCGTTGTCCGTAGACACCTCCAAGGTCATGTGGCCGGCATGACTGCATGGAGCGCCGTTACCTTCCCGCCGGAGCGGTACCTATTGATCTACTCACATTTGCATGTTTTCGAACTGCTAGGTTGGCAGAAGCTAGGGCTGACAGCGGAAGCTCACGCCGCTCCCCGGAATCGAACCTGCGACCTTTCGATCAACAAGCTCAGCAGCTCAGTGCTTTAACTCACTGCGCCACCGGGGGCTCCCTGACAATTTTGTCATTTGGAGAGTCTTTATATCATACTCTTAGTTTTACAGCTGTGAAATGAAGTATAAAGTAGTACTGTATCTCGTAGAATTTATGTAATTTCAAACAGGGCGTTTAAGTCAGATATACTCATAGTTCCCTCCCTGAAGAGTTTGTCCATTTTCAGTTGTTTAGAAGCCTTATGCTGTATTGTTGACTTGGGGCTAGTCCTATTTCATTTTCTGTTCTCCATTTTAAGGAGGGGGAGTAGGAAAAACAAAAATACTGGGACCCATTAAATCACGTCCTGTCGTGCCAACGCTTTCTTGCTTTCAAGGTGTTCTCTGCTTAACTGTTAATAATGCTGTATTTACTTGGTTTTAACTGGTTTTTAGTTATGCAGGTGCTAGTCCATGCAGTATCTTATGTAGCATGTTAAGAGTGTATCTCGACATTGATATATGTAGCATTTTAATTATTTATGTAGGATTTCAATAGTGTATTTTACATTATACAGTGTTCCCTTGCTACTTCGCGGTTCGCTTTTTGTGGACTTGCTGTTTCACAGGTTTTTGCTTCCCAGTTTATGATTGGTTGCTGTTACCCAGAGCGGCAATCTAATCCCACCTCCTGGCAATGATGGAGTGTGGAAGGGGGTTTCACCCTCCCCCTCAGGAGAGAATCAAGAGAAATTGCAAAGCAAAGCAGAGATAGCTAGCAAAAAAGAAAGAAAAAAAGATGTGCTGTGTCTTTAAATCTCTCCTCGCTTCTGCCTCATCCTCGGAACTCGATATACATATATAGCATCTCTACTTCACGGATTTTCACTTTTTGCGGGTAGTCCTGGAACGTAACACCCGTGATAAGTGAGGGAACACTATTCAGTAATCTGGTTTTCATGTATTTATTTGTTTGCCTTATATGTGAAAGATCTATGGTCTAAGCATTAAATAAACTTGATTTAAAGATATAATTTATGTGAGGATCAAAAAAGGTGTTTGGAAAAATTTTGTCTACTAAGCACATTTTAAAAATATATTTGGCAAAACTTTAGATACGCCTTTGATTAAAAGCATTTAAAGCATAGAGATTTGATTTGCACACTTCTAAGGAGCGGGTGCTCTGTTGGTTTCTTTCCATGCAACTCTAGGTACAGAAACAAAACATAAAGATCCATCAGCCCAGCCAGGGTCTACAAAAACGAAAGAAGATCGGGGCAAGAAAGCCGTGGGGAATAGTTCAGAATCTATAGCAAAGCAGGCCAGCGTTGAAGGACGTGTAAGTTGAAAGCTCCCAATTTAAAAGTTACCTAAACTAACATAATCTTTGTAGTTGATAAATAATTTTGTGTCGTTTCCTAGTATTTTGTCATAGTTATGTGTATTTTCTCTGAATTCTTTTCCTAGAGTCTGATGTGATGGTATTGTGATAAAAATGGAAAATAAGACTCAGTTCCTGGTTCCATTTTTCCATGTACAAAGCAAAATGAACAATCTCTGCCCTTAAATCCTCCGGTACTAATGCCATTAACATTACAGCTTTTCGAAGACCTTTGCATGCCGCTCCTCCTGAATGACTACAAACTGATATAAAAAGCACATTACTGTCTATGTAGTAAAACAGAGACTTTAATTTTTTTCTAGAAATTATCAGAACTTGGAGCACAGGAGCTCAGGGAGCGTGAAGATTACCTGAAGCAGAAACGAGACGCACTGATGGCTTTGAAGAAGGAGTCAAAAAATAATAATGCACTACCGAAGAATACAGAACAGAAAGAAGAGCTCTTACCTGCTCGAGAGACCAAAGATGATGAAATGAAGGTTTGGTGACTGGAATTATTTCTTTGTGGACTGTTTTGTTTAATTCAGTCTCCATGGGAAAAACGTACCTACTTGTTCAATCTAGCTTATGGAGAGGAAGGTGATTAGCATACTTTACACACATTCTCGCCTTGACATCCGATATCTACCTCAGCCCTACTGATGTGATAGACTATTTAACGCTTTTAATGTATTGTGTTTTAATTGGTCTGATTTCTTGTGTTATATTATGTTTATTTTTTTATCCTCGGTCAATTTTTGTTGTTTATAAGTTATATTTAATTTATTTTATTTCATGTTTCGTCATGATTATTGTTTGTTTGTTTTGGCATTGAATGTTTGCCATTTTGTTATACTTTGGAAACTGTCCTGAGTTCCTTCGAGGAGAGAGGGTGGATTATAAATAAAGTCTTGTTGCTGTTGCTGCTATTACTTTATTATTATTATTATTATTATGATTATCATTATTATTATTTGAAACACAACAAGATGAGTGCTGCACCCAGTGTGCCGATCACCACTGAGACCACCTTGACTGGCTTGTGCCAGAGTCTTTGCAGTTGAAGCTTTAAATCCTCATATCGTGTCAGCTTTTATTATTTTATTATTATTTTATATTATTATTATTATTACTACTATAATTATAATTATTATAATTATTTTATTATTATTACTATTATTATAATCATTATATGGGGCTCCACGTGCACTATCCCAGGTGCTTAATTTGAATAGTACTTTTTAGTGACAATGCATGAAGAGTGCGGATGTGTATTCAGATATTCTAGTCAGGGAGAAGTTCAGTTTCCTACCTACTAAGAATGTCCATCCAGACATGTGTTTATTTTGCTATCTCTGCTCCTGTTCAGAAGATTTCACCCCACTTTCTGTCCCTGTGATCATTGGATTTGGAACCATTTGGCTTGTTGTGGAAACAAGGATTGATAATAAGGCTTCAGTTGAGATAGCTTTCCCCCATGATAACACTTTCGGGAGTGCATTTCCCTTCCGAGGGGTAGATTTTTCTCCCTTCCTGTTGTCTCACCCCCGTTCTTAACTAGGAGTCATTTGTAGGTTAGATGTTTATAACTTGAGAACTGTCCCTATATTTATATACAGGAGATTCCATCTGAACATTAGGAAGAACTTCCTGACTGTGAAAACTGTTCAGCAGTGGGACTCTCTCTCTGCCCTGGAGTGTGATGGAGGCTCCTCCTTTGGAGGCTTTTGAACAAAAGCTGTATGGCCATCTGTCAGGGGTGCTTCGAATGCAATTTTCGTGCTTCTTGGCAGACTGGGGTTGGACTGGATGGCCCACGAGGTCTCTTCCAACTCTATGATTCTATGATTCAGTAAAATGCTGCACCTGAAAGAAAACATCTCTTAGAAAACATAATAATAATAATAATGATAATAATAATAATAATAATCTTTATTTATTTATACCCTGCCACGATATCCTCAAAGAGGACTCGAGGTGGCTAACATGAGGCCAAGCCCAAAGATACAACACAACAAAATAAAATACAGAATGCAAACAACAAAAAAATTGCATCAAAATAAAATACGTACAGTATCAAAATAGGATAAATAAAACAAATTAACACAATATAAAATTGAACAGAATGGGTAGGCCAAATGGAGGGGGTAAAATGATAAAACCCTGGATGAGGTAGGGAAGAAAATATGTAATTAAGAGGAACCCAAAAAGAATAAACATAATAATGAAATAATAATGAAAAGAATAATGAAATAAATATCATTAAAGAGCTTTTAAAAATATATGTTGTATCAAGGACTGTTTCCCCACTTTATATATATATTAATATATAAGCGTAATATATAAGCGTATCAAGGACTGTTTCCCCACTTTAGCCACTTTGAGTCTTTTTAGGGGTAAAAAATGGGCTGTAAATACATATAACAATAATTAAAAAAAAACACACACACACACACATGTATTTTTTCCAGACAATAAAAGATAAATAAAATGTATGTTTAGGCATTAAGATACAATTTTAAAAAGCAGAGTTAAGAAACATGTTGAGTATGAAAGTTAAAAGCAGTATTAAATATTTGTTTATTTAAATAGCAGTGATAAAAGTGGAGATAAAATAATTGAAGCTTTTAAGACTTTGACAACAGAAAATTAGCAACTTTTGCTGTAATTTCAGAAATCTGGTTTGCCAAAGGACAATCAATATAAAACCTTTCAAGTTTCCTATGTATATTTTGTAAAATTGGATTAATAAAATGTTGCCTAAGGTCTCAATAGGAGCAATATAATAGCATATAGAATCTGTAAGAATAATGGCCATTTAGCTTCAAATGGTCCAACAGACGGCAGCCAGATTGATTACAGGAACGGCATTCAGAGAGCATACAACTCCTGTGTTGCACTAGCTCCACTGGCTGCCAGTCTGCTACCCGGCACAATTCAAAGTGCTGACTTTAGCCTATAAAGCCCTAGACGGTTCTGACCCAACTTACTTCTCCGAACACATCTCCTCTTATGAACCTGCTAGGACTTTAATATTTTCCGGGAAGGCCCTGCTCTCGATCTCGCCTGCGTCACAAATACGTTTGGCGGGGATGAGAGACAGGGCCTTCTCAATGGTGGTCCCTCGGCTATGGAACGCTAAGGGATATTAGATCGCCCTCCTCCCGCTTAATATTCCAGAAAAGAGTCAAGACCTGGCTGTTCGAGCAAGCGTTTGAAAATGCAGCGTAAAAAAACATACTTACTTACTTAGGCGATCCCTCGTTGTCTGAGTAGGATAGTCTTCCAAGATCAATGTACTGGTGGGTCTGTAGGTGACTCTGGAGCCCTATTCTTGATCTGCATTTTCTCCTGCAGTGAGGGCATTAGTTTTCAGGTGGAAGGCAGTCTCAGTCGGGGTTGGCTTGATGTGTCTTCCTCTTGGCACATTTCTCTCTTTCATCCTCTGTTCGTGCTTCTTCAAATTCTACAGCACTGCTGGTCACAGCTGACCTCCACCTGGAGCGCTCAAGGGCCAGGGCTTCCCAGTTCTATTTGTCTATGCCAGAGTTTTTAAACAAGTTCCTATGTTTAAACGATCATAGACGATGAGATGGATAATGTTTTCAACTAGGAGACGCAAATGGCTTATGTTTTTATTACTTTTGTCGGGTTTTATACTATATATTAATGTTTTAAATGTTTTGTGATGTTCTTGGGCATCAAATCATTGCTTCTGTAAAGCTTCCTGAGTTGCCTGAGGCTGAGAAAGGCGGTATACAAATATAGTTAAATAAATAAAAATAAATATGAGGTTACACTGAGTTGCAACACCTTCGTGATAAAGTAGAGGTAGGCAGCTCCTTTAATTTTCCTCTCCCCACATTGGGGGTGGGGTAGGGGCAATTTCACCACATCTCCCTCTCCATAGCTCTTGGAGAAGGTGTTTACAACCACTTTTCCTGCTTGGATTGGATGGTCCTTGCAAGACGTGTGTCTGTAGTGGTCTTGAATGGCCTGTAGGTGGCCCACAAACCACACAGTATTCCCTGAGTACTAAGAGTAGCAAAATAAAATCTGGATTGCTTGATCGTTCAAGCATGGGCAAACTTGGGCCCTCCAGGTGTTTTGGACTTGAACTCCCACCATTCATAATAGCCTCAGGCCCCTTCCTTTTTCCCCTCAGCTGCTTAAGAGGTTATATGTTAATTATGAATGTTGTAGCTTTTATATTCTCTCTCTTTTTTTTTTTTTAGGGAATGTCACCAGAAGAGGAACAAAGTTTGTTAAAGAAGAGAATCCTGGCAGCAAAACTTAAAGAAGAAGTGATCAATAAGCGATAGTTCAGCAAAGAGGCTTCTAAGAAGAGTTGGCAATACCAATTATATTTACTGTATATTTAACCATGAACTGAATTCTTTGCTCACAATCACTCCTCCATATTTACTTGTTTTTATATGTTACAGACATGCTAATTTGGTTTATTTTAAAAAATAGACTGAAAAGAAACAATTTAGTTTTAGAAGGATCCAGTTTTGGGTTTTTTGTTGTCATTTCAGGTGTGGAGCCCCTGATGGCGCAGTGGGTTAAACTGCTGACCTCTTGAGCTTGTTGACCGAAAGGTCACAGGTTTGAATCCGGGGAGCGGCGTGAGCTTCCGCTGTTCGCCCCAGATTCGGCCAACCTAGCAATTCGAAAACATTGGAGGTGTCTACGGACAACGCCATCTCTTCAGCTTAGAAATGGAGATCACCAACCCCAGAGTCGGACACGACGGCACTTAATGTCAGGGGAAAACCTTTACCTTTACCTTCAGATGTGTATTGATGGACGATACTGTGGTACTTTTGCTTGGTGTAATACTACTCATTTTTTTAATGTTTGTGTCAGAAATACTATCATTATTTACAGTTCCCCATTAAAATGGCTCCTTTTAAATTTAAGCATGTGCAGCGAGTACCAAGCCCATCATGTGTAAAGCCAATTCACACCAAAGACAGGAAAGGGAGCGAAGCACACCTGCACGGAGCTGCAAGAGGCCCTGTTTTTCCCCCACAGCATTTCTCGCTATTCATACATTGGGGAAAGTCGTATCCTTGGACATCACAGTGTACAAATAAGGAATATTCTAAATTAGCTGCTTCATTAAGGTCTGTGAGGGCCCCCTCGTGGTGCAGTGGGTTAAACCGCTGAGCTGCGGACTTACTGACCAAAAGGTTTACGGTTCGAATATGGGGAGCTGGGTGAGCTCCCGCTGTTAGCCCCATCTTTCCTGCTTCTTGGCAGGGGTTGGACTATGATTCTATATTTATACATGGTCCTCATCATGTCTCCTCTCAGCTAAACATGTCCAGCTCTTTAAACTGCTACTCATAGGGCTTGTTCTCCAGATGCTTGATCATTTTTGTCGCCCTCCTCTGGACACCTTCCAGCTTGTCAACATCTCCCTTCAATTGCAGTACCCAGAACTGGACAGTGTGATTCCAGGTGTGGTCTGACCAAGGCAGAATAAAGGGGTAGCACGACTTCCCTGGATCTAGGCACTAGACTCCTATTGATGCAGGCCAAAATCCCACTGGGTTTTTTGCCCAGGACGGAACCCTGTGGCATTCCACTCGTTACTTCTTTCCAGGATGAAGAGGAAGAATTGGCGAGCACCCTCTGGGTTCATCCGCTTAAATATGTGAGGGGAAGTCCTAAGAGAAGGGAGCAAGCTTGTTTTCTGCTGCCCTGGAAATTAGGACATGGAACAATGGCTTCAAACTACAGGAAAGAAAGGAGATTCCACCTGAACGTTAGGAAGAACTTCCTGACTGTGAGAGCTACTCAGCAGTGGAACTCTCTGCCCCGGAGTGTGGTGGCGGCTCCTTCTTTGGAGGCTTTTAAATGGAGGCTGGATGACCATCTGTCAGGGGTGCTTTGAATGCAATTTTCCTGCTTCTTGGCAGACTGCGGTTGGACTGGATGGCCTACGAGGTCTCTTCCAACTCAAGGATTCTATGATTCTATGAAGCAGAGAGTGAGTTGAAAACACAACCAAGACCAGGAGACACCTAGCTGAGTTTAGGGCCTTTAATACCATCACTTACAAGATGGGTCAACATTGGCTCTATTGTAGGAGGATCTCTTCCTGCAACTCTTCCTGCACCCTCAGACATTTCTCATTTTCCATAGAGGGCAGCCCTATGTTCATTCCTATTGCAATGTGTGACAAAGAAGCATGCCTCTACTCCCTTGATGCCAGAAGGGCCAAGTTGCTTTTCATTGATGGGACTAAACCCCACTGGAAGACTGATCGCTGCAACCATTTGCTAAGCCAGAGCTCCATCAATGCCTTCTCTCCAGGGTGTTCTGCTCAATTAAATAGTGTCAACACCATTGACATTAATCCATTGAAATATTGCTGCAAGATCCAGGAATGAGGTATTGCTTGGTTACACTATTCTCAGCTACATTGAACCATCTTCTTCTACCCATCAGTACTTTTTGATAATGTGTCCTGTATCGCAAATAACAGGTTGCTCACCTGCAAATATGGGTCTTTGAATTCCCACAGCTTCTCACATGGTGCTGCTTCCTCATCGTAGTATCATACTGTGTGATTTGGGATATGTGCAGTAGGGAGCAGATGAAGCTAGCATCTAGATGATTGTGTTGTTGAAGGCTCTATGGCCATGAAATCTGGATGATTTTTTAAGCTCTAGAGAATCCTGACCATTGCTGGGCAAGTACAGAAACTTGTATTGTGAGTTTGCAGATGGCCAGTGGAAGAACTCCCCATTCTTGTACCCATTTAGATGGGATAACAACAGAAGTTAGTTGAGTTTGTAGAACTTAAGATAGCAATCCAGCTGTACAGCAGCACTAGTACACAAGCGACATGTGTAACTGGATTTGGCAGCTGTATAATGTGAGCTTACTACATCCCAATATTATTTGTGCGTTTAACAGAAGTCTAGATCTGCTACTACAGCAGTGTTACTCAACCTTCCTAATGCCACAATTCCTTAATACAGTTCATGTTGTGGTGACCCCCAACCATAACATTATTTTCGTTGCTACTTCATAACTGTAATTTTGCTACTGTTATGAATTGTAATGTAAATAGCTGGTATACAGGATGTATCTTCATTCACTGGACCAAACTTGGCACACAGAACTCCCATGACCAACAAAAAACATTGGAAGGGTTTGGTGGGCATTGACCTTGAGTTTTGGAGTTGTAGTTCACCTACATCCAGAGAGCACTGTCAAACAAAGATGGATCTGGACCAAACTCGGCATGAATACTCAATATGCCTGAATGTGACTAGTGGTGGAGTTTGGGGAAAATAGAACTTGACATTGGGGAGTTGTAGCTGCTGGGATTTATAGTACACCTACAATCAAAGAGCATTCTGAACTGCATCAACGATAGAATTGGGCCAAACTTCTCACACAGAACCCCCATAACCAATAGAAAATGCTATGTTTTTCTGACGGTCTCTGGCAACCCTGCCGACACCCCCTTTGTGACTCCCCCAGGGGTCCAGGCCCCCAGGTTGAGAAACACTGTACTACAGGGATCGCTTTTAACTTTTGTTTGGGTTTGGCACACGATGAAATGATGAATATCTGTATTCCACTCACAGTTTGGAACCACTCTGACTTCTCCATCGCTGCTTCCCTCCAACACAGTAAAAACACAGGCCAGCCACGTTTTCATTTAACTTTTTATTAAAATAGTATTTAACTGAGACATGTTGGCAGATGCAATCTTTCTCTTTAAAAAATCGGTTGAAGGGCCCCAGGCATTTGAAATGTGGGCTGTCCTGTGGCAGAAAAGTACTGAAAAGGAGGCGGGGAGCCTCCGGGAGGGCAAGCGCACCTGAGGCAGACGGTGGGACTCGGAAAGGAGGAGCTAAGCGCACCTTCCGCAGCTCTTGAAAAGGTTCCAATATTGGTTGGAGGGTCATTGTTTTGTTTATATTAAACTATAAAAAGGAATTACTATTTTTTTGCTTTCTTGATTACGTCTCCACGTAACTGAATGCTCCTAACAGTCTTTGAAAAGGATTGAGGAAGATCCAATTGTGCTTTGGGTCTTTTTCAGTGACTGATTAAAAAGCTGGAGAGAGGGCTGGTGGATTTCTTTCTGAAGGGAAATTGGGGCGCATACGGTTTTCTTAAGGAAATTATACAGGTTTTGGGGAGAAGTTTCCCTCTGTAAAGGTGAAGGGAAGACCTGCCAAGAGTAAATGGATGGCGGATGTTAAGTCGGCAAGTCTACCTAGTAACTCCATTGAACCAGCCAAAGGACTTCCCCAGACTTTCCTTCAAACAAGGGACTCGGCCGGAGCGAGAAGGAAGCCCCATTCTTGGTTGCCTGGAGCCCCCAGAGGGCAAGAGAGGTGGTCGTCAGGCCACATTAACGGTCAGTCATCACGGCACACTGAACCAAATCTAGGACTCTTTGCTTTTTTCCCCCCTTTCCGGATTTGATTCAGTAGCATTTGATTAAATTGTACAAATAACTATCCTCATTAAAATCCTCTAAAATGGCCACGTTTCAAAAAAAAAAAAAAATCTGAATTAACTTACCATTTACAACAAACCAAACAAAACCAATAATTATGGAATTACAGGGTCACATTTTAATTCCTGAATTTTACAGTTCATTAATATTACCACATGTATACAAATGGTGTAAAACAAGTACAGTGGTTTTTTTCTTCTTCGTCTTCTCAATACAAAATAAACTTCTGTTTCATGGAAAAAACTATACTTCATATCTACACAGAGACAGCCCATCTTTTTGCAAACGATTGCTAAAATTAAAATTAACTACAAAAATCTCCAAAACAGAGGGGAACTTGTCAGCACTGTTTCGGGAGAAATGGACCCATGACACATCGCAAGAGTGATTGATAGTGATGGATTGCTGCTGGTTTTCATTGTTCAAATCACTCTTTTTTTTTTCCAACACAATTTGTAGTTTGGGGAATTCATTCTGCATGATCTCAGATCATATATGGCCAAACTAACAGTAAAATATTTACAGTTCGCTCGCTCGGAAAAATAAAAAGGTCTCAAAAATGGTTGACTCCATCCATTCACCTAAGTGTGTGTTGTCTTTTTTGAAATTTGCTTAAATACATGGAATGTGTTAAGAAGCAGCCGTCGTACTCAAAACCCTCTAGGTTCAAGGTGCTGCATGCTGACTCTGCCTCCAAATCGGCAACTACTCAAAAACTACTGCACCCCCAAATCCGTAGGGTTCAAAACCTTCGGGCAGCATTTCCCAACACGGCGGCGGACGTTACTCTTCCAAACGTTAAATGCCGACGGCTCGAGGAAAACCTTTCCTGAAGCTCGCAGGGAGTAACTCCGTTCACCTTGGCTTCCATAAAACATTATTAGCATTGCACCTCAAATGCTATTCCAAGGACTAGGGTTTATCGATGGTGTCTCTTTAAAAAAAAATCTGAATGAATGTTTCTTGTATTGGTTTTCCTAGACAGCTAATACTCATCTTCCATTTTAAACCCAGCTTTCCTCCTTCCAAAATACAGAATTGGGGGGGGGGGGGGGAGATAAATTCACCACTCGACATGCACTAAAGAAGAGAAGGGATGCTACCCTCTATAATTTGGCTGACTGTGCAAACAGTGGTCCCCAAGGCCTGAATTATTATTTGATTATAGAAAGGAAATGGTATCGTTTAAGAGGCGATTGCTTTAAGCCCCTCCCCACAATGGACAGCACCATTACAAAGTTAGGTTATTAGGTTTGCAACTGAAGCCTTACAATTTTTCTTCTTCTTCTAGCTTGAATACAAACTGGGCAAACCCTGCAATATCAAAAAAAGTTACTTATCCCAACCCCATCCCTTCACAGAACCAGAGATGATCCTTTCGCGGGCAAGCTGTCGTCGAGGTGCGGATGACGAACCCGCCGTTTCAGTTTAATATTTAACAGCCTGAATGGCAGACTCTCGTTGGCTAGAAAGAGATTAGATTCTTTGGAAGCCTGATGTTCTCAGAACTAAACCCTTCTAGTAGTCGAGTTTTCTTCTGCTACTCCTTGTATTCTCATGTATTTTCCAGGGAGAAAGCTTTCTGAGTCAGACTATGTAGTTCAGTCACAGCATTTGAGCACCCTCAGTTACAGTTTGTTTCGGGACTTTAAGAGCCAAGGCGAGGTCTTTTTCTCGGGGACGTTTCCTCCTCTTCGTCTTCTTCCTCATCGTCAGGATAATCCACAAGGCCCACTAGACTTCCCTGTGGAATGGAAAGGAAAAACCTACATTTGAAAAGAACTCTCGGGAACAATTAACTGGTCAACTGGTATGTGAAGGGAAAACATAGCAACTCCTCACATCTCAGAGGGGAAAGTCTGCAGAGATTTATTCACCCACTATACACTAAATAGGGGCTCCTGGTGGTGCAGTGGGTTAAACCGCTGAGCTGCTGAACTTGCTGACTGAAAGGTTGATGGTTCGAATCAGGGAACAGGGTGAGCTCCCACTATTAGCCCCAGCTTTTGCTAACCTAGTAGTTTGAAGACATGCAAATGTGAGTAGATCAATAGGTACCGCTTCTGCGGAAAGTTAATGGCACTCAATGCAGTCATCTGGCCACATGACCTTGGAGGTGTCTATGGACAACGCTGGCTCTTTGGGTAAGAAATGGTGATGAGCACCACCCCCTAGTTGGACATGATTAGACTTAATGTCAGGGGAAACCTTTGCCTTTACTACACATTAAATATACAAAATATTGTATGTAGAATTCCACTCAAATTAATCTAGGCAGCTGTCAATAATGAATAGTGAATGCACTGCCCAAAACAAAATTTATTGGGAATTTCAGAATGGCAACTGGAAGCCACTTAAGAGGAGAGTGGCATCCATAGAGATTTCCCATGAACCCTCTGCAAAATGTTGCAGTGGAAAGGGAGGCACCACAGCACTGGCAAAATCAATGCTGGATTTGATGGATCTTCTGTTATAACCCAGAAGGAATTTTAAGAAATCCATTTTGCATGCACAGACTTATATATTACAGCAAGCAAGGCTTGTGTATGGCACAAGTAGCATTTGCACCATCAAAAATATTACTGAATATTAATAAAAAATGTCCCTCCGATTTAGGGTTGGCTTAAACAAGAACTAAATAGTTTCAGGCAGGCATTTGAACTGAAAGGCCCAGCATCAACTGGAAATTAACAGTGTCAGAAACACCCCCAGGGTTGAAAACTGTTAACAAAAGCAGCCATTTACTGACACAACCTTCAGGTTTTTTCAATTTGTCCTTGAAGGCTTCCATGGCCAGAATCACTGGGTTGCTATGAGTTTTCTGGGCTGTATTGGCCATGTTCTAGAAGCATTCAGTAATGCAACGTTCAGCAAAGGTTAAGAAGGATTCTCTCATCTCTGCAGTCTATACCATGTAGCTGTGGACAAGTCTACATAGGGATCCCAAGCGCAGCGTTGACTGAAAACGAATCAAGGAACATGAAAGGCACTGCAGACTAACTTAACCAGAGAAGTAAGCCATAGCAGAGCCCCTGATGAACCAACTTACAGCATATTATTTGAAAACACAGAAATGCTGGACCACTCTAACAACTACCATGTCAGGCTACACAGAGAAGCCACTGAAATCCACAAGCATGTGAACAATTTCAATGGAAAGGAGGAAACCAAGAAAATGAACAAAATCTGGTTACTAGTTTTAAAAAAACTCTAAAATCAGGACTGAAAATAAAGAGCAACACTCAAAACACAGGAATTCCAGAAAAGACTCAATCAGGGCCAGCTAACACCTCCCAACAAAGGATTTCCCCAGGCAGCAACCAGCCAGGCTTTGAAGCTGCAAGGCCATTAAATACTATTCAAGGCAGTCAATTGTAACATTCACACTTGCCTCAAGCAGACAAGAGTTCTTTCTCCCACCCTGGACATTTCAGATATATAAACCTCACTTTCCTAGTTTCCAACAGACCCCTTGGGTGAATCATCAGGAGAGAATGCTTTTGGAACATGGCCATACAGCCTGAAAAACTCACAGCAACCCATTTTTTTTTTTACTGCTATGCACCTCTAACAAGAACTTCTTTTGTGTGACACTGTTAATGATGCTTTTGGGTAAGTACTCTTTCTGAAATGTTTCATCCCGCCTTCTCTTATTGGAAGCCCCTGAAAGACTTAACAATTACCTCAAACCAACAATTCACAAACTGAAACCACACACTTAAGTGTTGTTTAAAAAAATGTTCATCTTAATCTGGGCCCCATTCTGGGCCCTATATATGTATACAATGTATGAAAGGCTTTTGGGGAGTGCAAGTTGGAGAATGTCACTGAAGACTAGCACAGGGGGACATCCCATAATGTCCCTTCACCAAGATAATTTTACAAACTGAGTAAGGGTTCATTCTGAATTGATGGATGCTTGGAGCATGCTTCCCCTCACATTACATTCCCGCGCCACCCTTGCTTTCATAAACACTTCACCTTCGTGGCCGTGACGGCTGCAGTCAAATTGGCATTCTTAGAAGAGGAACCATTTGAACTTGCTGGTGATGTCTGAGCTGCTACTGATTTACTGTTTGTACTGTTTGCTCCATTCGTGGCGCTGGCAGAATGGGAAAAAGTGAATTTGAAGCCACCCGCTGAAGTCCTTTTGGGGAGATTCTCTTTATCTTCACTCTCTTTCGCTAAAGAGGGAAACAGAAGGATTCTCAAATTGAACATGGCAGAAGAAACAAAGGATCTATTAAGAGGCAACATATCCAATGGTCCTACTTTTTTTTTTTTTACTAAAGGGACACTGGAAGAAATACTAATCAACTAGGCAATTCAATTCCTTTTAGCATTATTGACACAGAATATTCCAGAAAGCACATTATACCAACATAAGCCATGTTTTAACTTGCCTCTGAAATGTCAAGAGGGAGGGAGCAGATCTGATCTCCCTAGGGAGGGTGTTCCATAACCGAGGGGCCACCACTAAGAAGGCCCTGTCTCTCGTCCCCGCCGAACGTGCTTGTGACAAAAGTGGGACCAAGAGCAGGGCCTCCCCAGATGATCTTAAAGTCCTCAGTGGTTCGTAAGGGGAGATACGTTTGGACAGGTAAGTTGGGCCAGAACAACTACTGTTTGTATGATCAGGTGTGTGTGAATGAATGGATCACAGGTACAAAAATGTCTTCAGTGTAAACCAATAAAACGTGTTTTAAGCAGAACCGGAAACTACAGAGTATCAACAAATTCTGGGCCTTTCTAGAATAAATTTTAACAAGGAGCAGCAACGTCACTCTCTTTGCTGTGGTGTGAAGCCATACAGGTTGGGATACCAAAAGGAGTGGGATACAACATCGTAAGAAGGGAAATTTTTGTTTTGTTGTCATTCTATTTCTTGAACTAGGAGGAGCTGAAAGCCTGGTTTAAATGCTTCCCTCCAAAAGAAGGGTCAGAGGTCAAGGAAGACCAGGCTGTGGCGCAGTTGGCTAGGAATTAGCTGCATTAAATCACCACTGACTGAAAGGTCATGAGTTCGAAGCCAGATCGGGTTGGAGTAAGCTCCTGATCATTGTCTAGCTTGTTGGCGACCTTTGCAGCCTGAAAGACAGTTGCATCTGTCAAATAGGAAATTTAGGTACTGCTTATGCATGGAGGTTAATTTAACTAATTTACGACACCATAAAAATCTCCAGCAGCGGGCAAACGAATGAGGAAGTACTCCATCAAGGATTCGGTGTCACACGTGGACCGTAAAGTGACAGCTCCCCCGGTGGCCGGAATTCGAGCATACCCTCATGAAGCTTAAACTGCCTCTGTTTGTTTATATATATTGTGTGTCTATGGCACTGAATGTTTGCTATGTATATGTGCACTGTAATCTGCCCTAAGTCCCCTGCAGGCAGGATATAAATACTGTAAATAATAATAATAAATATGGAGTCCCCGGTGGCGCAGTGGGTTAAACCCCTGTGCCGGCAGGACTGAAGACCGACAGGTCGCAGGTTTGAATCCGGGGAGAGGCGGGTGAGCTCCCTCTATCAGCTCCAGCTCCTCATGCGGGGACATGAGAAAAGCCTCCCACAAGGATGATAAAAACATCAAATAATCTGGGTGTCCCCTGGGCAACGTCCTTGCAGATGGCCAATTCTCTCACACCAGAAGCGACTTGCAGTTTCTCAGGTCGCTCCTGACATGACAAATAATAATAATAATAATAATAATAATAATAATAATAATAATAATAAAAAATAAGGAAGAGATCTAAAAGACCTCAGTCTCCACAAACACTGAAATCCCCCCACTGGAATGTGACTTTCACTTTGACTCAATATTCCAGTACTTTCTGCTCTTTTCTTTCCAGCCATGACTGCTGGAAACTTCTCCAATGCTTGGTATTGTTTGTGGCTCTTCCATTTTGCCATGATGATCGTCATGGAAAATCCTATTTACATTCTGCAAAAATGAGGGGGAAGTACCTTTTTTTGTTTCCATGAACTTCTCATAGCTCTCTGGGAAATCGTCCTCCGCCTTGGATTTCTCTCCGGGGGGAACGATGGCCTCGCCTTCCTCTTCCTCATCTTCATTGAACCACATTTCCTCGTCATCCTCCAAGGTCCTGGCATCTCTGCGAAACCTGTTGCTACGCAGTATAGATGGGACACTGTAAAATACACCCAGAGAGTTTCAAAATTTTAAAAAAGCAGCAGTGATAGAAGGCACCGAAGCCAGCTCGTTTGTTAATATAACACAGAAATCCTAGCAGGAAGTTAAATCCTGACAGTATTTTTTCACAGATAACACTTGTACTTTGGCCCCTCTCCACAGATCTTTCAGCCGCACAAGGGAACCAACTGGAGGCAGGGAAAGTCTTTCTCGTATCATCCTAAAGTGAGTCTGTGATTCCCAGATCAAACCAAGGTATTTGATTTATTGGGAGATGCATTTGACCACAACATGGATACTACAAACTGTGGTAGTAAATAAAATATTTTGGATACCTTAACTTGGGTTCAGATTCCCTACATTACAAAGGAAGCAAACAAAGCTCCTTGAGAAGGAAAACTAATTAAGCAAAGTCAAAATCTGTCCAGGAACTGGTGGAATCAACATGTTTCAGGCTGGGAAAACATCTAATCGTTCATTTACAACTTTGGAAGTAACATCAGCAAAATGTTGCTATATAAGGGACCTTATTACAATCCAAAAATTGTGGTAGACCAGAGGAGTCTACCAGAGATGCTCAAAAGAGATGGTGTATTTGGGAGTGGTAGATCTGCAATGGAACGCACTCTGGTCACTTGGGCTCCTTTTCTCAAGAGAAGAGAAAGTGTGCGTTTTGGCATTTTACAAGCATTTTGGAAGTTTTGGAACAGCGTGTTGGCAGATTTGCAGGGAAACAGAATGGTGAAATAGTGATGTATGCATGGTGATTGATGAATGCTTCTATGGGTAAGTGAATGCTAAGTAAAAATGTAATCCTCTTTGTTTGTATGTTAGCCAATGTAACTATAGATTGTTTGTGAATTCAATGTAGTTACATAGAATCCGTATGTCTAAATGTTGTTCTGTAAAAGTTCTGATACCCTTTCTCTTACTGGAAAATTGTAGTAAAAAGAACCTATGCTTTAAAGCAGGGGTCCTCGAAGTTTTTAAACAGAGGGCCAGATCACAGTCCTTCAAACTGTTGGAGGGCCAGATTATAATTTGACCAAAAAAACCCCCCCAAAAAACATGAATGAGTTCCTATGCATACTGCACATATCTTATTTGTAGTGCAAAGAACACTAGCCCCCAGGATGCCTGGCACAACAATAAAACAAAGATGTACTCATCCAAATAGTATTAAAAGCATCTTCCCTATGTCTGTAGCACAAACCTGGTTCCTTGATCTTTTGTTTTCAAAGCAAGCAAGGAAAAAAGATTTCAAGATTCAGAAATCTTTGACTCATATCTCTGGGCAGTGAAACAGATTAAATACCAAAATGCCTGAGCTAATAAAAAAACCCATCTTTTGCTAGGTATCCAGAATTTTCTACAAGAAAGAAAGGTCAAAGTCACAGTACTACTAACAGACCTAGCAAGACAATAACACCACAGGAAACGCACAACAAAGTCCGTTCAATGATTCTTGCTAATTTATATTTAACTTCCAAAAAATGTACCTGTTCAATTTCTGGCTTTGTCTGTCCTTTTCTTGCTCATATTTTGTCTTCAATCCTTTGAACGTCTGAACATATTCAATGGATTCAAGTGCCTTATAAAAGTTTTCAACTATATGTGCAGTAAGTGACTTGATATCTTCCTGCATGAAGGCAAAACAAAGTTTAGGGTTATTTAAACTTCCCCACTTCAGGTTTTACATTGTTTATAAAAGGGGTTGAAAGAAATGGGACAGGGTGCATGGTGAGGCTCACCAATATTCAATAATAAATTTTGCAGCTATTAAAAAAAAAAAGAAAGAATCCAAAACATCTCTATCTTAAATTTATGAATATATTCTGAGAGGCTGTCACCTTGAGATCACTCAACAAAACTTGTTTTAAGTTCAGCTCATCTCTTGCACCAAACAGTGAAATTACAAATCCCAGGATTCCACAGCATTGAACCATGTGGTATCATGGTTGTAAAGTGGTTCTAAAGTGGTATCAAACTGCATTCATTCTACAGATTAGATATACCAAGACTCGGGGTTACAGTTTGCTCAAGGTATGTCAACTAATCTTAAATAAAGATTCTTGCTCTCTCTCTCTCTCTCTCTATATGTATATATCAGTGGTTCCTAACCTGTGGTCCATGGACCACCAGTGGTCTGCAAGAACTAAAATATGGTCCGCGGCCTCACCGATACTAAACTGTTGCAATGAGAGTGACTGGTCTCACAAAACCCTCTTATAGGGCGGAGACTTATTAAATATGATTTTTCTGTGGGTGAGCAGATGGCGACTAGTGATCAGAAACTAGAGCTGATGTGGTCTATTCAATGCAATTTTCTGAATCAGCACCTCGAATATCCAAAGCAAATCTAAAGTTGATCAAAAACTGATTCGTAACCCTTTTGGTACTAATGTTGGAGAGTGGTCAAAGCGACCCCTGGTCAAAAAAAGGTTGGGAACTACTGCTATACACACACAATATTTTGCTTTTTACATATTTGACACATTCACACCTTTTGCATCAAGATGTGGAGTCCAGATATTCTGTTCTAAGGTGAAACGGAATGACGCCATGGCAAAACTTACCACTCGAATGAATTCAAAAAGTTCAATCACCGCTGAGTTCAGAAGATTGTACCTGGTTCCATTATCCAAAAGAGCATTTATTACTGGCTCAAACAAGTTTCCTTTGGTGATATAACGGTTATAGAACTCATCCTTCAGGCCAATTATCCTCCTCATGAAACGAAGAGCACCTATGATAAGGTCAAGAAATGTTTTAAGAATCTCTTTTTTTTGTCTGTAGTGAAAATCTTGTATTGAGTAATCCTCCTATTAGCTTGCATTTGACTATTTATATCAGGCATGGGCAAATTTGGGCCTTCTGTGTGTTTTGGAGGAGGTTGAGGAAGAAAAGGAAGGGGCCTGAGGCTGTTAGGAATGGTGGAAATCCAAAACACCTGGAGGGCCCAAGTTTGCCCTTTTTTGTCGTTTTAGGAGCGACTTGATAAACTGCAAGTCGCTTCTGGTGTGAGAGAAGGACGTTTGCCCAGGGGACGCCCAGATGATTTGATGTTTTTATCATCCTTGTGGGAGGCTTCTCTCATGTCCCTGCATGAGGAGCTGGAGTTGATAGAGGGAGCTCATCTGCCTCACCCCGGATTTGAACCTGCGACCTATCAGTCTTCAGTCCTGCCGGCACAGGGGTTTAACCCACTGCGCCACCGGGGGCTCATGCCTGATTTATATAATCTGAACAGAAAGAGAGTTTCAGCAAAAAGGTTGCATTAAGGTATGCCAACCAAGAGGCAAAATATGATCACCATGGTAACGAGCATTTAATTTTGACAATCAGAATGGAGCTTCCAGCCAAGAGAAAGGAAACTGTTTTGCCTTTCCCTTTCAGAAGACCACCCTATTTTCCCAATAGAGGCAAACTACGTCATCAGAATAACTTCTTCTTCTCCTGTGCCAGCAATGCTGCTACATCAGAGGGCTCTGATGACTGAGCCAGAGCTGGCAGAAGCTCTTCCTCTGTTTCCATAATTGGATCTCTGCTTGCCTTCTCAGCAGCCCATTCCTGTGAAAAGCTCTACTCTGGTTCCTGCTGTTCTGCTTGTAGCCTCAGCCTCCTGCATCTGAGTCTGATGAGGACTGCACTCAAAATAGTAGCAGAATAAATGGGAACTTTTTACCAAATAGTGAAAAGTTGACATGTTTTTAGGGGCACAATATTGTTTTCCCTAAGCAGGCAACAGTAAGACCTGACTGACAAAATGCAATCTTGTGCTCCAAAAGAAGATTATTACAGAAATGCCAAGAAAAGGAGATTTGAGGGCATGTATAAATTATGCATATGCAAGCCTTTCTCTTTCTGCGTAACTTAATTGTCCTTCCACTAACCATGGCAAGGACATAGTATGCAAAATGGGCACCAAACTCCAACTTTTGGCTACTTTTAGACTGAAATCCTGTGGGCAAGGAACTATCAAATTAGAAATTTGTAAACCGCCTTGGAATAAATGATCTAAAAATAACACTGGCCAACATACATTTTGGTGTCTCAATTATTAGCCCTGTTTCTGGGTACAGCTGACCTGCTGATCCAAAAAAAAATAGTGCCAGTTTTCCCTTAGCAGCTCTAGTTTTGAGATACAGAAAACATGGCATTTAGCTTGCAAATTTTATGTTTTGTTTATTTGCTTGTTTGTTAAAAATGCAATGCAACTGTTTGGTCTGCTCCTGATATAATAAATAAATAAATCTAATTGCTCATAAAAACCATTATAACTATATCTAAGAAACTACAGCTAATGCCATTTTCTTGATTAGCGCCCCAAAGAACCCCAGGAAAAGGCCTTAAAACCCAGACACCAAGAATTATTGTTGTTCTTGTTGGGCTGTGTAATAAATATATATTTACCTAAGCTATTTCCCAGTTCTTGACTTATTACCAGATCGTCTCTTTCAAACTATGAGGTCTAGAACAGCCTTCATAAACTTCAAATCCCCCAACATTTTGGACTACAGCTACAATCAGTACAAGCCATTATGACCAATAGGCAAGGATTCTGGAAGCTGTGGTACAAAATTTCTGGATGTTTAAGGAACCTGGTTAAAGGTTGCTGGTTAAGAAAATACTTTTCAAAAAAGAGATGCAGAAATTATTGGAAAACATGAATATTAAATTCCAACTTCCAAAAATCCCAAGTCCATCCTTCTTCCTCTTGTTTATTCAAAGGAAGGGTTTAACAAGCTATCAAAAAAACCAACAACCGCTCATTTCTTGGTACTACTTACAAAGCGCCAAAAAAGTGTGTTTTGAATTCATCAAGACCAAAACTCGTCGCAGCAAGTCCTTGTTCATAATGTAGTTCTTGATGTGATATGTGTGATGTTCCACACAAAACGTGAGCAGCTCCAAAATTAAGGCAAGCAGCTGTGCTGTTTGGTAGTTGTCTGCAAAAAAATACACAAAAAACTCAGCCAACAAAGAACCTTGGAAAGACACCTGAAATACTCTGTCCAATTCTGGGCACCACAATGGAAGGGAGATGTTACCAAGATGGAATGTGTCCAGAGAAGGGAGACTCAATTATTATGGGTCTGGAGAACAAGCCCTATGAAGAGTGGCTTAAAGAGTTGGGCATGCTTAGCCTGCAGAAGAGAAGGCTGAGAGGAGGCATGATGGTCATGTATAAATACGTGAGGGAAGTCATAGCGAAGAGGAACCAGGTTTATTTTCTGCTGCTCTGGAGACTAGGATGTGGGATAATGGCTCCAAATTCCAGGAAAGGAGATTCCACCTGAATATTAGGAAGAACTTCCTGACTGTGACAACTTTTCAGCAGTGGAACTCTCTGCCCTAGAATGTGGTGGAGGCTCCTTCTTTGGAAGCTTTTAAACAGAAGAAGGATGGCCATTTTTCAGGGATGCTTTGAATGCGATATTCCTGCTTCTTGGCAGGGGGTTGGACTGGTTGGCCCAAAAGGTCTCTTACAACTCTATGATTCTGCAAACTATAATGAATAAAGAAATTCCTGTATTTCTTCAATTGTAAGATCCCTTCAACTGTAAAATGCAGGCTAATTTCAGTAGCACCACCAACAAAATACGCAAGGTACACCAGAGATTCTAAGATGCATGCCATTTTTAGAGACGTTTATATAGGAACAGAGTTTGTCTTATACTTGAAGAAATGCAGTATTAGCCTAGGAGCCAGGTTTCCTCAAATTTAATGTGCTCTCACCATCAAAAACTCTTTTTTCAGGACAGGGATCTCAAGCTATGAACTGGGATTTCAGCCATGTTTATTAAACAATTATATGGCCACAGGATCATATTAGAGGACTTACTAGATTACTAGAAAGACCATATTAATCTAATCTGTGAATAATCAATTTCATGGAAGTTAAACTTATATATGTGGAGGACCAATCTGACCACAAATAAGTCTACACAGAAGGTAATTAAGGTGTACACCATGGATGCATAGAGCTCAGTGAGTGAAGTTGGGCAACTCTGAAGGCCCCATTTTCTGATGCTTCGCACCAAGGAGGACCTAGGGATAAAGGAATCTATGCATAATCCTGCGCTGGAGGAATGATTCAAATCAATTTAATATTTGCAGACGCTGCAACTGTAGTATGATAAATGGAGTCTAATTTTCCCACTCTTTTAGATGGACTCAGAGAATGAAAACTATAGAACTCGGTGAATGCTTGCCCATACAAACAAACAAAAGGGGACAGGTGAGTTTTTTTATTCAAAATTTGGTTGGAATCCTTTTGGGGCATTGTGCAAACATAATAAGGTATTCAATATCCCTTCGAGTTACTGGTTCCCCACTCCACTTTCCCCAACAAGCAAAATAGCCATTCTTAAATGGCCACCAAAAATGTTGTTTAGGTACTGAAACTATGACTTTTTATATAAGGTATGTTCAGTTAGTCACATTTAGAGGATATTTTAAATCCCCCTCCCGCCCAATTGGCTAAAGCAAATGGATTTTTAGTAAAGGCTGTTTCTATCCATCCATTAAATTTCAATTTAGAACTCCACCCCAGTCACACCATGACTGGTGTGTACCCACAAAACCCAACACGTACCTGGGCAAATGGTATTACTCTTGTTGCCTCCAACTACCGCATCTTATGAAAAGTGAAAAGATTTAACACCATAAGTTCCATGGTAAGTTACTATAGGCACACACAAAATGTTTTTGGTCAAGAGGTCAACATTCTAGACCACCCACCAATTTGGGACATATAGCATCACAAGTCTACCCTCTTTTGTGTTTAACTCCATTCTTCACAATCCTGTATAACAGCAGCATAGGGAAACCCATTAAAAGTGGATGTCAAACAAATGCACATATGCAAATTGGCCCCATGGTTGTGGACAGATCTGTAAACTTTTTCAATGGAGAATTTTCTGTTTTCCAAAAACGTTCAAACACAGATAATATTGAAATGACATTTAATCCTCCTCCACATGAATGAAAAAATCTATCATGTTTATGGACAGACTTCAGGGGTACTTCATGACCCCACAAGAGCCCCTGGAGGAGCAATGCATTACACCTTTGTGCCGGCAGGACTGCTGACTGACAGGTCAGCAGTTCGAATCCAGGGAGAGAGGGTTGAGATTCCTCTGTCAGCTCCAGCTCCCCATCTGGGGACGTGAGAGAAGCCTCCCTCAATGATGGTAAAAACATCAAATATCCAGGCGTCCCCTGGGCAATGTTCTTGCAGACGGCCAATTCTCACACATCAGAAGCGACTTGCAGTTTCGCTGCTGACATGGAACCCCCCCCCCCCACAGGAATTTCAATGTATTACAGGGAATAAAAATACTCCATGTCAGAGAAACGTTTCTGCATATAGACTGAAGTGTATTCCATAATAATGAAATACCCGGAGCCAGAAAAATTCATTCTTATGAGGCAGAAGAATTGTTTTATATAGGTCACAGATCTTCTTGCCTTTTTACCTAATAATAATAATCATAATAATAATAATAATAAGTAGTAGTAGTAGTAGTACAATGTCTGTATCCTAAAATGCTATCATTGTCACTTCCAAATTTAAAAAATCTTATTGTAAACTCTGCAAATCAGGAAACAGACATAAATCCTGAAGACAAACAGCTATTCTTATTTATCTGCATGATGTCTTAAGAGTTTCCTAACAGCCTGAAGTACAATTCTCCTCTCAACAACAAAATAGTCTCTGCTGTGGAAAGGACCCCCCAAAAAGTGCCATTCTCTATGGCACAAAAGAGCATGTCACTTGGATGATGCAGCTATGCCTGCAATCAAATTTTCCACATCTGTATTGTCTGTCTGTTTTTGAAAACCCACCGTTCTACTGAGAATTATTGGGTGGGCTTAGCCTTTGAACTCATGCAGATGACTATTGCTTCTTTAGTAAGCAGATCTTTTTCCAGTTCTAGCAACAAATTATTCAGTACACAAACATGGTTCAGTGATTATTGTCATTAATGAATTCATTCTAGGTTTTCTACAATACACCAGGCTGCCTGTCCAGCAACATATCTCACAGCAAATGATATGTAGTGCAGGCATGGGCAAACTTCGACCCTCCAGGTGTTTTGGACTTCAATTCCCACAATTCCTAACAGCTTGGCTGTTAGGAATTGTGGGAGTTGAAGTCCAAAACACCTGGAGGGTCGAAGTCTGCCCATGCTTGACGCAGCAAATACTGTTTTTTGGAAGAATTTGTTCAAAAACTGTTCTTCATTTGCATCCTTCTTTGGCCCTAGAAGGCAACAAGGGAAGTACCAACCCTGACGATGTTAGCTCCTAATGCTAAGGGCAGTGATGATAACAATGATACACGAGCAAGATCATAGCCATCCATTAATATTTTGTACATGAGAGAACAGTCCAGGTTTATAAAACCAGAGCATGAAAACATGCATTGCCTTCGTACAAATCAATCAATTTGCAAAACGCAACTAAACATAGCCTCCCTTCAGATTTTGACTTTAGCACAAAAGGTAAGATTAAAGGAAGACAAGATAAAAACCCCATTCCTTACCTTTGTCATTTTTGTCCTCTGATGTATTGGCAAGGAGTGGAGCGGTGAGGACATGCATACAATGGTTGTAGAAAAAATTGAGAAATTCACTTTTCTCTGTTTTCTGGAAAAAAAACAAAACAACACAAAATATTACATATATTAGGCAAATATTGTAAAAGGACATGTGGTCATGCAGCTTATAAGTGAAATTCAATGCCTGCAAAACACATACTGAGAACCACTGAAAAGACACCATATAACCTTTGTGTAAAATCTGGGCACTCTGCCTTGTGGCAATCAGAAATCCAGCTTTATCAGTAACAGTATAGTTGGACATTTTTTGTCTGTTTTCATGGAATTTTCATGTTTTTTCTTTTAAAAAGAACAAACAAGGGTGGTCAAAAAGTTTTGCCTCCTGTGTCATAAAAACATTATGAATGAACATGTAACAGCAGAAGTTGCTACAGATCATAGCCTGAACGGTCCTCTATGCAAAATTACCATTCAACATAGTCACCATCAATTTGTACACATTTGCGCCATTGTTTAACGCAGACATCAAGACAATTTTGGAAAAATTCAAGGTTTTGCTTCGTGACCCATTATATCAAAGCTGTTTCAAAACCCTGATTTGGCCACTTCTGCCTTTTGCCTTTTTGGATCTCTGAAAAACAAGCATCTGAAGATGTCTGCCATAGATGCAGGCGAAACGTCAGGAGAGAATGCTTCTGGAACATGGCCATACAGCCCGGAAAGCTCACAGCAACCCAGACTTGAATTATGTTGAAACAGCTTAAAAATCATGGATCACAAAGCGAAACCCTGAATGTTTCCAAAATGGTCTTGATGCCTGGGTTAAACGATGGTACAAATGTGCACTAATTGAAGGTGACAATGCTGAAATGTAGTTTTTTGTAGAGGACAGTTCAGGCTATGATCTGTAGCAACTTCTGCTATTATATGTTCATTCATAATGTTTTTATGACACAGGAGGCAACACTTTTTGGGCAATCCGTGTAATAATTAGGTGTTTGTTCTACTGTTTTTGTGGTTTAATGAGCTGAGGAAATGCCTCCTGCTTAACTTAAATATGTCTTTTAACGTCTATATAAATGTATTTATTTGCGGCTTCCAAACATAATGTAATCTGATTTGAGAAATGTATAATGAAAGGCAAGATTCCCTCCTCGCTAAGTGCAGAAAAAATATACTGATATCTGTCCACTATCAGAAGGGACACCATTGACAATAAATCCCATTTTTTCGCTCTGTGGCCCCAAACGTGCTGCAAACAGTGGAGGGATCTTTCAGAGCAGTGTTTCTCAAACAGCGCTCCTCCAGATGTTTTGGACTTCAGCTCCCACAATTCCTACCAGCTGATAAACTGGCTGGAATTCCTGGAAACTGAAGTCCAAAACACCTGAAGGAGCAGAGGTTGAGAAACACTGCTTTAGAGAGCTGCAGAAGCAGCAAGTGGATGAGGCAAAATTGGATGATACTGTATCTATCATCATAGATATGCTAAAACACGTTAGTAAATTCCTTATGTGAAGTTTTATTAATATTCTCTCCCGCCCAGGAGAAAATGTTGGAACATTATATTTATTTTTGCCTTGGCAGTCTTCTGGTTTAGAAAGACTGAGAGATCCTAACTTGGGCAGACAAGTTTTGTTATAGATAAGAGTCTAGAGTTGCTGACTTTATCAACTCCTGAGGAAGGGGATTGCTTTCCCCGAAACAGGGTACAAAAATACCCGGGCACCCCTGTTGAATGCCATTGGGACTTTCCTTTGAAGACTTATTTTGAGAAGCAGTGCTCCATTTTTCACTGGACTTGAGTTGGATCTTTTCCATGAAGATTGTTTTGAGAGTGGTGCTTCATCCTCATTATTGTCTTCAGTTTACATATAGCCTCATGACTCAATGCTTACTTTGTTTATATGACTTTTCTCATTGAATGTATCCCTGAAGCCTATATACAGTGGAATCCCTATCCAGACCTAGAACTGTTACGTTTGAGAGCGGCTGCTCCTTTTGATTTCTGTGTACCACTGAATTGAGCTATGTGCTGGGGATTTTGGTAAATGGAATATTATATGCTCTTTTGATAATATACTTTGACATTACACATAGATTGTTTTGTGTTTGTACTGATATCTTACAAGTACTCTGGGATATTGTGTAGTACTCTGCAATTAAACCTTGGATTTAATATAGCCATACAGCCTGGAAAACTCACAGCAACCCAGTGATTCTGGCCACGAAAGCCTTCGACAACACATCAAACCTTTGATCCATCTGTTAAATGGAATGTAGATTATATTTTTATCACAGTCACAGGTTTTTGCCTGCCAAATAACTTGTTATTAATGTTGTGGCCCTCAAACACTAATATATGGGGTGTTACATGATGTCTTTCAATGTCCTCAGCAGCAGTTACCAGTGAAACATGGGTGTTTGCATTTAATATAATGTAGTATGTAGACACAGAAGCTACATGCACATAAAAAGACACATGCAAGAGTAAACAAAATAAGTTTCTTGTTGTGTGAGCCAGTCTTAAGAAGTCTAATTTCATCTACGAGGGATGATTACGTTTTGTAAAAAAAAGAAAGAAAGAGACATGCTTCAAAGTGGGTTACTGTGAGTTTTCCGGGCTGTATGGCCATGTTCCAGAAGCATTCTCTCCTGATGTTTCACCCACATCTACAGCAGGGATCTGTTGGAAACTAGGCAAGTGAGGTATATGTATCTGTGGAATGTCCAGGGTGGGAGAAAGAACTTGAGGCAGGTGTGAATGTTGGAAAAGAACACCTTGATTGGCACTGAATGGACTTGCAGATTCAATGCCAGGTGGTTGCTGCCTGGGGGTTCCTTTGTTGGGAGGTGTTAGCTGGCCCTGATTGTATCCTGTCTGGAATTCCCCTGTTTTTTGAGTGTTGCTCTTTATTTACTGTCTTAATTTTAGAGTTTTTAAAATACTGGTAGTCAGATTCTGTTCATTTTCATGGTTTCCTCTTTTCTGTTGAAATTGTCCACATGCTTGTGGATTTCAATGACTTTTCTGTGTAGTCTGACATGATAGTTTTTAGAGTGGTCCAGCATTTTTGTGTTTTCAAATAATATGCTGTGTCCAGTTGGTTCAACTATCATGTCAGACTATACAGAGAAGCCACTGAAATCCACAAGCATGTGGAGAATTTCAACAGAAAGGAGGAAACCATGAAAATGCAAGGTCATTGAATGCTAATCAAGATGGTCATTTGTAACATTCATACCTGACTCAGGCAGACAAAAGTTCTTTCTCCCATCGTAGACATTTTACAGATATATAAATCTCACTTGCCTAGTTTCCAACAAATCCCTCAACCTCTGAAGATACCTGCCATAGATATGGGTGAAATGTCAGGAGAGAATGCTTCTGGAACAAGACCATAAAGCCGAGAAAATTCACAGCAACCCAGTGATTCCAGCAATGAAAGCCTTCAACAACACATGCTTCAAATTGTTTTCACCAGAAATGCAACATCACCGTGCATTTTATGAACGCAAAGGACACAAAAAATGTGCCAAAAGAAAAGGAGACTGTGTTCAACATGTTTCTTAGACAGTAAAGTTTCTTTACCCCTTTCCATTTTCTTACATTAGCTGTGGCCAACATGTTCTCAGGGTCGATTAGGGTACGCAAGAGCCCCATTAACTGAACGGCGCCCCCGAGCTCAGGGTCTGTGTCACAGATCATTTGCTCAATGACTACATTTATGAGGAGGATATCCTGCAACAAATCAAAACAAGGTTAACCTTTTGCTTTCAGAAATGTAACAAGAGTAGATCACACAGTCCATTACCAATCTGTATCATCCAATTCTGTAACTCAGAGAAAAAAAATATTTGGCACGCTTATGAATAAAAATATCATGCACCGAACAGTCTCACCCTGATCTCAATTTAGAAGTGCAGAACTTTTTGGCAATTTATGAATGAAAGGGGGAAGCAGCCACTGGAGAGACTGCTACTTATAACTGGAGCCACAGTTTTCAGACACCTTTTAGGATGTGAAGCTTAACTGACCACATTCAACTTTACTATCTACTTTTAAAAGTATTATCACAGCCCGGGATCCTGTACAAGGGACTTCCTTACAACCCACATTATTGCCTCCCAAAGGCTTACAATTGTAAGTTAAAGTGATGCAAACCATACTAATAATATATATATGTTTCAGTGTTGTTGAGTATCTGGCAGTCCATTTGTATGTCTTCCCACACACAGAAGGCCTCTTCAGGAATTCTGTTTATTCAAATAGTGCTTTCAACCTCAACTAGTTAGCAGGCTGGGTCAGAGCAAACCACAATTTAGTGCTACATGCTCCCTCTCTCCTTTCGTGGCTGCGATGCTGACTCTGGCTAAGTCGAAATTCAATTTTAAAGGATCCTTAAAAGGTAAAGGTTTCCCTGTGACATTAAGTCTAGTCGTGTCTGACTCTCGGGGGTGGTGCTAATCTCAATTTCTAAGCTGAAGAGCCGGTGTTGTCCATAGACACCTTCAAGGTCATGTGGCCAGCATGACTGCATGGATCGACATTACCTTCCCCCACCTTTTACCTTCCTGCCGAGTTGATACCTATTGATCCACTCACATTTGCATGGTTTTGAACTGCTAGGTTGTCAGAAGCTGGGCCTAATAGCAGGAGCTCATCCTGCTCCTCGGATCCTTCCGGTCAGCAAGTTCAGCGGTTTAACCCACCGCGCCACCAGGGGCCCCAAAGGATCCTTATTTACTATTGTACTTGCCTAGGCAACTTGATTAGCTTAACAAGTCAGCTTTGGTGGTTTGAAACTATGACTTGTTCAACAGCTTACCAGAGTTTTATGCTAAAATTCCTGGTTCAAAAGAAAAGAAGGGAAACGCTCAGCACCTGGCTCAGATATCATCAGTCATATTCATATAGCATCACATTATGGTCTAGTGCAGGCATGGGCAAACTTCGACCGTCCAGTCGTTTTGGACTTCAACTTCCCTAATTCCTAACAATCGGTTTTTGGGAATTAGGGGAGTTGAAGTCCAAAACACCCAGAGGGCCAAAGTTTGCCCATCCCTGCATTAGTATTACTTCTGAAAGGGTCTCAGCTCAATAAGGAACTCCTTCAACCAAAGATGCAATCACTATCAATTTCTTTTCCCAAACTTAACCAACTGAAATTGGGGCCACGATAGCTCAGCAGGTTAAACCACTGCAGAAAAAAACTTGCTAGTCGGAAGGTTGGTGGTTTGAAGCCACGGGTTGGGGTGAGTTCCCGCTGTCAGCCCTAGCTTCTGCCTACCTAGCAATTCAATAACATGCAATGTGAGGAGATCAATAGGCATTGCCTCGGCGGGAAGGTAAAAGGTGCTCTACAGCCATGCTGGCAAAACGCAACCAGGAGGGACAACAGACCCCTCAGGATGGAAAATGGAACAAGAGCACCTCCCCTTGTCTGGAGTTGAGCATTACCTCCAGACACTGGAGACGGAAAGGGAAACCTTTGCCTTGTTTGTGTATTATATGTCATTGTTCATTGTATAAAAGGCATTGAATGTTTGCCTATATATGTGTATACTGTAATCTGTATACAGTATATCTCCCCTCAGGGAGATAAAGAGGAATATAAATAAGGTGTATTATTATTATTATTATTATTATTATTATTATTATTAAATGGCCATGATTGTAATAACTAAGAAATCTTGTTTTGGCTTTATATAATAAAGGACTTGACTTTTGGAGTGGCTACTATCCTTATATAAAAAAAGCATCACGAAAACCTGCTTTATCTTTCTTACATCATCACTCTGCTGGGCTTCTTGCATTACAAATTCCCGGACCATAGATGGACTGAACTCTACCAGATAAGAAAATATATCGGTAGCAGCAGATCTGACTTGCAAATCGTCCATACCCTGAAATAGAAATCAACCCAATTTAATTAAAATGAAGGATTTTACACCCAGAAGCATCAAAATAAAATAAAGTAATTAAAAAAAATTAAACAAGCGAATAGTTGCATTTAACATTAGGTTTGAGCCTAGTGCTATTTTGTGAACTTCATACACATGATCAGCCCCCCCCCCCAAATCTCCCCATTAAAAAAAATCAAGGCATCTAATTTTGTTACTTTTAGGTTCAAACTGCTAAGTTACATATAGTCTTTGCCTATTAAGAACATCAATATGACACAAAGAGTAGAACAGAGAAAAGGAAAAAAAATCTATAAAACAGATTATTTTAATAACAACATTAAATATCCCCCTTCTAGTTTTACATAGATATTTGTTGCAATTTAGATACAAGTTCTGTAATTATATAACAAATTTTTAAGAGTACAGGATGCAGCTATGCATTTAAATGCGTACTGAATATTCACAAAGATAAGCACTGCGATTTTAAATGTCTTGCAAGCATCAAGACATGTGCATGTGTGTGGCAGTAAAAAAGATCAAAAATCCTTACAATGGTTGAAAATATTAAATGAATTACAGACAGAACTCAAATACTACCAGGTGTTCAACTTACCATTACTATTTCAAGAGCAGGAAGAATTCCTAACTTTGCTAAAGTTTTGAAAAAAGTGTCTCTATTTTGAGGTTGTAATGTCTGAGAAAATGCACAGAACTCCTTGAAGAAGTTAACCTGCAAGACATGAAAGACATATTAACAGACAAAGTAATAGTATGCCGCTAGGAGTTTAATGTTAATGCATGGAAGATGACATTTTACTTAAAAAAAATTAATTGGCTTCAATTAATAAAGTTGACCAAAGAGTTAAATTTGGCAAAACCTAAAGATGTAGATGCCATGCTGTGCTAACAAGAACATAGGTTGCTGGATAAGAAGGGTTCCTTATCACAACTATCAGAGTTTATTAGGCTCCTGTCCTTGAATAACACGACATCCTTCTATTTCCTCATATAATAGCCATCAAAAATGGACACATAAAAATAACAAATAATAAAATAAAAACTCAATAGCTGGAATCCCAGGTTACCAATTTTTACCAGATTTCATGGTGCGGACATTCACACAGGCAGTCATGACTTTCCATATGGTGGTGTCTGTTTCCCTTTAAGTCATTTCCATCTTATTGCACCTCTAAGGTGACCCTATAATCTTTTTAAAAAAATTGTTTGGTGGGAGTTTGCCTTCCCCTGAGGCTGAGAGTATGTGACTCGCCCAAGGTACATGACCAGAAATATGGGCCTGCCACTGAGTATAACACTGATCAGGAGCTGCAACCAGACCTGGTATTTGTAGAACTGTTTCTATACACCTCTAATCATTTACAAATCTTACAAGTACCACTGAATAACTTAGGATTTGATTTATTATACTCTCTAGCTGTTCAATAGTTTATGTCAACTGAAATACAGACATGTGTGTATCTAACTGAACAGGATAAACTTCTTAACAGACCCTCTGAAATTGCCATGTCAGTCAAAAAGCTCTAGAAATTAACTGTAGGGGACAGCTTAGGGAAGAGTACACTTGAGGAGAGAACAACTGCTTTCCCCTGTTAAAACCACATATACAACACTCACCAGTTCGCGCCTTTTGTCATCATCCGTAGCTTCGTCAGTTAGCTGTGCAAAAACCTCAGATAAAAACTTTTCATCTTCCTATAAGATATAGAAATTGTACATTGTAACATAAAGAGCACTATTTTCAGAGTTCGAGCGTAAAATCAGGTTTTGTACTATTGTAATAAATTCATTTTATGTACCTCCATGTATGCTCTTGCATGCTATAAGTAAGACAAATGTCATTGATTTATAACTTCCTACTTTTTAAAGCAGATCCCACTGTGATTAAAGAAAATCAAATAATACAGTTCTATTAGTCACAACAACTGAATTATAAACAGCGAGTTATAACATAGTCTTAATGTTGTTTGCACTGTTCTTTGTATTTATACGAAGAGGTTAAACTCAAGCCTTAGTAGCTAGATTTTAGCATTACAGTTAGCCCTCTGCATTTACGAGTTTGATTTCTGCAGATTGGTTTATTCAAGTATTTGACTGAAAATTATCTCCAGGAATCTGTAGATTTTCAACTGCAATTCTATAGTCAGTTTCCAATCAAAGTTGTCATTGAGTTGTGCTGGAAGACACAGAAATGTCTAGAAACAGGTTGCTCAGGGGGAAAAAAGCATTTCTAATTTACATTTTTTTCACTTACATGAGGTTTACGTGCCCTTAACCCAAGCACACGTGGAAGGGCGATTGCATTTGTTCAGTACTTGCACAATGGTATTTGTGGAAAGAGAGAGAACAAGGTCCTGCTTTGGAGACTGCCAAATTGCATAGGGAATCTATGCCAAACTCATATAGGAAATCTATGCATACAGGGTAGACCTTTCTCTTCTCCAAAGCGAAGAAGGTAGTAGAGTTGTGTGATGGGACTATTAAGACCACTACTCTTCCTATCACATGATTCTAACAGCGTAAGAACTGAATGCCAAAAAAGGTAATTTCTCTCTCAACACTTTTAAGTGTCAATTCAACATCACCATTGTCTTAACCTCACAATATTATGTTGCAAGAATTAAAGAATAAGGGAAGACCAACTCCTACTTTGTTCCTTTATGCAACTATATACTGTAACTGCTTTTAGGAAACACAAAAGGAACTTAGGAACAAACAGGCTCCATCTCACTTCAACAACAATGTGATCTGTATGTAGGTGGTTATACATTGGAAGCTCTGGTAAGATATACACACTACATTTTAATGTATAAATATGTCAGAGACTCTGGGGCAATGGGGACACAGAGCAAAAAAGCTTTGAATAACCCAGTAAATGTTATTTATATTTAGCTTAATAAATGTCTCAAATAGCAATCTGGAAAGAAAAACCCCGCTTACTTGCTATACCGCCTCCAGTTTAAAGAGGTTTAGCTGTCACTTGACAATTTTAAACCTCACCTTAAAAATCTGGAGTCAAGTAACTAAAATAGCTTGCCATTTTTGAACACAACAGAATATCAATACAAAACTTTGTCCAATTTAGATATCACTAAGGAATTTTCTCAAAATTACACACCTGAAAGGCAGATTTCAATAGCTACCTGACTCAATTAACTTATATTATCTCAAAAGTGTAAACCACAGAATGTCATGAAATCAAGCATCTCCATAGCTCTTGACCACTAAGCGCACATTTGTTCAGAACTTGTCTATGAACTGGAAGGAGGAGGGAACAGACACATTTCAAGATGGTCAAACCCTTCCCAGAATTAAATGAAACACAGACTTCACACGTTAGAAATAGATAGATATAATTTGAGTGGATGAAATTTTGCTAAATGCAAATATATCTCATCTATATAAATAAAAATGTAATGTTTGTTTGTGGGATTAACAGAACTCAAAAACCACTGGATGAATTGACACCAAATTTGGACAGCATATACCTAACAACCCAATGTATGTCCTTCACTCAAAAAAATGATTTCGTCATTTGGGAGTTGCTGTTGCTGGGATTTATAGTTCACCTACAATCAAAGAGCATTCTGAACACCACCAACGTTGGAACTGAACCAAACTTGGCACACAGTTCTCCCATGACCAACACAAAATACTGGAAGGGTTAGGTGGGCAGTGTCCTTTGGTTTTGGAGGTGTAGTTCACCTACATCCAGAGAGCACTGTGGACTCAAAACAATGATGGGTCTGGACCAAACTCTATACAAAGACTCAATATGCCCAAATGTGAACACCGATGGCGTTTGGGGAAAAATAGAATCTTGACATTTGGGAGTTGTAGTTGCTGGGATTTATAGTTCACCTACAATCATAGAGCATTCTGAACCCCACCGACGATAGAATTGGGCCAAACCTCCCACACAGAACCCCCATGTGGGCCACAGCAATCAAGTGTCGTTTCTCCTAGAAATGATTATCTGGTCTGTAATGTTAAACCACACTATAAGGATGTGCTGTTAGCATCCAAGAGACCCGAGCAGCACCTACTCTGCTGCTCTTATGTTAATTAAAATTCGGGAAACTACATTCAGAACGCATTTAATGTTAAAGCCATGTTAGGGAATCTTTTTTGATTACTATAAATTCCATGACTAGGCCAAAAAGCCTTATATTTGGCACGTTCTCTAGCTGGATGAACCAATTTTACAGCCAAACAGTTTTGCTTCCATTTAGAGCTAAGCCTTCTTGCATTTCCAGGAGTAAAGGGAAAGCTGTGAAGCAGATCCCTCTGATAGGATTTAGTACAAGAATTCTCTCAAATTCCACTGATAAACTGGCAAGTGCCAAGCCAGTTTAAACTAATTTGATTCAAACATGCTGAAAGAATCATCTCAATGGTTGAAGAACCTATAAATGGATCTCTGAACCACATATGTCTTCACAACATCCTAGTGCTCAAACGTCCCACAATCTCATTGTGCTGGCTCCCTGCTTTGGGTACTGACACTATTTTTAGTGCCTGTCCAACTCTTAGCAATGTATCATTATACAAAACTGTCATGATGCACAGTCAAGACACAGAAGCTGGCAAGATACTTTCTTAGTCCTCCCCTCCTCAACCATGAGTTAATGATGGTGTCACAAACTGTCATGCTCATGACACATCCCTACATCAAATCAATGTTCAGGCTTGGAGGTTCCAGATGGCAGCCATATGGCATGAGCACTGCATGTTGTGGCTCCCCCATATTTTTCAGCACAACACTAAACTTAGGCTTATATTTTGAATAAAATCATTTTCAAGTACATGCTGTTCTCTTTGCATCTTCTTGACCTCACAGCTAAAACTGTAATTTGACACTGCTATGTGTTGTAAAGTGTTTGAAGTGTGTCATGGTTTTCTACGCTTGTTTTTAATACTGTAATGCAGACAAGACAATGCATAGTCTTTATCGCTCCTACACCTTAGTAACTGGCATCAAAAGCCTTTACAGTTTCAGGCACTGAATACAAAATTTTATCAGTCTTACTACTAAATCCTCAAATATATCCTTGTTCAGTGTTTAGAATCACAGAATTGTACAACTGGAAGGGACCTCAGGTGACAGTTAGTCCAGTCATCTGTAAATGTAGGAATCAATGTTTTGTACTCCACAATGGGTTAGAAATAACAGGTTGAGGGAGAGGAAAAGTCCTAGACAAAAGCTGAGCTTTCTCAGTGGTTGCTCCCTTGCTGTGGCAACCTTTCCTCAGGAGATTTGGTTGGCATCAATTTTGCATCCTTTCAATTGCTAGGTAAAGGCATTTATTTAGTCATGCTTTCAGCTCTTAACTTATATCAGAGAATAATAATATTAATAATAACTTTATTTTTATACCCTGCCACCATCTGCCCGAAGGGACTCAGGATGGCATACATGGGGACGAGCCATATACATGGGAACACTAAAATATAAAAACACCAGCAAAAAACAAAACAAAACAAAACCAACACAACAACGTTATAACAGAATATAAGAGCAACCATCAAAACAGCAACCAATGAACCTGCAGTAGTAAACAATTTCTGGACACGGGTGGGCAGACTGGTGCAACTCAACTGTAGGATAGGGCTGTTGGATAAAGTGCATAAGTCAAATGACAACATTAGGGATAGAGAGCAATGCAAGATGGATCACTGTTCCAACTTTGGGTACAGAACAGAAGTAAAGTGCGAGGACGAGATTTTGGGACCTGGCTGGGACCAGGTTATCTGGGGATTGTCTTAATTGAAGGCACAGTGGAACATCCACGTTTTTAGATCTTTGTGAAAGATGGACAGGGTGGGTGCTAGCCTAATCTCCCTGGGGACGGAATTCCAGAGCCGGGGGGGCGGGAGCACCGAAAAGGCCCTCTCTCTCGTCCCCACCAGCCGTGCTTGTGACGGGTGGGAGCGAGAGAAAAGCCATCCCAAGTTCGTAATAATCATGCAGGTTCATAAGGGAAGATGTGGTCATCAAGGTTTGTCATGAATAGAGCCAATAATTATTACATTCACATTTATCAAATTTGCACACTGAATTTCTTATTACAGGCAGGCAGGTTTCGAACCGTTTAGGGCTTTATACGTAATAACCTGCACCTTGAATTGTTCACACATTGAGAAGTGTTATTTTTAATGTGGTGAAGTATACTTTTGTCTTTTGTTAAAAAATGAAGTTTCATGTTTAAACTGCTTGAACTTTTAAGTTTTACTTTAGGTAAACTTTGTGCTTTTAACATAATTATTTAACTGTTTTATAAACATTTTGTTTAGCTGTACTTTGTTTCAATTTGTTGTACGCTGCCTTGTGTTCCACGTTAGGAAAGGCAGGTTACCAATAAAATAAATAATGGTTTACCAATAAAATAATGGTTTCCCCAGCTGCAGATGTTCAAAGTCCTATGATCCAAGCCTGCAAAGTGCTGTTGAACAGTAACTTAGCACACTTAGGGTAGGTAGTATGTTAAAATGACTAGACAGAATCTAGTCCTTTATTCATAAAATAAACTTAATCGGCAGAAGAAACTTACGATTGACAATAATGAAACTCAATGCTGAAAAGAATTTTCTCTCTAAGCCCTAACAATGTATGTTTTGATAAAAATCTTGAAATAAAACCCGGTGGTTAATCATTATCACAGTACCAAGTGCAGTAAGCAAAATATTTCCTAGCAAAGGGAACCTGAGACAATAGCTCTGATCATTAAGATTTGCTCTGCATTTCTCTCTCTTTTCTGGGATAGGTAACAGCCAAAAGTCTTCAAAATTTATGAAGACAAGAAGCAAGCTGGCATGTCACATAAATAGTGTATACTCAGGAGAGCTTCTCAATTAGCTCTCCACTGTGGCACAAGGCTTCATACTAAAAAGAGCTTCAAGGCCAGTTTACAGTATGTCAGGGGTACTAGGACGTATTTCACAAGACAGTTAAAAATAATCCCACTGGTTGTGCACAAAGCCTTGGCCTCCCTTCTGAAATAGCTCTTTGGATTTCAGCCATCAAGCCAAAGAAAGAAAAGGATGATCCCATTCACGCATATGTAGCTTCCTCCTACCTACTGCTCCTCACAATGTTGCCCATCAAAAGAGAGATTTGCTCAACATTTCCCATCATTCATAATGTTTCACTAAGGACTCTGCAGACAGCAAGAAACCTCAACAAATAAACCAATTTCATGTTGCCACAACAGCAGTAACAAGGACCAAAATAAAGAAGGAAACTGTTTCCTAAACACAGTTGTTGGCAAGTACTGAAAATATCTCTTCCATGTGTTATGCTCTCGAAGGAGGGGGGGGGGGGAGCGCAAAGGCAAGAAAGGGGGTAGGGAAGAAGCCTTCGGCTCCTTTGGGATGCAGAATGCATTACATATTTATCCCACTCAGTCTCAAAGATAATGTGTTGAAATGTGCTTAAAAATCAAGCTTTGCCCATGAAGAGCAGTAAAGAACTACTTACAATTTCAGCAAAACTGCCTCCATTTCAAACTGAATTGCAACCAAATCCAAAATTAGATTAGCCTCCACAAAAACCATCTATTTTGCAATGCTTCCAGAAAATGCTTGATTCAGAACAGGGGAAGAGAGTGTCTATTCTCTATTATCTCCTTACCTTCTGCCCCGGAGCGGACAACTACTACTTCAGCAATCACACACTACACTGCAAAGACTGAGTTAATTTCTGTCTCCTGTGGACAGGCAGTTGTACACAGAAGTAGAAATTCTATATAACTACCTTAGGCCAAGACAACCTTTTCAGAAAATTCCTTTGGGTGATATTGATACTGTGTCAGAAAAAATAAAACACTAGCACTGCCACAATACGTTTGTCAAAACATTACATCACAATAAAGTTTCCTTGAATATCAGTGAAGCTCTCCAGAATCTTACAAAAGCCCATAAATTATTCTGTGCTTCAACGAAGGGGCAAATTATTGTTACAATGACAATGTGTGTATAGGAGATACTCAGGTGCTTGAAAGGTTCATATGGCCAACAAAGCATGACAATTTCATCATATTCCAAAGTCGAATCTCTAAAATTTTCAACTGAAGGATAAGGAAAGTGAGGATGTATGTGTTGGCACTAACATAACCAATTATGCCCTCTTTATTTATGGAATATCAAAAAATAAGTTAAGAACTCCTTAATAATAATAATAATAATAATAATAATTTCAACATCTGTACTGCTCCAAATGAGCATGGTGTAGAAGTATGAGCAATGAACTATGACTCTGGAGACAAAGATTTAAATCCCTACTTAGCTATGGAAATCCACTGGGTGATCTTGGGCAAGTTAAACTTTCTCAGTCTCACAGGAAGTTGGCCCTTGATAGGTCTGCCTTAGGAGCATTTTAAATCGGAAACAACTTAAAAGTCAAACATCAACAATGGCTGCAAATAGGATACTTGTTAAAATGGTCATTTGTAGTCTTGGAAGCTAGTACAGAAAGAGAACTCCTTCCCACAACTTGTACAATTATAATTTTGAAATAAAAAATTGCCAATTGCTATCAGAAGAGAAGATTTTTAGAGTCAGGGAGAAGACTATATATAAGTAGCTGGGCACATCCTCAAGATACAGAAAATTGCCTGTAATCCTCAATATTTTAAAATAAAATGGACAATGCAGCAGGTAGTGCAAAGCCATCTACCTAAAACCTTAGACCAGGCGTCCTCAAACTAAGGCCCGGGGGCTGGATGTGGCCCTCCAAGGTCATTTACCCGGCCCTCGCTCAGGATCAACCTAAGTCTGAAATGACTTGAAAGCACACAACAACAACAAAAATCCTATCTCATCAGCCAAAAGTAGGCCCATACTTCTCATTGAAATACTAATAAGTTTATATTTGTTAACATTGTTCTTCATTTTAATTACTGTATTGTTTTTAAGTGTCTTTTGCACTACAAATAAGATATGTGCAGTGTGCATAGGAATTCATTCATTTTTTTTCAAATTATAATCCGGCCCTCCAACAGTTTGAGGCACTGTGACCTGGCCCTCTGTTTAAAAAATTTGAGGACCCCTGCCTTAGACAAACTCTTGCCAGTCACATGAGACAATAAGGGGATATGGCAATAAAATATCTGTCTTTGTACTGGGCAGTTTTTTATTATTCTTTCCTTCCCAGCATTTCTTCCTCATTCAATATCAAAATATGTAACACTCTTATGATTACTAAGGTTATGCTTCTATCATATTATTATTACATATTTGTATTTAGAGAGTTTTTGTAGACACAAGATCTATTAAAGGTTAAATCTACCAACAGGAATAGCAATGTGCTTACTGTTTGTGATTTAAGTTCATAACTGTAAACTTGCTATAGAGAACTTGCAAACCCACATCCTAGAGAAATGCATACCAAGTAGGTAATAGTGATCCCTATGAGTATACATGGGCAGAATCACACTGGAAGACCTAGAGAGGCCCCTTCTTGGGTGGGTGGGGAGGAAGGATATTTCTTGGAGAATAGGAAAGCCAAACTACAAATATCAAATCCATGGATAGGGGTGTTGTAGTGTACAAAATTAGAGTTGTTTGTTCACACAGAAGGTTTAAAGTGTTACAATTTATCTATTACTGTTGACAGCTGAAAACCAGTAAGATGGTCCTTATTTACACTCTTTTGTTCTAAATAAACATGACACAGCACAACACAACACACCCGCTTTAAAAGTATGCAAAACAGTTTTAAGCAACAACAAAAGCCACTGCCAAAAGTCACCCACCTTTTACAGCATAAAGCACATGCTGAATGTATCATGTCTGGCTTGAGGAATGGGCTACGCTTATGAAAACCTTAGGGATGAAGAAGTCATATGGTGCAACAAAGAATACAACTATGCAGAGAAAACAATGCTGTAGGGAAACTAGAGAATATATCAGAAGCTACTATGCAAGATATAAAACATAATAATCAGTACTGAATTAAATACATAATACGGTTAACGCCATAATCATGCTTAGAATGTTGAAAATGACTTTAATTTTCTATATTCACTTACCTGTAGCATACTGACAATCTCCACTTTGTTAAAGAAAATGAAAGATGTAAGTGTAGAAAGGAAATTCTCTTCAAAAACTGATGGTGTTGGCAAGATGATGTCCTGAATGTACTGTACCCTGTAAGTCTGATGAATCTTTTGCCTAAGTTCAGAGTCTGTTATGGGTATGACCTCTTTAAATTTTGCAGTTTTGGTCAAGAATTCCCGGTGCCTTTTTGGCTGAGCTAATGCAGGGTCATACTCAAGGCATCCCACAACATCCATAATGCACTCATCAGAAAACATCACCTCAAAAAGAGTTGCTTTATTGAGGAACAAAATCCCTCGAATAATTTCATACAAATGATGTAAGCCTTCAGTATTTTCTACGTTTTCACAAAGCTGGAAAAGTTGCAATAATTTCTTAATGTAGCCTTCGTTTTCCAAAGCCAAGGCTAGCTTTTCTCTACGGATGGGTGACGAGAGAACTGAGGTAACTAGGTCTGCAATCTCTTCGAGTCTGTTGAGCTCACAAGTCGGGAGGTCAATCAAGTGACTCGTTTCAGGCATTTCCTCAAAGCGTTCTTCTTCCGATTCATCAATGAGGTCCTGTGTGACTTCCACAGAAGGGTCTTTACCTTGCACCTAAAAAGGAAATAAGAACACTTTCTGACTCATTTTGAAATACTCTGGGAACTGTGGGTGGCAAACAACAGAAAGAAATGACAATCCCAACCCTCTGGTTGCTATATATAAGAATCATATAACATTAAAAGGCTTCTAACATACCATAAAGCAATCACAAATTAAATATGACTGATGAGCTATACCAAAGTCAGATTCTACTCCCATGACTGATGATGCTATAGAAAGGAGGACGGGGAATTTTTCTGAAGGTCATCATAGTTGTGCAAATGAGAAAGTCTAAGCATGATTCACTTTCAAAGGGTTCATGGTACTAATACTTTCACACATGACAACATATTGGCTGTAATTCCAGGTGCACAGGCATACTACTATGTGCCAAAGACATCAATATAGCTGATTTAAAGCTGAGTACTAAGAATTCAATGAAAATTAAGAATGATTAGCATTTGCACAGAAAGTATATTAAAATATATTTTGAGTATAAAATGTAATTCATGCAGGTAACATATTCCCAGACGCATATTGTTTCACAGATACATATGCCAGAAAGCTTAAATAGATACTGGTAAAGGAAAACAACAAAAATGTAGCACTAAAACACTGTGTGTGTTTTTTTAAGATTGATGTAATCAATTGAACAACAAGGTGCAACTTTTCAGAAAATCTTTATTCTGATTCATTAAAATACTGCTACTGCTGTTGGAACTGAACTTAGTTTGCAGTATATTTGTTCAGAAATTCAATTTTATAAAACACAAGGCAAATTAAAATGTATTTAAGAAAAAGCGTAATCTTACCTGGCAAATCTTTTCCCAGATCTCATCACAGCCAGCTTTTTCTTGAAAACTCAGAGCTAAATCATAATTCTCTGCTTCGGACCAAACAATCAAAGTATCCTATTTCAGAATGAAACAGTCTACTTATTATTTGATTCCAGTATGGAAGTACCATGGTGATCACAACTAGGTTCATATGACCAACAAAGCAACTACTGACATCTAAACACAACTTTACTAAAGAAAATACATTCCAAACATTTTAAGCAAGCTGATCTCTATCTGTTTTTGACAAATACCCTTCAAAAATTTTAATAAGCAATATAATATTTTCATTACTTTATCAAGAATATCAAACAGAAAACAATGTACATATATAGATTCAAACATAAATTGAGAATATATCTGATACTATATATATATATATATATATATATATATATAAAAAAATTCAGGACATACTATTTTGCCTCTACAAATTGACATTTCACTTTTAATACAGCTAATCAATTAGGAACGACTTGCTCACTGAGAAGAAGCAAAAGTCTTGAATTTATATTTCCTTTTATTTGGTTACATGTGTCTGTCTATATAAAAAATGAAGGGACTAGTTACATAATATGCAAGAAAGCAATCTACAGAACTTTTAACTATTTCATTTATCATTTTTCTTCATCTTGCAGACATTTAATATATGTGACTTAATGTGACCCCATGAATTCCATAGGGTTTTGTTAGGCAAGGAATACTAAGAGGTGGTTTTGCCAGTTTCTACCACAGAAATATAGCCTACAGTACTTGGCATTTATTGGCTGTCTGCCATCCAAGTTTTAAACAGGGCTTATCCTGTTTGGCTTCAAAGATCAAATAAGGTCTGGTGCTTTTAGGAAATCCCTCCCCCCTTTCAAAAATTGCAAAAGGAAAGGCAAGGAAGTGTAAAGTCTCCCCAATATAGAGCTACGACTAATGTTGATATGAACGTATGTCACAAGCCAGAAATAATTTTATATCATCTTCTTCATACAAAGTTCTATCATAGTGTGTAGGCTTCAGTCAGAAACATCCCATAACACATTTATCATAAACAAAACGATTAATACTGATTATTAATACTCAGTTAATCGTAGTGAAGACAGAACATAGTCTCACTTTTTTGTCCATCTCTTTCACAAAGTTATTTAGTATACAGAGCAGTTTCCTTCCCTTTGTTAACAGGTAACAGCTAGTCTATGATACATCACTAAACCTATTTCTGATGTATAACTATTTTTACAGTATACACCATGGATATCTTCGGTATCAGAAAGAAATAATGTAATATGAAAAAATCTTATCTACTCTCTCACAGTCATGGCAGAAGCAAGCACTTTAGCAGACTTATGAGCTCATGGCACACCATTTCAATTTGTGAGCAGAAATTCACCAGTTATTTTCTTACTATCATTCTGTTTACACAATCAAGATAGATCAGGTGAGCTATAAGGGAAGGCATCTTATATTGCCCAAAACACTAATCAATATTAGTAACTGTGATGTTAAGGAAAAAACGAATTCTGGAGTTATATATGACAACAGCAAATATTCTGTAAAAGTCCTTTTAAAAGTGGTGAGAAATATGTAAAAAAATGAAACAAATATTATAATTAGCCTTAATAATATGAGCTAAGTGCGTGCTCAAAAAGACAATTCTCCCCTAAGAGTTCTTTAAAACAAAACAGCAAATAACGAAACAAATATGGCACCTCTCAGATAATACTATAACTTATTATTTCCCACATTAAAAAACCCCCAAAACTTTTAATTTTAATAAAAGTTTGAATTACCAGCCTTTTTACATAGCATCCCATCCTATCTGTGATTGCTTGGGTTTGTGATGTAGGCAGTCCCCGAGTTGCAAACATCCTGCTTAAAAAGTATTTATAATTAAGAATAGGAGGCGACACAACAGGAACTAAGATAATTCTACCCTAAGGAGAGAAACTTACTCCTGAAAGAGTTATCATGGGGAAAGGGGTCTCCACTACAGCTTTATCACCAACCTTTGTTTCCACTACAAGACATTTTTTTTTTCAAAATCCAATGATCACAGGGACAGAAGGTGAGGTGAATGGGGGCAGAGACAGCAAAACAAACACCATAGTGGTGTTTATGCTTTCCAAAGGGATGTATGTATGTATGGATGGATATATGGATGTGTATGTGTGTATAATGGGGTGTGTGCTAGAGTTACACTTAAAACTGTACCTGTTTTGACTTACACACACATTCAACTTAAGAACAAACCTACAAATCCTATTTTGTTTGCAACTTGGGGGCTGTCTATATTTAACAAAATAATGTGAAAACCAACATATATCCCCAAGGTGCTTCTTTTGGTGGACACATTTATGGAGACACCAGAGCAGTGGGGTAAGACTTGCTTCCTGACTCGTGACTCAGTGAGAGAACTGGGGCTTACCCTTAGTCATACTAAAATGCTGGGAAGTGGTCTACCGACAGTTTAAAATAGATACTAAAACACAGCTAGCATTTTTTCCCTAAGAATTCCTCTCCTGCTTAAAAACACAAACAGGAGGATACAGCAGTAGGATACAGCACTATCATTATAACAGAATTATGAAAAACAGCCTCAAATTTGAAGCATTAAAAGTTCTAATGATGGAATTAGATACACTAAGAATGGGCTAGTGACTTTTGTACAATACAAAATTAATCCACTCTATGACTATTCAGAGCTAGCTATTTTTATTCACTGCCAGCACCCGAGCTCTGATCTATATCTAAAGCTAAAAAGGATAACCACTAAATGCAACCTGTGTATTTTAGTGTTGGTGTGCAGGTCTTGCTAAACCTATTTATAGAAAAGATTTACTTATTTCAGAATTGATCCTCCATTTGTTCATGCAAGACAGTTCTTTGTGCCAGCAGAGTTCAAATGAAGTCAGTGGAATTCCCCAGAGGAATAGAAGCCAGCTTGCTTTCTATGAGTCTGATTACAAATCAGAAAACGTGAGTTCCAGCATAATAGAAATATGTTGTTCTATAAAATAAACTAAGCAAGACTAATTCTAAATCCTCTTTTTAGAACCTTGATTTATATTATATAGCTCAACACTCGCTAATTTTTTTTTACTTTCTCAAAAAAGAAATAATACTTAATTTCCTCAATACTACACTTATTATTTTGAAAAATATGTTTACTACACTATAGTCACTGACCCAATGGAGATAACAGTGCCCTAGATTACAACAGGAACATTTACTGAGCAAGACAGGTTATATTTTCAAAAATATTTATCACCCAAAACACATTTTAGCTATGCCTTCACAGAGAAGTGTTAACATGAAAGGATAAAAACTGATACCCCACTTAAAACAGCTACTAATAAACTCCGTGGCTGGGTTCAGGCTATTTTTCATGGCTTCATAATTCACAGTTAATGAAAGGGGACCTACACAAGGAGAACTACATGCACCAACTATGGAGCATCGTTCCTGGCTTGATTCAAGGAACTCCAGATCAAGTCAACTAATCAAAATAAGAAGCCAGGACTTAACCATCGTGGATGATTATTTCATGAAGATACACATCATGCTTGCTAAAGATGTGGAAAGAATTACACTAACTCAGAGGAGGGGAAATCTCCTTGCCTTAAGGGGGATTCCCTAATTCACCATATGAAAAAGGGGACTTTTTTTTGGTAAACAAAGCATTCTATCAGTCATCTAGAAAAAATTGTTAAAGAAATGTATAATCTAAACCCTTTCCTCCAAGGCTCCTTTCTTTGTCCCCTAAGAAAGTGACTAAAGGCTGCATTTGCTGCCAAGATAACTACATATTCCTAATCTTGCTTTGCATCCACCGATCATGCAAATGCAAGGAATGAATTGATGCCTTCAATCTGCATAGCTAACTGGTATGCAATAAACACCTAAGACTCATTTTATAAGAAACAAGCACATCTTAATATCACATATATTCAGGTAAGAGAAGGAAGAATAAATGGAAATTACTGTAATGAAAAGCTGACAACAAACGGAAAAGTAAAAAGGAAGTATTATAGCAGACTTGTATAAGCTGGATGCAATCATTCACCCATGTTTTACGGCCTGCTAGGTATTTGGCAGTCCCTAATTTTGCAATCCCAAAGAAGCAACAAACCTGAGGTTTTATGAATCACCATGCGGATTGAGATGCAAATAGAGTGGAAAGCTACAAGCAGGACAGGTCAACAAAAGTACTATATGACACACATTACAATATATAACACATCACACATGTGTTAACTTACTATTTAAAAGCAAACACATAATGAACTGGTGAGTTGGACAGAACATTAATTATATACTATTTTATCACTTTACAAAAGAATTTCTGATGCTGAGAAGAATGAGTGTATATTTATTACTTAGGCTGACTAATTCTTCTTAGCCTAGTAGTGTGAAATGTGTGTACATAACAGGGCAATTAACTTCTAGTAATGAGGGAATTGGAGAAGAACTCCATTCACATAACAAGAAAAATATCAATGAGAATAATAAAACATGCCTTTTCACATTTCTTGCCTGAGCTGAATATACACATCTTGCTTTATATCAAAATCCCTCTCTTAAATAAATAAAGTGTAACTAATCCATATAATCCATATAACAAGTCTCAACATGCCCCAAAGGAAGATGAGGCTAGTCAACCCATTCTGATACTTTTCCAGAAAAACAACAGGTTTTTAAAAATTATTGTATATACTTGAGTGTAAGCAGAGTTTTTCAGCCCTTTTTTAGGCTGAAAAAGCCCCCCTTGGCTTATACTCGAGTTAACGTTATTTATTATTTTCCTCTGTTATTATTATTACATTATTTTTCTTAATTTATTACATTTATTATTTTCCTCTATTTATTGTTATTATTACATTACTTATTAACTCTATTACTGTTATTATTACAAGTGAATTATTTTACTCTATTATTATTACATTTATTATTTTACTTTATTATTATTGCAAGGATATGTAAGCACATTTACATTGAATGTTAGAATAATGATTTAATTAGAGTTGGGCAGTCTTATCTTCAATTAGTTTTATGTAAATATTCAAAAACATTTAACCTGCTGGTGCCTCAATTAATGTAATTTTATTGGGTATCTATTTTTATTTTGAAATTCACCAGTAGTTGCTGCATTTCTCACCCCCGGCTTATACTCGAGTTAATACATTTTCCCAATTTTGTGGTAAAATTAGGTGCCTCGGTTTATATTCAGGTCGGCTTATACTCAAGTATATACAGTAAAAAGCAGCAACAACAGTAGCACAGTTAAGTATATAGGAAAAAGAAAAACTAGCACATGCCTGCTGTTTCTGATATGCAGTGTTTGGATTTATCTTCGATTCCAACAAAAGTGAACCTGAAAAGATGACAAGAATTAGTTAGGAATCTAATAAAATACAATATCTTAAACCACTTTTATTAACACTAGGAATGTCCCAAATCATTTTGTTATTGTTTCCGCTGTGTATCACCCTTTACAAATAATGAAACAAGCAGCAGATACTAAAACAGATTTTAAAAGTTCATGCTCTGTAAGATATATTTTAACAATCCCATTAGTCTGACATTTAGAATACGTCTAAAATAAGGCCATTTCTATTGTTCTACATAAGTGAAATTATCCATGCTATTATGGTCAGTCAGCCAATAAAACTCGATTGAATTTACCCATGTAAGAGCATTATGTTCTTATCTTTTCGTACGTAGAAGTTAGCATACATTTATGTTGTGGTATATGAACAACACTAAACTCGGTAACCCTAAAACTCTGTATTGTGTGTGTGTATATCAGGCACGTATCTTGGCAACCACTCTCAAATAATCTTTTCCAGCTCGCGCAGGGTTTATTTAGTACAGCAACACCTGTTAGTTAGCAGCGTTGCCAATGTATTTTCCTCTTCTAAAAAGAGACTTCCTAATCATTAAAGGAAAAGTACGTGGGGCAGTTAAGTATGTAAATCTGGGACTGAAAATTATGTTAAGCTATTTTTTTTTGAAATGCCCATTGTACCAGAAATAAAATACAACACATAAACTTATTTCTTTTTATTACCTGGTGAATACAAAGAGCAAGTTTATTTATTTATTTATCGTGTCATCCGCAACCAGAACCAGAACAAAGAGCAAGTAACTAAAGTCAATTTAAGGCAGAGTTTAGGTTACTTAGAACCTACAGTTCTTGAGTCACTTGCTCTGAAATGAATGTGCTAAATTCAGGGTTTTGAGGATGACTAAAATCAACAACTAAAGATTTAATTAGCATACAAAACTCTTAGAGCTAATATTTTATGTTCCTTAAAGGGTACGTAGAATAAAACTTGATAGACTGGGAGAAGGAAAGATGGCATCCCCACTGCATTCACTAATTTCTCATTAGAAAATTAACAGTCTTAAAGACTACTAAATAAAAATGAATGTATTGACCTTCATTGCTTTTCCTATAACTTGGCAATTCCCATATGTAAGAAAATGTTTTCTGGGGGGAAAACTTGGCAAAATCTTAATAAAGAAATACCTGAAAGATGCTACTAAACTGAAAGAAACATCCTTCAAATGTGAAATGCTCCTAAATGGACCCTCTATTTGGGGTGATCTTCAGAGCAAAGCTGTCCAGAACTTTGGGGATCAAAAAGGAGATTTCAAGAAAAAATAATGTCTGGACAGCATGAAACTTAAAAGGTTAGCTTTGTTTGAAAAAAAAAAAACCTTCTGAGAGAATTCAAAAACATAGGATCTACATTGCACAATTAACGGAGTTTGATACCACTATTACTGCAATGGCACAATGCTATGGAAGCCTGAAATTTGTAGTTTGGTGAGGCACCAGCACTCTTTGAGAAAGCTAAAGACCTTATGAAACTACGATTCCCAGGGTTTAAAGTACTAAGCCATGGTAGTTAAAGTGCTGTCAAAATGCATTAATTCTGCAGCATAAATGCACCTCTAGCCATGTTAGTTGTAACCTGCCATGAGGAAAGGCAGGTAGGAAATAAAATGTACTTTTTATTTTTACTTTTTTATTTTTACAATGCCGAGCTTTCCAAAAGTTAGCAATATTCATCCCATGACATTTGAACTACTGGGACAGAAGCAACTTTTTCTTTATGAGACAAATCAATAAAAAAATGTGGAGTGGGAATATGAATTATGAGAGAGATGGCCTGGAGAGGTCATTAATACTTAGTGGAATTTGAGGATGAGGAAAAGCATCAGAAATGGTAGGCCTTGTGAGATAGGAGAGAAAGGCGAGGAGGCAAGTAGGCACTTCTTGGGGAATCAAGAATACGATGTGTGCGAAAGAGGGATTAAGGGTACATCTACACCATAAAATTAAGGCAGCCCGACACCAGTTTAACTCCTATGGCTCAAGGCTATGGAATTATGGGAACTGTCATTTTAGAAGGTCTGCAGCCTTCTTTGCCAAAGAGTGCAAACCACAACTCCCAGGATTCCAGACCCTTTTGACATAGCAGTTAAGTGGGGTCAAAACCGCATTCATTCTTAAGTGCCATGGCTAAATGGCATTTGAACATCGTGTCAATTTTTGGCCCTTCAAAGTCCTAGGGTGCATCCACACCAGAGTTTTGGATACAGTCTGTAGGTGTGCGGCATAAATATAATGAGAAACTTGAGTCTATGTGAAATAAGCAATAGATCATTTTTAGAATGGGAGGATTTCATGTTGTACCCACATACATTTCTTTATTAGAATAAACATATGTTCGAATCTCTTATAAGGGGTTGGTTTAACCTCCAGTTAGATAAGGTAAAGGCAAAGGTTTCCCCTTGACATTAAGTCCAGTCATGTCTGACTCTGGGGGTTGGTGCTCATCTCCATATCTAAGCTGCAGAGCTGGTGTTGTCTGTAGACACCTAAAAGGTCATGTGGCTGGTATGACTGCATGGAGCGCTGTTACCTTCCCGCTGGAGTGGTACCTATTGATCTACTCACATTTGCATGTTCTCAAACTGTTAGGTAGGTAGAAGCTGGGGCTAAGAACAGACACTCACGCCACTCCCCAGAATCGAACCTGAGACCTTTCGGTCAGCAATTTCAGCAGCTCAGCGCTTTAACCCACTGCACCACCAGGGGCTCCATATTACAATACGTGTATGTTCAAATCTCTTATAAGGGGTTGTACCTTATAAGTAAAACTGAATTACTGTGTTGTGAAATGATGCATGTCTAAAAAGTGTGTCACCAACAAGAAATGTTTGGAAAGTTTTGATCTAAACTGTAGAATGAATGTAGAGTTTGTCACCACTTTAACTGCCATGGCTCAATGCTGTGGAATCATGTGAACTATGGTTTTACAAGACTTTTCTGCATAAGAATGAGGGTGCTTCACCAACTACAACTCCCACAATTCCATAGCACTGAGCCATGGTGGTTAAAGTAGTGGGTCAAACTGTATTAATTATCCACTGTATGTCTGTATTCTCTCAGAAACATTTTGTTTTTCAAATGTGGCTCACCTTTTAAGTTTCAGCCTGTCTTGACATGAATTGCTCCTGAAAACTCCTACTTCATTTTTAATTACTTGTATTGTTGTGATTATTGCTTCTATTGTTGTGTTCGGGCTCGGCCTCATGTAAGCCGCACCGAGTCCCTTGGGGAGATGGTAGCGGGGTACAAATAAAGTGTTGTTGTTGTTATTATTATTATTATTAATCCCTGAAGTTCTAAAAAGCTTTGCTCTGAAGCTTATCCCAAAAGAGGGAAAATTGTCTAGTTCCTCCACACCTGCCATTCTAAGTCTTAGGGTGCATCTGCACTGTAGAGTTAATGCAGATCTGATGCCACTTTAATTGCTCAACTCTATGGAATCCTGAGAGCTGTGGTTTGCTGGGGGCACCACCATTCTTTGGCAGAGAATGCTAAAAGCATCGTCAAACTACAATCGTCAAACTACAATGCTTTTAACTTAATGCTATGGAATCTCGTGATTCCACAGCATTGAGCAATGACAGCTAAAACTAGTGTCAAAAGAGTATTTATTCTGCAGTATAGATGCATACTTTGTTTTTGAATTCAACCAAAAGCTTCCTCCCTTCTTCAAATGAGAAATCTTTTCAGTTTAATCCTGTCCAGACACGATTTTTTCATGAAAACTCCCCTTTGATCCCCAAAGTTCTAGACAGCTGTGCTYTGAAGCTCACCCCAAAGACAGTCTCCCAAGCTTGAGGCATGGATTCCACCCCTCCTCCAGTTTAGTAACATCTTTTGAGGATTTATTTTGCATTTGCTTACTTATTGGGGGGGGGGGGGTGCCACATTATAGCAAGAGGTTGATCTTGTGTTACCTAAAGACCAACATATTCACAATACACAACATACACTCCAACATTTTGTAGAGGAAAACCAAGATACATGGAAACAAGGCTGCATCAACATTGTAGAATTAATGTAGTTGATACCACTTCAGCTGCCATGACTCCATACTAACGAAACCTGGGAGTTGTAGTTTGCTGGGGATGCCAGCAATCTTTGGTAGAGAAGACTAAAAGCCTTGTCAAACTACAGCTCCCATGATTCCATAGCACTGAACCATGGCCACTAAAAGGGGTGTCAAAAGTGAATTAATTCTACAGTTACCTTAAAAGGTCATTGTGGTTTAATGACCTTTCAAGCCCTCAGCGTCACTGGGGGGAGGCCTAGGCTGTGAGGAAAACCCCTAGAACTACAACTCCCACAATACCATAGCACTGAGCCATGTTGAAAGGGCATTAATTATGGAGTGTAGATGTGCCCCATGTCTCTGAATTCTGAGGGCTGTTCCACATAGCCATATAACAAAAACACTTGGAAGTGTATCTGTGAAGGAGCTAGAGAACCCTTCCACACAGCCATATAACCCAGAATATCAAGGCAGATAATCTATAATATCTGCTTTGAACTGGATTATCTGCGTCCATGCTGCCATATAATCCAGTTCAATGTGGATTTTATGCAGCTGTGTGGAAGGGACCTCAGAAACTTCCCCAGTTCATTAAATGCAACTAACCTTTTCAGTTTCATTGTGTCCAGACAAAATTTCTCCTGAAAACTCCCTTTCAATCCCTGAAGCTCTAGAAATCTTTGCTCTGGAGCTCAATCCCAGAGGTAGATTGTGCCTGATCTCTTCCACACAGCTGTATAAAATCCACATTGAAGTGGATTATATGGCAGTGTGGACTCAGATAACCCAGTTCAAAGTAGATATTAAGGTAGATTATCTGCCTTAATATTCTGGGTTATATGGCGGTGTGGAAAGGCCCTCTAGCTCCTTCATAGATACGCTTCCAAGTGTTTTTGTTATTATTATTAGTAGTAGTAGCAATAGTACTTATATCCTGCTTCTTCTCTCCCACAATAGCCTCAAAGCTAGAGGTGCATCTCTACCCTGTACAATGCATGCAGTTTTGACACCCCTTTTAACTGACATGGCTCAATGCTGTGGAACTCAGGTAGTTATAGTTTGCCGGGGAGGGGGGGACGACACAATTCCTGGGGGAGATAAGGCCTAGTCAAACTACAACTCCGGCGATTCTGTAGCACTGAGCCCTGGAAGCTCAAAGCGGTGTCAAAAAGCGCATTGATTCTGCAATGTAGATTTCACTCTTATCTATGCCTTTTGAATTCTCTCAGGAGCTCACTTTTACAATTCCATCCTGTCTGAACACAGAATTCCTCATGAGAATTCTTTTGTTTCCTGGAGTTCCAGAAAGCTTTGCCTTGAAACCCAATCCCAAAGAGGGGGGATTGTGTCTAGTCCATCATAGATATGCTTCCAAGTGTTTTTGTTGTTATTATTATTAGTAGCAGTAGTACTTCTTCTCTCCCACAAGAGCCTCAAAGTGCTAAGGGTGCATCTCTACACTGTAGAATGAATGCAGCTTGACAGCACTTTTGAAACGACGTCTCAATGCTACGAAACCCTGGGAGTTTGCTGGGAGGAACCCCCATTCTTGGGGAGAGAAGGCTCCAAGTGATGTCAAAAGTGAATTAATTTTGCAATGTGGAAGCCTTTGAATTCTCTCCCCTTTCCCTCAAATGTGACTCACCTTTACAATCTCATCATGTCTGAATTGCTTTCCTGGAGTTCTAGAAACTTTGACTTAAAGCTCAATCCCAAAGATGCCTAGCTCCCTCATAGCTGCCATTCTAAATTGGAGGGTCATAGGCAAACTTGGGCCCCCTGGGTGTTTTGGACTTCAACTCCCACAATTCCCAATAGCCTGGCTATTAGGAATTGTGGGAGTTGAAGTCCAAAACATCCAAAGCTTGGCCATGCCTGCTCTGCACTGTAGAGCTAATGTGGATTTGAATACAGTTCATCCCAGGAGGGAAAATTACCTAGTCCTCTCATAGGTGCCATTCAAAGTCCGAAGGGCACGGACAAACTTGGGCCCTCCAGGTATTTTGGACCCCAACTCCAACTTCCTACCGACTGTTAGGAATTGAGGGAGTAGACGTCCAAAACACTGGGAGAGTACAAGTTTGCCCATGCTTGATTTATGTAATCTGAATGGAAAAAGACAGTTTCGTTTAAAAGGTTGCCGGTAGGCTGTTAGAAATTGTGGGAGTTGAAGTTCAAAACACCCGGAGGGCCAAAGTTTGCCCATACCTACTCTACACTGGAGAACTAATGCAGATTTGGACAAAACTCTTTCAAAGAGGGGAAATTGCCTAGTTCCCTCATATGTGTCTTTCTAAGCCTGAGGGTCTATCTATCTATCTATTTATTTACGGCATTTATATGCCGCCGTTCTCACCCCGAAGGGGATTCAGAGTGGCTTACAATATATATTTTCATACAATATATTATATTAGCATAGTACAATATCAGTATTATATATTACTATATTGCACTATATTGTAATATTATATGTGATATTACATGTAATGTAAATATAGAATTATAATTATAATATTGTATTATTACTAGTATTTTATTGTATTACATTATAATATTATAAATATTATATGTATATACAATATACTATATTATATTATTAGTAAAGACAAGATGGAAATGTCTTCTGCTCCCCTGTGTCTTCGCTCTACACTGTAGAACTAATGTGGATTTGGATAAAGAACATCCCAAGAGGGGAAAGTGCCTAGTTCCCTCATAGGTGCCATTCTAAGTCTGAGAGGCATGTGTAAACTTGGGCCCTCCGGATGTTTTGGACTCCAACTCCCATAATTCCTAACAGCCTACCAACCGTTAGGAATTGAAGTCAAAAACCCTGGGAGGACTGAAGCTTGCCCACGAATGTTCTACACCAGTGTTTCTCAACCTGGAGGTCGGGACCCCTGGGGGGGTCGTGAGGGGGTTTCAGAGGGGTTGGCGAAAACCACCAGAAAACACATATTTCTGAATGTCTTAGGAATCCCTTTGGCATAGTCGTTTGGGTTCACAGTGCTCCCCGGGTGAAGGTAAACTACATCTCCCCTAAATCACTTTCATAGAAGCAAAAAGTTGGAAGAGACCTCATGGGCTAGTTTCAGATGAACTACATCTGCCCTAAATTACTGTCGATTCCTCCCAAATCGCTCCAGTATTTTCTGTTGGTCATGGGGGTTCTGTGTGGGAAGTTTGGCCCAATTCTATCGTTGGTGGGTTCATGCTCTTTGATTGTAAGTGAACTGTAAATCCCAGTAACTACAACTCCCAAATGTCAAGGTCTATTTTCCCCAAGCTCCACCAGTGTTCGGATTTCGGCATATACCAATATGGAATATTGGTGCCAAGTTGTTGTTTTTAAATTGTTTTAAATTGTGTTAGATTTTAGCTATTCTTGTAAGTTGCTCCGAGCCCCAGGGGAGTGGTGGCATATAAGTTTAAATAATAATAATAATAAGTTGCTCCAGATCCAAAAATAATTTTCTGGTTGGGGGTCACCACAACACGAGGAACTATATCAAGGGATCGTGGCATGAGGAAGGTTGAGAAACACTGCTCTACACTGTGGAACTAAAACAGATTTGGATAAAGCTCATCCCAAGGGGGGAAATTTCCTAGTTCCCTTATAGATGCCATTCTAAGTCCGAGGGGCATGGGCAAACGAGTCCTCTGGGTGTTTTGGACTTCAACTCCCACAATTCCCAACAACCTAGTGGCGATTACAAATTGTGAGAGCTGAAGTCCAAAACACCCGGAGGGCCAAGACTTATTTATTATTTATTTACTTACTGTATTTGTATACCACCTTTCTCAGCCTATCGGTGACTCTTGCCCATGAATGCTCTACATCTGGCATCCTCTAACTGTGGCCCTCCAGCTGTTTGGTCCTCCAACCCCCAGAAGTGCTAAAACAAAAAAAAAAAAAAAAAAAAAAAAAAAAAAAAAAAAAAAAAAAAACCAAAAAAAAAAAAAAAAAAAAAAAATAACGAGCTTGTTCAATTGTCAGGAATTCTGGGAGTTGAAGGCCCAAACAGCTGGAGGATGCCTGTCTACATTGTAGAACTAAAGCAGATTTGGATAAAGTTCATCCCAAGAGGAGAAATTGCCTAATTTTCTCATAGGTGCCACTCTAGGTCTGAGGGTCATGGGCTAACTTGGGCCCTCCGGGTGTTTTGGACTCCAACTTCCACAATTCCGAATGTGGGAGTTGAAGTCCAAACTGCGAGAAGACGTGCTGGAATGCTCACAGTGGTTCTTAACCTGGGGTCCCCAGATGTTTTTGGCCTACAATCCCAGAATTCCCAGCCAGTTACCAGCTGTTAGGATTTCTGGGAGTTGAAGGCCGAAAACATCTGGGGACCCCAGGTTGAGAACCACTGCTCTACACTGTAGAACTAATGCAGATTTGGATAAAGGTCATCCCAAGAGGAGAAATTTCCTAGTTCACTTGCAGATGCCATTCTAAGTCCGAGGGGCATGGGCAAACGAGTCCTCCGGGTGTTTTGGACTTCAACTTCCACAATTTCAAACAGCCTACCGGCTGTTACGGATTATGAGTTGAATTGTTCCCTCATAGATGCCATTCTAAGCTTTTAAACGGGCTGGATAGCCATCTGTCAGGGGTGATTTGAATGCAATATTCCTGCTTCTTGGCAGAATGGGGTTGGACTGGATGGCCCATGAGGTCTCTTCCAACTCTTTGATTCTATGATTCTATGAAATGTGAGTAGATCAATAGGCGGGAGGCAAACGGGTCCTCCGGGTGTTTTGGACTTCAACTCCCACAATTCCCAACAACCTAGTGGCGATTACAAATTGTGAGAGCTAAAGTCCAAAACAATCGGAGGGCCAAGTCTTGCCCATGAATGCTCTACATCTGGCATCCTCAAAATCATAGAATCAAAGAGTTGGAAGAGACCTCATGGGCCATCCAGTCCAACCCCCTGCCAAGAAGCAGGAATATTGCATTCAAATCACCCCTGACAGATGGCCATCCAGCCTCTGTTTAAAAGCTTCCAAAGAAGGAGCCTCCACCACAATCCGGGGCAGAGAGTTCCACTGCTGAACGGCTCTCACAGTCATGTTCAGATGGAATCTCCTCTCTTGCAGTTTGAAGCCATTGTTCCGCATCCTAGTCTCCAGGGAAGCAGAAAACAAGCTTGCTCCCTCCTCCCTGTGGCTTCCTCTCACATATTTATACATGGCTATCATATCTCCTCTCATCCTTCAGGCTAAACATGCCCAGCTCCTTAAGCCGCTCCTCATAGGGCTTGTTCTCCAGACCCTTGATCATTTTAGTCGCCCTCCTCTGGACACATTCCAGCTTGTCAAGATCTCTCTTGAATTGTGGTGCCCAGAATTGGACACAATATTCCAGGTGTGGTCTAACCAAAGCAGAATAGAGGGGTAGCATTACTTCCCTAGATCTAGACACTATGCTCCTATTGATGCAGGCCAAAATCCCATTGGCTTTTTTTGCCGCCACATTACATTGTTGGCTCATGTTTAACTTGTTGTCCACGAGGACTCCAAGATCTTTTTCACACGTACTGCTCTTGAGCCAGGCATCCCCCATTCTGTATCTTTGCATTTTGAATTCTAAGTCTGAGGAGCATGGGCAAACGAGTCCTCCGGGTGTTTTGGACTTCAACCTCCACAATTCCCAACAACCTAGTGGCGATTACAAATTGTGAGAGCTGAAGTCCAAAACACCCGGAGGGCCAAGTCTTATTTATTATTTATTTACTGTATTTGTAATGCTCTACACTGTAGAACTAATGCAGATTTGGATAAAGCTCATCCCAAGAGGAGAAATTTCCTAGTTCTCTTGTAGATGCCATTCTAAGTCTGAGGGACATGGGCAAACGAGTCCTCCGGGTGTTTTGGACTTCAATTCCCACAATTCCCAACAACCTAGCGGCTATTACAAATTGTGAGAGCTGAAGTCCAAAACACCCGGATGGCCAAGTCTTATTTATTTATTTTTGAAATGGTCATATGACTGATCAAATAAATAAATATTATTTATTTACTGTATTTGTAATGCTCTACACTGTAGAACTAATGCAGATTTGGATAAAGCTCATCCCAAGAGGAGAAATTTCCTAGTTCTCTTGTAGATGCCATTCTAAGTCTGAGGGACATGGGCAAACGAGTCCTCCGGGTGTTTTGGACTTCAACCCCCACAATTCCCAACAACCTAGGGGCGATTACAAATTGTGAGAGCTGAAGTCCAAAACACTTGGAAGGCCAAGTCTTGCCCATGAATGCTCTACATCTGGTATCCTCTGTGGCCCTCCAACTCCCAGAAGCCATAATGAGCTTGTTCAATTGTCAGGAATTCTGGGAGTTGAAGGCCCAAACAGCTGGAGGTCCACAGTTGAGGAAGCCTGTCTGCATTGTAGAACTAATGCAGATTTGGATAAAGTTCATCCCAAGAGGAGAAACTGACTAGTTCCTTCATAGGTGCCACTCAAAAGTCTGAGGGGCATGGGCAAACTTGGGCAATCAGGGTGTTTTGGACTCTCAACTCTCACAATTCCTAACAGCCTACCGAACGGTAGGAATTGTGGGAACTGAAATCCAAAACACCCAGAGGACCTAAGTTGGCCATGTATGCTCTAGACTGTATAACTAATGCAGATTTGGATAAAGCTCATCCCAAGGGGGGAAATTTCCAAGTTCCCTCATGGATGTCATTCTAGGTCCGAGGGGCAAACGAGTCCTCCGGGTGTTTTGGACTTCAACTCCCACAATTCCCAACAACCTAGTGGCTATTACAAATTGTGAGAGCTGAAGTCCAAAACACCCGGAGGGCCAAATCTTATTTATTAATTATTTATTTACTGTATTTGTATACCGCCTTTCTCAGCCTATCGGCGACTCTTGCCCATGAATGCTCTACATCTGACATCCTCAAACTGCGGCCCTCTAGCTGTTTGGGCCTCCAACTCCCAGAAGCCCTAATGAGCTTGTTCAATTGTCAGGAATTGTGGGAGTTGAAGGACCAAACAGCTGGAGGTCCACATTTGAGGATGCCTGTCTATATTGTAGAACTAATGCAGATTTGGATAAAGTTCATCCCAAGAGGAGAAATTGCCTAGTTTTCTCATAGGTGCCACTCTAGGTCTGACGGTGTTTTGGACTTCAACTCCCACAATTCCTAACAGCCTACTACAGTTCCCAGAAGCCCCCAGCCTGCATTCGCACCCTCCAAAACACCCGGAGGGCCCAAGCTTGCTTATGCCTGTTCTACACTGGATTAGGATACATCTCATTGGAGACAGGCAAGCGGGGGAAGGGCCTAGTTCCCTCCCTGGCTGTCTGTCCTTCCTTCCTCACCGTCGGCCTCGGCGCGCACCAGCAGCGACATCCCCTTGAGCCTCTCCACGTAGGTGGAGGAGACGTGTCCGGTCCCGCGGTCGTCCCATTGCCGCTCCTCGTTGAGCGTGTACACCTTCACCCGCCGCCGAGTGTCCGACATGGCTGGGCCCCGCTGCGGAGGCCGAGGGAGGCGAAGCAGGCCCAAGGCCTCCTCCTCCTCCTCCTCAGTGTTGTCGCTGTCCTCACAGCCGCCGCTCAGGAGGCCTTGGCCTGCCCGCTTCTCATGCTGCCCCTCTTTCTCCGCCTCGTTCTCGCCTCAGAGATGCCTCAGAGGTGTTCCTCCCGCTGCTGCCGCCGCCGCCATCTTGGAATCCTCCGACTCCTGTCCCGTCGCTGCCTTTCTCTTCCTCTCAGAGCCCAAGCGGAAGGCCTCTGCACGGGCTCCACTCGCAGGGGCTACGGCGGCCGGGAAGGGAAAAAAGGAAAGGGAGGAGAGAACGCGCGAAGGGGGAAGGAAGGGAGGGAGGGAGGAAAGGAGGCTGCGCCTGCGCACTGACGTGGCGGGAAAGCCCGGGCTAGGCGGCACGCGCGCGCTGAATCGAGTGCAGCCTTGTACACAAACCGCACAAACCCTTCGCCTTCTGCATATATACATACATACATACATACATACATATACACACACACACACACACACACACACACACACACACACACACACACACATTTATATGCCTCCCTTCTCACCCTGAAGGGGACTCAGAGCAGCTTACAAGGTATATATATACAATACAATATAATATATAATACAATATATTATGATTAGCATAGCACAATATCAGTATTATACTGTGTATTGCTATATTGTACTATACCATTATATTGCAATATTATTAGTAATATTACATGTGATATAACTATATAGTAATACTAGTAGTGGTATTATATTGCATTACGTTAGTAATATTACGTGTAATATAAATATATTACATGTAATACATGTAATATAAATATATTACATGTAATATAATAATATATTGTCTGGAGAGGCCCCGCTCTCGGTCCCACCAGCCTCGCAAGCGCGTCTGGTGGGGACGAGGGACAGGGCCTTCTCGGTGCAGGCCCCGCGACTCTGGAACTCTCTCCCACCAGAGATCAGAACCGCCCCTTCTATCCTGACTTTTAGTAAACAGGTGAAGACGTGGTTATGGAGACAGGCTTTTGATGAGTGAGACAACACCCTAAGACATGGATGCAAGATGATGTATAATTGTTTTTTAGTAGGATGACTGACCACTGTAGTTTTGGATATATTTGTTGTTTTAATGTGTTATTGTAATATAAACTATGATGTTTTTACCGATTGTATGTGTTTTTATGGTTAGAATCATAGTGTAGAACAGCCAATATGATTTTGGTCTGCATCAATAGGAGTCTAGTGTCTAGATCCAGGGAAGTCATGCTACCCCTCTATTCTGCCTTGGTTAGACCACACCTGGAATCACACTGTGTTCAATTCTGGGCATCATAATTGAAGGGAGATGTTGAGAAGCTGGAATGTGTCCAGAGAAGGGCGACTAAAATTATCAAGGGTCTGGAGAACAAGTCCTATGAGGAGCGACTTAAAGAGCTGAGCATGTTTAGCCTGCAGAAGAGAAGACTGAGAGGAGACATGATAGCCATGTATAAATATGTGAGGAGAAGTCATAGGGAGAAGAGAGCAAGCTTGTTTTCTGGTGCCCCAGAGACTAGGACGTGGAACAATGGCTTCAAACTACAAGAAATGAGATTCCATCTGAACATTAGGAAGAACTTCCTGACTGTGAGAGCTGTTCAGCAGTGGAACTCTCTGCCCCGGAGTGTGGTGGAGGCTCCTTCTTTGGAGGCGTTTAAGCAGAGGCATAGTTAAAGCCATGGCATTCCCCATAGTCACCTACGATGTGAGAGCTGGACCATAGGGAAGGTTGAGCGAAGGAAGATAGATGCTTTTGAACTGTGGTGTTGAAGGAAAGTTCTGAGAGTGCCTTGGACTGCGAGAAGATCCAAACAGTCCATACTTCAGGAAATAAAGCCCGACTGCTCATTGGAGGGAAGGATATTAGAGACAAAGTTGAAGTAGTTTGGCCACATCATGAGGAGACAGCAAAGCTTGGTGAAGACAATGATGCTGAGGAAAATGGAAAGAAAAAGGAAGAGGCTGACCAAGGGCAAGATGACATGCTTGAAGTAACTGGCTTGACTCTGAAGGAGCTGCGGGAGGTGACGGCCGACAGGGAGCTCTGGCGTGGGCTGGTCCATGAGGTCACGAAGAGTCGGAAACGACTGAACAAATCAACAATGAGAGGCTGGATGACCATCTGTCGGGGGTGCTTTGAATGCGATTTTCCTGCTTCTTGGTTGGACTGGATATAAATATAGGGGTATAAATATAGCATGTGTTCTCTCTCTTTGCTCTGACCGTGCTAATGAGTGTTACTGCAATGAATGAAATTAAATGAAATTAAAGATAAGAGCTGCTACTGAAGCAGAAACAACTGGTCAGTTAATTGGATAATAAGAAGCAAGTTAGTCAGCAAATAGCATTGATATTATCAAATGCCTTTTCTGCATCTAGAAATATCAAGGCTGCTCTTTTTACATTTTGTTTATCTAACCTGTTTATCTAACCTGCAAATAATCTATTGGCATCACTCTCAACCAGAAAGAGGCTTTAAGTAATAATTTGTTAACAGCTCTTTATAAGGCTGATTATTTATCAAAAAATAATTATTTATTATTGCTCCACAAAAGCTTTTATAAGAGCTCTTGGGGATTATTATTATACCTACTTATATGTATCTTTATAGCCTTCTTTTTCTCTGCCAAAGGAGACTCAAAGCAGCTAACCTTATAAACCATAACCATTTATGAATTAAAGCTTAACACATACAAACAATAAAATAGAATTAAACATAGAAATATTAAAAATACATAGTTGAGACCATGAAACAAATCTATTAAATTACATATAATCCAGTACCCAATACAGATATATAAAAGGTAAATGTTTTCCCCCAACATTAAGTCTAGTCGTGTCCGACTGTGGGTTGGTGCTCATCTCAATTTCTAAGACGAAGAGCTGACATTGTCCGTAGACACCTCCAAGGTCATGTGGCTGGCATGACTGCATGGAGCACTGTTACCTTCCCGCTTGAACGGTACCTATTGATCTACTCACACTAGCATGTTTTCAACTGCTAGGTTGGCAGAAGCTGCGCCTAATAGTGGGAGCTCACCCTGCTCCCTGGATTTGAACTGCCAACTTTTGGTCAGCAAGTTCAGCAGCTCACTGGTTTAACTCGCTGCACCACTGGGGGCTCCAAAGATATATATGCCTCTTGCTTATTTGGAAAAAGAAATGGAAAACAGGTGCAAGGGTAGAGTCAATATTTTAATCACTTAAAGTAGCAAAATACACAGGCATAATATCAAAGTTTTATATGTTCACATTTACATTCTCTCAATCTTAACCAGTTCTCCAGCCACAATCTGATATATGGACACCAAACCATTGTTTTTTTAGGTTTGCCTTAAATTGTAGTTGAATTGTTGCATTTCTGTGTATTTCTACATTTTTTCTTATAGGCTTCCCTTGTCGTTAGATAACTTGCTTTCCAACAACTTGCTCTTTCAACTTTCAGATTATAGCCATGTACCACACTTTTGATCTCTGGCCTGCTCTTTTGACCATATGTTGCTTCTTTCTCTCTATGTGCGTTTAAGTGGAACTATTTAGTATTCAGTCTTGCATTTGCAAACTAAAAGAAAAAGAAAAAAAAGACTGCGCTCTACTTTGCAGTTTTTGACATTGACCAGGTCCTTAAACTACTGAATAAGTGGGGAGGTCTCTATTATGGTAGTCCGTGATCGCTCCCCGTCTCTGGAACTCCCTCCTTGAAGAAATAAAAACGGCCCCTCATCCACCTCTCTTTTAAGAAACTTCTGAAAACGAACAAATGCACTTTAGCGTATGGAGAGGAGGAGGGTTAGGGGATTTTAACCCATTGGAACACTGGCTAACCAACTTGCATTTTATGGCTGCTACAATACGTCTTAATACTGGTGTTAGCCATTTTAAAGTAATTGTATCTTAATTGCTTTTAGGGTATATGTTGTAATGTTTTACTCATGTTTTAGTTTACTATTCTGCAAGTCGCTTCTGGTGTTTAGCTTGTATTGCACCACCTGACATCCGTCGGGAAGTAGCAACTAATAATGAAAGGACCAAGATAGTGACATCTCCAGCCCATCCTCTGTTTGGATATCAGCCAGCATGCCAAGGGCTTAAATCAAGAAACAGCTTCCTAAGATCGAAAGAGATACTCGCAGGAACACTTCAGCAAACCAGAATCCAAAAGTGGCAGGTTAAAACCCAGCACCTTAATCAGTGGCTGAGAGTGGATGAGAAACTCCCACCTGGGCACACAGAAGATTGGGCGACTTGGAAGGCACTGAACAGGCTGCGCTCTGGCACCACGAGATGCAGAGCTAACCTTAAGAAATGGGGCTTCAAAGTGGAGTCCACGACATGAGAGTGTGAAGGAGAGCAAACCACAGACCACTTCTTACAATGCAACCTGACCCTGCCTCATGCACAATAAAGTACCTTCTTACAGCAACACCAGAGGCACTCCAAGTGGCCAGTTTCTGGTCAAAGGACATTCTGCCTAATGCCAAGTTTTTAAAACTTTGTGTTTTTAAATGCATTTTCACTGTATTCTCAACTTGTTTCTGACACAATAAATAAATAGTTTACTATGCCTTATTGGATTGTTTTTTATTATTTTCATCTCAATGCTTAATTCTTTGTTGTAAGTTTACTGTTGTTACTGTGCATTATCATCTCGTATTATGTGTTTGTATTCACTGGCATTAAATGCTTGCCTTTTTGTTTTGTGCCTGTAAATTGCCCCGAGTATCTTCAGTGAAAGGGAAGTCTAGAAATAAAATAATAATAATAATAATAATAATAATAATAATTATTATTATTATTATTATTATTATTATGTCCATCCTTTGATTCAATTCTACTGTTTAAGAAATAGGATCTAATCTGGTATGGGATCTGAAATACCACATTACCTTCCATACACAGAACATGATCCTTTTGAAAAGTGTCCTTTGAAGAAATGGTTTTATAATAATAATGTAATGGTTTTAAGATAGCAGTTACACTGATGTAACCTAAAGTTACATCAATCTACAGACTTTTTGTGTCAGGAGTGACTTGAGAAACTGCAAGTCGCTTCTGGTGTGAGAGAATTGGCCATCTGCAAGGATGTTGCTCAGGGGATGTTCGATGTTTTACCATCCTTGTGGGAGGCTTCTCTCATGGCCCCGCATGGGGAGCTGGAGCTGACAGATTCAAACCGCTGACCTGTCAGTCAGCTGTCCTGCCAACATGAGAGTTCAACCCATTGTGCTTCAAATAAATTGTAATATATATATATATAATCTATAACTTATTTGTACATTATGCTGCACAGTTCTTCCAGTATTATAACTATCAAATCCTACCCACCACTTCATGAGTTTTTAACAGTAAATACGCAAATAAAATTCCATTAAAAGGGCTTGAAATGACAGTAGTCATATACATTTTGGAATAAATTTTCTTTTCTCTAGTTTACATGCCAGAGAACTAGCTGGGCTTTAAAAATAAATATACTTGCAAGTAGACCAACACATAAAAGGAAACCATGTTTGGGAGTGTATATATGGAGACATATATCTTTAAGAGCCTCTGAATAACAGAGAGAAGACATTAATTAGGCACTGATCTTTTCTGTAGTGACTGGAGGGAGCAATTCCACTCATTTAGAAATTGTTGCCTCAGATTTCACATGATTTATTAAGGAAATACTCCATAGGAGGAAAAACACATCTGACGGTAAACTAGCATTCAAATATATTCATACAAAACGTGACACGTGCCTGTGCGTAGAGTCCTGTGTGATAAGGATCTATCTGCATGATGAAAACATTGAAGTTATTTTTGCAGCAACTACTCAGTCTCTTTCAGAAGTCTACAGTTTTGGAAATCCAATATTCCTATGCTTTGGAAAGCTGCTATGATGATGTAGTAGTAGCAGACTCTGGAACTGCACCTCCCATTACTATATTGTTTCTGTCGCTTAATGTTTTAACAACAGATGAAGCTGGAGACTGAAGCACTTTCCTTGAAAGCCTCATTCTGCCATCGGTTGGATCTCGCCCAAAATATTTCACCTGTTGGTAGGAAGAAGTGGGGTTAAATCTTTGCCAATTTAGTAAAGTTTCACTGTAAGAACACTGATGCAAAGTTCCTCTTTTTGAAGAGTTGTGATGTTTCTATATCAGGCACAGGCAAACTTTGGTCCTCCAGGTGTTTTGGACTTCAACTCCCACAATTCCTAACAGCCTACCGGCTGTTAGGAATTGTGGGAGTTGAAGTCCAAAACACCTGGAGGACCAAAGTTTGCCTGTGCATGATCTATATGAATGAAGATCCCTATTTACATACTGAGTAGTCACAGTAAACAATGGAAGTCCTTGTGACCGAAAACTTTTGCAGACACTTTATGGAGGCGAGTGGCTGGTAAAACAGGTTTATCTTCACGGTGAGAGCATGTAACAATGCAAAAGGCGGAAAGATAGGACTATGGTTCAACCTAGAAAGAATCAGACATGGAAAGAACACTGAACTGGCTTGGGTTGTTGTAGATTTTTTCAGGCTATATGGCCATGTTCTAGAGGCATTCTCTCCTGACGTTTCGCCTGCATCTATGGCAAGCATCCTCTGAGGATTGCCATAGATGCAGGCAAAACATCAGGAGAGAATGCCTCTAGAACATGGCCATATAGCTTGAAAAAACCTACAACAACCCAGTGATTCTGGCCATGAAAGCCTTCGACAATACCACAAACCGGCTTATTAGCCAACTGCTATTCAGGGCCAGCAATGGCCCACTCCTCCTGCTGTGAGCATCCCTGACAAGCGTAAATGGTTGGCAAAGAAAATGTCATATTTTCTCACTTGCATCATGACACAGAGAAATAAAACTAGAATCTTGCCTCTGCTTGGAAGAAATGCCTATTTTTCCCCATGCTAATGAGAGACTCGGTGTATCTACACTGTAGAATGAATGAAGTTTGGCACCACTTTAACTGACATGGCTCCATGCCATGGAATCCTGGGATCTGTATTTTGGTGAGGCGAAGAAGGCTAAAGCCTGTGGAAACTACAAGTCACACAATTCCATAACACGGAGTCATGGAAATTATTATTTATTTATTTTATTTACTATACTTGTATACCGCCTTTCTCAGCCTATTGCCGACTCAAGGTGGTGCTTAAAGTGGTGTCAAACTACATTAATTCAACACTATACATGTAGGTCCAGAGAAAGGATCTACAGACAATTAAATAGACATACAGTCATCACGCCACATCTTCTAGGGATTGGTTCCAGGACTCTCAACAGACAACAAAAATGGAGATGCACAAGCTCTTTATATTTTGTTGTTCATTCGTTCAGTCGTCTCCGACTCTTTGAGACCTCATGGACCAGCCCACGCCAGAGCTCCCTGTTGGCCGTCACCACCCCCAGCTCCTTCAAGGTCAGTCCAGTCAAATTGCATATTTTCTATTAAAAAACTAGCTGTCTCCTGCCACGCGTTGCTGTGGCCCAGTCTGTGTATATGTGTTGCGTGTGTATGTATGTGGTTTTGTGCATGCGCTGTAATGCATTTTTTTTATTTTTTTGGCTTTTTAAGTCTCTTACACTGTGTTTTTCAGTGTTTATGTTGTTGTTGTTGTTATTATTATTATTATGTGTTTTAACTGCTTTCTTTTAATAGTTTCATGTTGAATTCCATTTTTTCCCAAAGTTTAGCCTTGAAATTGCACATTGTGTTTGTAGTATTGTTAGCCACTGTTGGAAAGGCACAGGGTGCATCCACCCTGTAGGCTTTAATGCAGGTTGAGCACCACTTTATAATAATAATTAGTATTATTATTATTACCACGCGTTGCTGTGGTGCACTCTGTGTATATGTGTTTTGTGTGTGTATAAAAGTGTGTATGTAGTTTTGCACATGCATTGTAATTTTTTTGGCTTTTTAAGTATCTTCTGCTGTGTTTTAAGTGTTTTTATGAGTGATCGTCACTTGTCAGCCTGACAGGTGTATTGTGTCCATATTTGGTGTCCATTCATGTGTTATTTATTTATTATTTATTTATTTACTATATTTATATATCGCCCCTCTCAGCCCAGAGGCGACTCGGAGCGGTTCACAAATTGGCAACAATTCGATGCCTCAACAATTATAACAAGTAAAAACAATCAAGAAATTCTGTTAAAAACAATAGCGTATGATATAAAAAATATAAAAACCGTACAAAGCCTTAAAACATTATCGTAAATTATGTTAATCCCACAAGCGAACATTACATTTTTATTTATATAGATTGAATATTGATATTGACTTGTGAATAATTGGATCCATGGAACCAGAGCCCGTTGAACATGGCAGGCCTGCTGTATGTTCTTGTCTTATGCAATCCCACATATATTTCTTGAGAGCAGCACACGGTTCTATATTTTACAGTACTGATCCATCACCTGTCCTCAGTGAAATTTAAAATAAAAAATGAGTCATTTCTACATTGACTATATCACGTTATATCTTGCTCACTTGTACAATCTAAAAACAGCCATCTACACATTTCATGTATTACAAGATTCGAACTGTTACCTGGATTTCCTGTCCCACCTCTAATCCAAGAGCGCTAGGATGCTTAATCTAGAACAAAACATTTACATTATTGAGATTTGTCTTTACAGCTCAATAATATTTTTTAGTATAACTGAAAAGCATATAAAAGCATTTGCCAAAATAATTCATTACTGTATAGAATACATTCATTCTCAAATGTTCCATCTTCAACTAACATTCACCCCAAAATTTATAAAGTGCTCATTAATGACCAAACTCTTTTGTATATTATTATTCATAAAATTGTGGGAAACAAGTCTTAAAAGATCTGTGTGTATCAAATATATAATTCCTGCCCAAACTCTCAGTTCTAATATTTATTTATTTACGGTATTTATACCCCGTCCTTCTCACCCCAAAGGGAACTCAGAGCAGCCTTACAAATTCAATGCCATATAAAACAGACATATAATAAAATAATATATACATTAAAAACACAAAATTAAAAAGCACATAAACATTAAATTCAATTATTAAAAACCACGCAGTCCGAAAATCATAGTAAAAGGTGTTGTTTTCAGTAAATATTGCACAAATTCTATCTTCACTTATTTCACTGCATTACTGTCCAAAGGCTTGGTCCCATAGCCATATTTTAAATTTATTTCTGAAGGTCAGGAGGGAGTTCCAATCTGATTTCGCTTGGGAGGGAGTTCCATAGCTGAGGGGCCACCACTGAGAAGGCCTTGTCCCAACCAACTGCACCTGCAAAGGATGTGGGACCAAGAGCAGGGCCTCCCCAGAAGATCTTAACTCACAGAGGGAGAATAGTGTATCTACTAGACTATAAGCCTAATTTTAGCCTTTTTTTGGACTGAAAAAAAGCCCTCCTCGGCTTATATTCGGGTGAAGGTTCTGACGGGAAAGCATGGGGCTGAAAGAAGGGCTTATTTCAGCCGCATGCCTTCCTACCAGGATCCTCACCTCTTTACACAGCAACCCAGCTCTCCTCCCTCTCTTCCTCTCTTTTCGACTTTTCCTTATTTATATACACACAGCATTTTCCCCAAAATGTATAGTTAAAATAAACAGGTGTTTATTGGAAGGATACATAAAGACATTTACATTGAAGAAGTTTAGAATAATGGTTTAATCAGAGTCTTATCTTGAATTACAGTTTTATGTAAATATTGAAAAACATTTAACCTCCTGATGCCTCAATTAATGTAATGTTATTGGTATCTATTTTTATTTTGAAATGTATTATACGGGTAATATGCATTATATGGGTAATATGTTTCTTCAAGAGACATTTCTTTGATACACTGGTACAAATTCATTCCTTTAATGCTGTACCTCTTATCTTTGCAGGATGATGATAACAACAACAAAGTATGGATTGTCCATGTTGCAATCCCAGGTGACAGCAGGATTTAAGAGAAACAACTGGAAAAGCTGACACGATATGAGGATTTAAAGATCGAACTGCAAAGACTCTGGCACAAGCCAGTCAAGGTGGTCCCAATGGTGATCGGCACACTGAGTGGAGTGCCTAAAGACCCTGGCCTGCACTTAAACACAATCGGCGCTGACAAAATTGCCATCTGCCAGCTGCAGAAGGCCATCTTACTGAGATCTGCAAGTGTTATTCGCCAATACATCACACAATCCTAGACACTTGGGAAGTGTCCAACGTGTGATCCAATATAACAGCTAGCATAGTGTCTGCTGGGGACACATCTTGTTGTGTTTTTAATAATAATAATAACAACAACAATTCTTGTATCCTGCCACCATCTCCCTGAAGGGACTTGGGGTGGCTTACACATGGCACAAAGTGCCTAAAAACAAAACGTAAAATAAAAACAATTTAAAATACAATTAAATAAAACATAAAAACATATAACCAACAACTCAATTAAATGCAGAATCAGCATTCGCAAAAAGATAAAAATTTAAATGAAGTGAAGAGAAAATAAATACCTTTCTCTGATCCAATTGTGAGTTGTGTAGTAGTACAGGAGTCATGTTTGGATACAATTTTACCATCACACCAATATCTCTGCATTAAAAAAATGAAACTTGTATTAATTTCATAGGGCGGCTGTTGGAGGGGAGTGAATCACATAAATGTAATCCCTATAGGCACAGATAAGATGGTTTCAACTCTTTGTCAGCTCTTTATAAATAACCTCACTTTATCTGACTGTACAACCATTTCACTTTGCAGCTCTCCTTAAACCAGTGTCTTCCCAAAGTATTTAAAACAGTCCCTTCACCATCTGAATGCCAAACTTCTGTATAATAAATAGAATTACAACAATCCATGAGCTGCAAACGTAGCTTTAGGATAGTTTCTAAAAAGGAGCAGCGGTGGCACAATGGGTTAAACCCTTGTGCTGGCTGAAAAGAAAGGTCGGCACTTTGAATCCGCAAGACGGGGTGAGCTCCCATCTGTCAGCTCCAGCTTCCCATGCGGGGACATGAGAGAAGCTTCCTACAGGATGGTAACACCTGGACAACATCCTTGCAGATGGCCAATTTTCTCACACCAGAAGCGACTTGTAGTTTCTCAGGTCGCTTCTGACACAAAATTTTTTCAAAAAATCATATGTGCCATTTTAATGTTGTATTTCTGACAGATTTAGCTGTATTGTTTTAACATATGGTGTGAGCTGCTTTCAATCCTGTATCAGAGGAAAGCCAGGTATTAAATATATGTATGTATGTTTCTATCTATTTATCTGAGAAATAGATTACATCCAAATAGCAGTGGTTTCCTTTACCTCAATTCAGTAACTGTGGCTGTATAAATAGCTCCAAATTCCAACTGATAGTCTTGCTGTTGAAAAAGAAAGATAGCAAAAAGTCACAAAGAGAAAAACAAAAATAGACAAAACATTTTAGTACAAAGAATAAAATAAACCCTTGCTTTTTTTTAAAAAAAAATCAGAAATGACCTTTTAGTGTGGAATATATTTGAAGCAAAATTTTGCACTGCACTCATAGAATCACAGAGTTGGAAGAGACCTCATGGGCCATCCAGTGCAACCCCCTGCCAAGAAGCAGGAAAATCGCATTCAAAGCATTCCTGACAGATGGCCATCCAGCCTCTGTTCAAAAACCTCAAAAGAAGGAGCGTCCACCACACTCTGAGGCAGAGAGTTCCACTGCTGAACAGCTCTCACAGTCAGGAAGTTCTTGTCCATTGTATTTTACCCAAAAGCTGTTAAAACTTGCCAAAAGAGCTTTAAGAAGGGAAAGTACATACATGAAAGAAGTAAAAAAAAATACTCATAATTATTACTCATAAAACAGAAATCTAAAGTTATTAGAACATGTCCTTACATCATCTTTGCAGACTTCAGTAATAAATTCTTGTGCTTCGTGCATAGCAGCTGGTGTTGGGGCAAATATGGAAAATGTCTCTTCATCTACTTGGCTAACAGTAACCCCTTTACAGGAAAAAAAAATAAACACAGAGCAATTAATTTAAAGTATGTCATTTGTTGGTTGTATGCAGTAACGTTTAAGCAAGTTATACAAATCATATTAGAATTTTTTTTATTGTGTCAGAAGTGACTTGAGAAACTGCAAGTTGTTTTTGGTGTGAGAGAATTGGCTGTCTGCAGAAATTTTGCCCAGGGGATGACAGGATGCATTACCATCATGAGGGAGGCTTCTCTCATGTCCCCACATGGGAAGCTGGAGCTGACAGATGGGAGCTCACCATGTCTCACGGATTCAAACCGCTGAGCTTCAGGTCAGCAGTTCAGCCGGCACGAGGGTTTAACCTTGTAGTTATGAAGAATGAAGTAGTGCAAGCACAATACTCCAAGCACTTGCATGCCACAAGTATTTGCATACTACAAGGGGACAAATTTATTTATTTGCAACATTTATATGCCGCCTTTCTCACCCCGAAGGGGACACAGAGCAGCTTACAAGATATATATTATATACAAT
>NW_026844366.1:339275414-339412607 GCF_025583915.1 Anolis sagrei ordinatus
AGGGTGCCGTTTTCTGGAAGAAAATTAGAAAATCCTGAAGAAAAGTGTCACATTTATCACATTCAATTCCATTATTAAAAATCTGTAACAATAACTCTCCCCTGCAGTAAATATAGGTTGCTTACCTGTAAACGTATTTCTTCCAGTGATAGTCTGTGAAATCCGCACTAATGGGTTTCTGTGCGCATGCGCAGTGATTTCGGAATATTCTCGATGAAAAGAATTTAGGCGGGAGTCCCGCCCACCCTCCCAATGGTATAAGAGATAGTAGGCGGAGCTCCGCTTCAGTTCCTTGCCGCCAGACAGCAGCCAGGAAAAGAGGCATGACATCAGAGGGGAGGATGGGAGGGGATGTGCGAATTTCACAGACTGACACTTGAAGAAATACGTTTACTGGTAAGCAACCTATATTTCTTCTTTGTGTAGTCTGTGAAATGCGCACATGTTGGGTGACTAGAAAGCTACCAACCTGGAGGTGGGTCATGCCACACATGAGAAGAGAACTGCTCTGCCGAAGGCCGCATCTCTCTTGGCGAGGATGTCGAGCTTGTAGTGAGAGGCAAAGGTGGAAGGTGTTGTCCATGTTGCTGCTTTGCAGATGTCGTGGACTGAGACACCATGGAGGAAGGCTTGAGATGTTGAAAGAGACCTCGTGGAGTGAGCATGGATAGTTGGAGGAGGCTCCTTATTTGCCAAACTGTAAGCTAGGCGAATTGTGGACACTATCCATGATGAGAGCCTTTGAGATGTTACTGGAGAGCCCAAGGTGTCTTTCCGGTATTTTAGGAAAAGTCTTGGGGATTTCCTATAGGAGGCTGTCCTGGAGATGTAGAAGGAGAGGGCCCTCTTGACATCCAGCGAGTGGAGTGCAACTTCCAGGGGAGAGGAAGGTTTTGGAAAAAAGGCAGGGAGAGTGATGTCTTGGGACATGTGGAACTTAGATACAACTTTGGGAAGGAAGGTAATGTCGGTCCGAAGGACCACTTTGTCTTCATGGAACCTAATAAAGGGAGGGTCTGAACGGAGAGCTGCGAGTTCACTGGCCCTCCTTGCGGAAGTAATGGTCACTAAGAACGCCGTCTTCCAGGAGAGATGGGAAATGTCACAGGAAGCCATAGGTTCAAAGGGAGGTTTGGAAAGTTGAGACAATACAAACTCAAGGCTCCAAGCCGGGGGTGGGGGGGAAACTGGGGGATGAACATTTTTATAACCTTTAACGAATAACTGAATTAACGGATCTTGAAAGAGGGACGGTAGTCCCGATTTTCTCCTATACCAGGAGAGTGCTGCGAGATAGCACTTGATTGAGGATAAGGAAAAACCCCGGGAAGAAAGGTGAACTAGAAAATCTAGAACAATATGAACTGGGGCTGTACAGGCTCAAAGCCCAAGGGGTGAGTGAAAGACTTGAATTTTGACCATTTATAGGTATAGGATCTCTTGGTGGAAGTCTTTTGAGCTGCTTGGATGATGAGCCGTGCGGCCTCAGAGAAGTGGCTCATAGTCTGATCCTCCACGCCGTGAGGCGTAGAGTTGGGAGATCTGGATGGCAGATCCGTCCGTCTTGTATAGTGAGGAGATCCGGGCTGGATCGCAGACGAAGAAAGGTTCTTCGTGATGCGTGAAGGAGAGGAGCAAACCACGGTTGCCTGGGCCACCATGGAGCTATCAGAATGCAGTTTGCTTTGTCCCTGATGATCTTCGCTACTACTCTGGAGAGCAGAGGAAGTGGGGGAAAGATGTAGAGGAACCCTTGGGACCACTGAAAGAGGAAGGCATCTCCTAAGCAGCCTGGGAATGCGTGAGGGTGGAGCCTTGCGCAAAAAAGTGTGCACTGTGTGTTGTCTGGAGAAGCAAACATGTCTACTTGAGGATGGCCCCAGTGACGGGTCAGAAGGTTGAATTCCCTGGGGTGTAAGTGCCACTCGTGAGTAGTGGTTGGAGTCCTGCTGAGAGAGTCTGCCAGGGTATTGTCTTTCCCCGGGAGGTGGATTGCAGTGAGGAATATGTTCCTTTGGATGCACCACTCCCAAATCTCGGATGTTATGGACAGGAGGGTTGGGGAGTGGGTTCCCCCTTGTTTGTTGAGGTAAAATTTTACTGACGTGTTGTCTGTGACTATCTGGACGGTGCGGTTGGAGACTAGGTGAGCAAATGCCCGGAGGGCTTTCCCCACAGCCAGTAACTCCAGTGCATTGATGTGGAGTTGTAGTTCCCAGTGAGACCAGCGGCCGCTGATCGTCAGGTCGTGGAGGTGAGCTCCCCAGCCGAAGGAGGAGGCGTCTGTCGTTAGCGACAGAGACGGGCGGGGGGGTGTGAATGGGAGACCCGAGCATACATTGGATTTCTTTGTCCACCATAGGAGGGAGCGGAGGACCTGAGCGGGAGGGTGGAGGATCATGGATTGCGGATCGTGAATGGGATTGAACACTCCCAGAAACCAGGATTGGAGTGGTCGGAGGCGGAGTCGGGCGAACGGGGTCACACTTGTGGTGGACGCCATGTGGCCAAGTATGGACTGGATAGCCCATGCAGAGGAGCGGCCTGAAGAATAAAGGCTGTTGATGGCTTGGCAGAGATTGGAGAACCGGTCTTCTGGGAGGTAAGCCCGTTGGGATATGGAGTCTATCAGGGCACCAATAAAATGGATGCGCTGGGTAGGTATGAGGTGGGATTTGTCGAGATTTACGACAAGTCCAAGTTCCTGTAGGAGAGACAAGGTGAAGGAGATGTCAGAAAGGAGTTGGGAACGAGATTTTGCCGAAAAAAGCCAATCATCTATGTATGGAAAAACCGTTACGCCGTTTTGGCGTAGGTGAGCAGCCACTACTGCCATGCATTTTGTGAAAACCCTGGGGGCGGAGGAGAGACCAAAGGGTAATACGGAGAAGGAAAAAATGTGGTTGTCCAGCGCAAAGCAGAGGTATCTGCGATGGCTCTGTCTAATTGAGATGTGGAAGTATGCATCTCTGAGGTTGACCTTGGCGAGCCAAGCTCCGTTTGTGATGAAAGGAAGGATGTTGGCTAGTGTGACCATGCGGAATTTGCGTGGTGAAATGAATTTGTTAATGCCACGGAGGTCCAGGATGGGGCGCTGGCCTCCGTCCCTCTTATCTACTAAGAAGTAGCGGGAGAAAAAGCAAGTGTGAGCTAGTTCGGGATGTACAGGTGAGATTGCCCCTTTTTCCAAAAGGGAGAGGATCTCATCCCAAAGCATGGGAGAGGATTGAGTTGGTAGGATTCTTCCCAGTGGGGGGAGAGAATCGAATTCAATGGCGTAGCCTTCTTCAACTATGCGGAGGACCCAAGTGTCATTGGTTATGGACTGCCAAGCAGGTAAGTATGGATGGAGTCTGTTGTGGTATGAAGGTAATGTGGGTGTAGAGTGTGTGGGGGGTGGGGGAAGAACAGGTGGATTTAAGATAGGGGAAGGAGGGGGGCTAAAAACGCCGTTTTTTGTTATCTGGTGGTTTAGTGCCCCGATACTGACCCTTAAAGGGGACAGGCGGCTTCCCAGTGGTGGTAGAGGAAGGGTGAGGGCGTTGTTTCCCTCTGTATGAGTGAGGGTTGTAGCGGCCTCTATGATAGGTAGGGTAATGATAGTAATTACCCCATCGTTGTCTCTGTTGGTAAGGTTGTTGGTCATATTTATTGACCGTTTGTTTCATCTCATGGGAGTGTTTAAGCTGGGAATCTGTTTCTGGATTAAACAATCCTGTTTCATCCATAGGAAGATCTTCAATCAGTGTGCGAGCTGAAGGAGAAAGGGTGGAAGCCCTGAGCCATGCATGACGTCTCAAGGCCACTGCCCCGGCAATGAGTTTGCCGGATGTATCAGCTGTGTTTTTTGCCAAGTCCTTTTGGAGCTTAGAAAGGAGGAGTGCCTCTTGAGCAAAGGCTTTCGCCATTGCTTGGTCAGCCACTGGTAAGAGATCAAGATAAGGTAAAATTTTGTTCCAGAGGAACGTCTGATACACACTCATGTAAACGCCATAATGCGCCATTCTGGCGAAGAGGCAAGCAGAGGAATAAAACTTTTTTGCCATGGCATCTAGTTTCTTTCCTTCTTTATCCGAGGGTGAGGCCTGGTTCCTCTGAACTGGTTTGGGCTGGGCGTCTGTAACAACTGAGTTGGCTTTGGGCAGTTTGGCAAGCCATGAAGCTGCTGTGAGGTCAATGCGATAAAGGTTCTCAGCTCGCTTTGGTGTGGCTGGAACCAGGGCTGGAGAGACACCTTCTGTTTTTAAAACTTGTAGAAGGTAAGGTAAAGTGGGCAGTATGGTCGACATGGGTCGCTGTTGTTCAGATGAAGTAAAACATGGGTCCTCCACAGCCTTAGTGGGCTGGGGAATGGCTAGATTCAGTGATCTGGAGAGTCTAATGAGCAATGCAGAAAAGTTTTTAAACTCTTCCGCTTGTATGGGGTCTGGGTCTGGCTCGGGTTGAAGAGCAGGGATGGGTTGTGGATCACCCGATGATTCCAAGTCAACAGTATCTATCTCAGGATGGGAATCCTGTTGAGGAGTGGAAGGGTCTGGAGGTGCTGCCACCTGGTGTTGAGGAACGGGAGGTTCAGGAGGAGGCTTGGAAATGGTAGCAGAAGGAGGGGGGCGAAAGTAAGGATAAGGATATGGAGGAGGAGTGTACTCTTTGGGGTATTCCCCTTGGTAGTAAGGGTAATATGGGAAGGGAGGAGGAGGATAAAGAGGGAAAGGGTAGTCAAAGGGATAAGGGGAGCGCGGATCATGTCCGCGCGGGCGTTTGGARGAGGRGGGACTGCGGGACCGGGATCGGGACCGAGAGGGAGATCGGGACCGGCGCCTGGAGGCGCGGCTTGGTCGAGGTTGGGCATGATCTGTTTGTGGAGTGGGAGGGGTCGGTACCGGGGAAGGGGTATGTTCCCTAGAGGGTTGAGCCGGCTGGAGGAAGRGGGGGGGAGGTAGGAAGGCTAGGATCGAGCTCAGAGTTCAAAAGCTCGATCGGAAGGAGCTCAGGAGGCTCTTGCAGTTCCAAAAAATGCGGCGGCATCTGTTGCTGCGGGAGGTCGAGCAGCTGAGCCGGCGGAACCGAAAGGGGAGGACTCAGGGGCTGCACGCCAGAGAGTTGCYGTCCCTTTTTCTTATTTTGTTTATMTTTTGCCTTGCTCTTATGAGCGGCTGGTTTGGAGACTTTGGGTCTCTTCGTCGGCGGTTCCTCCCCAGGGGGAGGAGTTTGCGCCCCATGGCTTTCTTCCAGCTGGGTAGAGGAGGGGCCCGGCCGCTCTCCGGAGAGAGGGGAGGGCGTAGGCTGTTGAGAGAGACTTAGCGCGGCTTGGCGAGTCTCTTCAGGGGCCAGTGCCTGCTCATACAGAAGAGCTTTTAGGCGGGAGTCTCTGCTCTTTTGGGCTCGGGATGTAAAGGCCTTGCAAATCTCGCAGGCCGAGCGATTATGAGACTCCCCCAGGCACAATAGACACTTGGTGTGTCTGTCGGCTTCTGGGAGGTTTGCTCCACAAGCCGAACATTTTTTAAAGGAAAGGGTCGACATGCTAGCCTGTCCGTTGCCGTTCCGTTGTCAGGGAAGGAGAAGGAAGAGTTGTCGAAATGCAGTCCGGGTCAATAAGGATTGAGGTAAGTAAGAAGGAGGAGAAAGAATCCGAAATGCTTCTGCTGTCGCGCGGAAAGAAGAACTGAAGCGGAGCTCCGCCTACTATCTCTTATACCATTGGGAGGGTGGGCGGGACTCCCGCCTAAATTCTTTTCATCGAGAATATTCCGAAATCACTGCGCATGCGCACAGAAACCCATTAGTGCGCATTTCACAGACTACACGAGGAAGAAACAACCTTTACCCGCCACTTGTTGCTGTGGCCAATCTTCCCTCTTTCTCTCCTTCTTTCCCTCCCTCCTTCCTTCCTTCCCATCTTTCCTTCTCCTCTTCTTTCTCTATCTCTTTCCTTCCTTCCCCTTTTTTCTTTCTCTTCTGGTCTCTTTTCTTCCTTCTCTCTTTCCTTCTTTTCCTTCCCTCCCTCTTTCTCTACATCTTCCCCCTTCCTTCACTCCCTCTTTCCTTCCTTCATTCCCTTTTTTCTTTCCTTCTCTCCTTCCTTCCCTCCCCCTTTTTTCTTTCTCTTCTGGTCTCTTTTCTTCCTTCTCTCTTTCTTCTTTCCTTCCCTCCCTCTTTCTCTACATCTTCGCCCTTCCTTCACTCCCTCTTTCCTTCCTTCATTCCCTTTTTTCTTTCCTTCTCTCCTTCCTTCCTTCCCCCTTTTTCTTTCCCTCCCTCTGTCTCTCATTTCTTCCTTCTCTACCTCTTTCCTTCCTTCCCCCTTTTCTTTCTCTTCTGCTGTCTCTCTTTTCTTTCCTTCCATCTTTCCTTTTCTTTCCTTTCCTTCTTCCTTATTTCTCTAACTTTCCTTCCTTCCCCCCTTTTTCTTTACCTCCCTTTCTCTTTCTTCCTTCTTTCCTTCCTTCCTGTCTTTCCTAGAACAGGGCAGGAAGGGGCGGGGTGGGGTTTGGAGGTGGCGTGAAGTAAAAGGAGGTAAGATTGGGGCAGGGGAGTGATGGAGCGTGGGGTTGCGTGTGTGTGTGCGGCGGCGGGGGGAGTGATGGAGCGTGGGGTTGCGTGTGTGTGTGCGGCGGCGGGGGGAGTGATGGAGTGTGGGGTGGCGTGTGTGTGTGCGGGCGGGGGGAGTGGGGTTGCTGTGTGTGTGCGCGGGGGGGGAGTGATGGAGCGTGGGGTTGCGTGTGTGTGTGCGGCGGGGGGAGTGATGTAGCATGGGGTTGCGTGTGTGTGTGCGGCGGCGGGGGGAGTGATGGAGGTGGGGTTGCGTGTGTGTGTGTGCGGCGGGGGAGTGAGGTTGCGTTTGTGTGTGCGGCGGCGGGGGGAGTGATGGAGCGTGGGGATGTGTGTGTGTGTGCGGCGGCGGGGGGAGTGATAAGCGTGGGGTTGCGTGTGTGTGTGCGGCGGCAGAGGGAACGTTGGCCGGAAGGCCGTATGCGCGCGCCAGGGAACTTGCGGCTGGGCGCCAATGCACATGCTCAGTTGTTTTGCCATTTTGTGAGTGTGTTGTTGTGTTGTTTTTCATTTTGAGTAGATATGTTTGTACCTTGTGGGTTGTGTTATGGGCATGGGAATTTTGGTTAAGTTTCGTTGGGGTTTTTGAGTTTTGTTGTTTTGCCGTTTTGTGAGTGTGTTGTTGTGTTGTTTTTCATTTTGAGTAGATATGTTTGTACCTTGTGGGTTGTGTTATGGGCATGGGAATTTTGGTTAAGTTTCGTTGGGGGGTTTTTGAGTTTTGTTTCCTCGTTGGATGCCCCTAACAAATTTATATATATAGATTAAAACAATCAATTATACATCACAATCAATGGAAGTCACTCTGGACCACGCTTTTACCTACAAGAAGCATTGCCTGAACATCAAGCAAAAAGTGGGTGCTAGAAACAATATCATACGAAAGCTGACTGGCACAACCTGGGGATCACAACCAGACACAGTGAAGACATCTGCCCTTGCGCTGTGCTACTCTGCTGCTGAGTATGCATGCCCAGTGTGGAACACATCTCACCACTAAAACAGTGGATGTGGCTCTTAATGAGACATGCCGCATTATCACAGGGTGTCTGCACCCTACACCACTGGAGAAATTACACTGCTTAGCCGGTATTGCACCACCTGACATCCGCCGGGAAGTAGCTGCCAATAGTGAAAGGACCAAGGCAGAGACATCTCCAGCTCATCCCCTGTTTGGGTATCAGCCAGCACGTCAACGACTTAAATCCAGACATAGTTTTCTAAGATCTACAGAGACACTCGCTGGAACGCCTCAGCAAGCGAGAGTCCAAAAATGGCAGGCTCAAACCCAGAACCTCAACCAATGGCTGATACCAAATGAGAGACTCCCCCCTGGGCACACAGAGGACTGGGCGACTTGGAAGGCGCTGAACAGATTGTGCTCTGGCACCACGAGATGCAGAGCCAACCTTCAGAAATGGGGCTACAAAGTGGAATCCTCGACATGCGAGTGTGGAAAGGAGCAAACCACTGACCACCTGCTGCAAAGCACCCTGAGCCCAACCACATGCACAATGGAGGACCTTCTTGCAGCAACACCAGAAGCACTCCAAGTGGCCAGATACTGGTCAAAGGACATTTAATCAACTACCAAACTCACACATTTTGTATTTTCTATGTTTGTTTGCTTTGTTCTGTTAGAAATGTAATATAATTGACTGGCTGCCCTGACACGAGAAATAATAAATACATGTAATATAAATATATTGTTGTGAGTCAGCATTCTGACACCATACCTACTACTAGTAGTAGGAGAAGAAGAAGGAGTGATGCAGAAACATAATTATCATATTATTATTATTATTATTATTTTGCATTACATTATAATATTTATAATATTTATAATATTTATAAAATATAATAATATGTATAATAAATGTGACTCATTCCTCTAAATCTACACCTGCAATGTCCACCAACCAACAACCAATATTTATTTCCACACCTACCAGCTACCAACTATCACAGGCAAGGGCAAACTTCGGCCCTCCAGGTGTTTTGGACTTCCAACTTCCACAATTCCTAACAGCCTGTAGGCTGTTATGAATTGTGGGAGTTGAAGTCCAAAACACCTGGAGGGCCAAAGTTTGCCCAGGCCTGGTATCCTAGATCTTCCAATTTGACATTATGATCAACTTCCAGCCTAGCAATTCCAAAAGAAAACATTTCAATCACATTTGTGGACTAGTCAAACCTCCAAAGATATATCTACACTGTATATCTAAAACAAGGTAACTCACCAGTTTCAGCTTGGAGTTTCTTTAAATTATAACCTCCAGGGCCAACAAATCTTGCCCTTTTTGATAATGGCACTTGAACAGTTTCTGAAATGCAGAAGTTAATGTCATAACTATACCGTGGTAATTAAAACAGCATAAAGAGCTCATTCTCATCCCTGTGACACTAAACAGGTCGATATTAATTCATTTATTGGCACTGGCACCAACTGGGCCTTCAGGGGAAGGGGTTTTCACAACTGGGGCACCTCAGCAATTCTATTGAGACCTTAATTACACTTTAGCTTTTGTGTGTTTCTAGTGATGTGGACTTTATCAGTATCTACTTTTAACTTCTGCAAGCTACCATGAACCCCAGCACTTGGGGAAAAGCAGACTAATAATAAGTACAACAGCAAACTCAAAACCCTAAACAATAGGCATATGAAGAAAGTCCTAAAGTATGCCCAAAAATGTGTGCTTTGAGTGAATAAAATTCAGCTTTTCATTTTGCAACTTAGTCTCTGTTATTCACTGTGTTTTGGGGTCTCTTTTTTATTTACCTAAATGATTGCTATCTTATGCCAAAGCTTCTATGGGTGTTGAGATCCACTAGAGAGGAATGTACATGGCTGTATAAAGCAGCTTTACACCATCACAATCATATTATTATTATTATTATTATTATTATTATTATTATTATTATTATTATTATTAATATGTATCCCACTTTTTTCCAGGTTGGGGCACAAAACACCTATTTTACACATCTAGTTTTCTCTGATGCTTCACCAAAGCCTTTTCGTATTCTCTACTTCGGCAGTTTTGTTCAGTCCTTTTATTGATATCTTTCTAAAAACAGGCAAAACCTCTACTACTATGCTGTTTTTGTTTCTTTTTTGTTTCAACTTTTACTTTCGAATTTCGTTAGTGCCTTGGGCTTTTTTAATGGCAAGGCTAGGTAAAAAGTAATAAACAAATGTGTTGTCGAAAGCTTTCATGGGTGGAATCACTGGGTTGCTGTGAGTTTTCCGGCCTGTATGACCATTTTCCAGAAGCATTCTTTCCTAATGTTTCTATGGCAGGCCTAATGTTTCACATCTATGGCAGGCATCCTCAGAGGATGAGGGGTCTGTTGGAAACTAGACAAGTGAAGATTATATATTATAATATAATATTATATATTATTATGGCTGGCGGGGACGAGAGATAGGGCCTTCTCGGTGGTGGCTCCTCGGCTGTGGAACGCCCTTCCTACGGACATTAGACTAGCACCATCTCTAATGGTATTCCGCAAAAAGGTGAAGACCTGGATGTTTGTGCAGGCGTTTGAGTAATTTAGTGCAATCTGGTAATGGAATATAGGAATGGAACAATGGACGACGAACCTGGACTACGCTTGGATGATGAGAAGATTGGGTACAGTTGTTTTTCATAATAATTGTGCATTGTAATTGCTTATTGGTAATTTATGGATAATGTGTTAAGTCAATTGTTATATGTTGTATGGAACCACTGCTGTTTCTACTGTTTTTACTGTTTGTGAACCGCTGTGAGTCGCCTTCGGGCTTGAGATACAGCGGTATATAAGCAAAGTAAATAAATAAATAAATATATATATATCTGTGGAATGCCCAGGCTGGGAGAAAGAACTGTTGTCTGCTCGAGGCAAGTGTGAATGTGCAAGTGGTCATCTTGATTAGCATTTAATGGCATGGCTGCTTCCTGCCTGGATGAAATCTTTTGTTTGAGGTGTTAGCTGGCCCTGATTGATTCTTGTCTGGAATTCCCCAGTGTGGGCAAAATGTTAGGAGAGAATGCTTCTGGAACATGGCCATACAGCCTGGAAAACTTATAGCAACCCAATAAACAAATGATTAAGCAAATAAATAAATGTTCATAATAATAATAATAATAATAATAATAATAATAATAATACTTTATTTATATACTGCTCCATCTCCCTGAGGGGACTCAGAGTGGTTCCCAGGTAACATCACAAAACATACAAAGTAAAACAACATAACCATAAGATTAACAAAACAAAATATAAGCATAAAAATTGTTGCAATAACACACATATATTAAAAATAATCCTGCCTGTTCAAGGCAATTTAAAAATTTATAAGGCTGGGCCAAGATTTGTGCAAGCCCAAAAATTCTAGGGGGTCCGGGAATTAAGTGCAATGCTATGGCCGGCAACATGCCCCGATTTTCAATTGCTTTGTGTCCTGATAAAGAGATAAAAAGAGGCATATAAATCAGTATAATAATAATAATAATAATAATAATAATAATAATAATAATAATAATGTCCTGTTAAGAGTAATTGCTTGGCCGAGCCGTACAGAAGGCAGATACAGATAGGAATGACATGAGGAAATTATCTAAATGTGAATGTACTGAGCAATGATGATTCAATGCCCAACATGTCCTGAAAACAAATATTTTGTGCATTGAGAGAAACAAGCAAAGATGTAGGCATTTCAATCCCATTTTAGAAAAAAGAATATAAATAAATAAAACAAAACTGGGCACATTATTGTTAGATTTACATTTTTAGCATCTTCCCCTAGGTAGTTCTATTTCGATTCAAGTTTGCCAATAAATATCCAAGGCTGCAATATGATTTACCCTTTAAACACCAAATTTGGTTATTCAGAGCATTGCAAAAATCAGCATACAAAATAAAAGATTAATATTTTCATGTATTACTAAAACAATATTATTTTAGTGGGTTGTTTCTCTGCAATTCTGTAATTGATTCTATATTGTCGAAGGCTTTTTATACTGGTCCTATCATTCTACAAGTCTAATATAGAGTAGAATATTTGGACACTGGATAAAATTGACTTCTCACAGATGAAAACAACTCATATGGATTAAAAACTGACTGATTTGTCCATCCCAATCTCCCCGGTTTAGGTGTGTATGCCATTACCAACGAGCGGTCCATTCTCCTTTCTGCTTGCTCTGGGTTTGGCAATTGCTTTGTTCATAATTTGCAAGATCTCTCTCTTTGCCACTATGGAGGAAAGGGAAAAAAAACCAGTTTAAATATAGAATGCGCACATTAACATTTTCGTTTTCTAAAAATCCTTCTCGGCGGCAGTGAGACGGCCTCTTTCTTTTGTCAGCTCCGAACATGACTAACCATGCAAGCCTTTTGCGCTGCAGCATCACAGCCAGGGTCTGAGGCACTTTGGGGGAGCTGGCGCACCGTTAAACAAAAAGCGGAGCTGTTTCCCATCTCAATGCTTTGCAAGGACATTCAGTGCACCCGGTTTTGTGCCATTATATTTCTGGGCTTTCGAAAGCCTTCCATCTTCCCCCAGGTAGTTCCATTTCAAAGAGCTTAACCCCGCTGAGGAATAGGGAACATTCATTCTCTTTTGTGCTTCATGCAGCCTCTATTGTCTTCTTGACCACATACATACACACACAGCTTTTGTGCGTTGGGTTTTTCAGTATAAAAATATACTTCCCAGTAAGGTTAATCACAGTTTCCTCACTACTGCCTAAATAATAGATCTGCACAAAAGGGACAGAGGAGGAAAAAACAAAATTTACTTCAATAGTTTCTTTGCTAGGATTATTCATGTCTGGCTGCACATGGTTATTTTCTCAAGACACTGTGTTTTCCATAAGTAGCCAATGAAGGTGAGTGAAGGCAAAAATGCTTTCTTAAGAAAAAGGAAAAGGACTGGCTTTCTTTAGAAATAGCAAGCATCTTGGGTGGCACAGATCACTCACCATGAAGAAACATTTGACTAAAAGAAGAAACACAGTTAAGACTTACATCAAAAATGAAAGTAAATTATCTAAATTTGAATCCATAAGGTGTCCCCACAATACGGGGTAAATCTGCTGACTTTAATCACATCTAATCAGTAGATTGTTCTTGCAGCAACACCAGAAGCACTCCAAGTGGCCAGATACAGGTCAAAGGACATTTAATCAACTACCAAACTCACAAATTTTGTATTTTGTCTGTTTGTTTGCTTTGTTCTGTTAGAAATGTAATATAATTGACTGGTTGCCCTGACACGACAAATAAATAGTAGATTAATTAGCTACAAGTTGGAGGAGTTCAATCGGAAAAGCAGAATTTAAAAGAAACTTCTGGATAGGTTTATTTTTAGAAGTTTAAAAATATACATAAATAAAATACAAAAAGAGAGATTACTGCAAATATTTAAATTAGCCCTGTCTTCTCCCAATGGTAAATCTTCCATATTCAATTCAAGTTGCCTTTTTAACAGGGCATCCAACTGAAGATTTGTTAATATGAACATTGACTTAAATTTATTGAGTCAATTAATTAGCGGACGATCAACTAACTAAAAATCATAGGCAAACTGAATAAAAAGCAGAAATATCTCTATCCGCTCCCCGGATTCAAACCGCCAAACTTTCGGTCACCAAGTTCAGCAGCTCAGTGGTTTATTATTATTATTATTATTACTGACACAAAAACATAGTATGTCACAGCAAACGAGTTATATATGCTGGATTTCGTATCACAAAATCACAAGTCAAAAACTTCCCAAGCGTCTACGACTGTGTGATGTATTTTCGAATGATGCACGCAGATCCAAGTATATTATTATTGTTGTTATTATTAGTTGAAACACAAAAAGATGAGTCCACAGCAAACAAGATCACTCTGCTGGGTGTTGTATTGTATCACACGTCAGACACTTCCCATATAATATACTAGCCGTCCCCTGCCACGTGTTGCTCTGGCCCAGTCTGTGTATATGTGTTTTGTGTGTGTATATGTGTGTGTATATATTTGTGTAAATGTGTATACGTGTGTTTGTGTGTATATATGTGGGATGCATTGTAATGTAATTTTCGGTTTTTGGCTTTTTAAGTTTCTTCTGCTGTGTTTTTCAGTGTTTTTATGAGTGATGGTCACTCGTTGGCCTGATAGGTCAACATTTTGTGTCCACATTTTGTATCAATCCACCCAGTGGTTTTTGAGTTATGTTAATCCTACAAACGAACATTACATTTTTATTTATATAGGTATATTTTATGGTGATGTGTTTTAAATACACTGTGCCCCATCTCAAGCCAAGAGAAAAAGTGGGGAACAATTATTATTATTATTATTATTATTATTATTATTATTATTGAATGTTTGCCATATATGTAATCTGTAATTCGCTCTGATCCCTCAGGTATGGTGGTTTCAGCTTTGGACTATGACTCTGTTGTTGTTATTGTTGTGTTTATTTGTTCAGTTGCTTCTGACTCTTCGTAACCTCATGGACCACCCCACGCCAGAGTTCCCTGTCAGCTGTGGCCACCCCCAGTTCCTTCAAAGTCAAGCCAGTCACTTCAAGGACTCCTGATCTCGTGATCAGGATTCAAATCCCTACTCAGTCATAGTAGCCCACCTTGGGAAAGTCACTCTCTTAGCCTCACACCAGAGCAAAGCCAAACACCCTCTGAACAGATTCAACCAAGAAAACCTTGTGATAGGTTTTCCCTTAGATTGCCAAACATTGGAAGCCACTTGAAGCCACACCACCACAACAACAAGGATGAGGTAAAAGTGGGGTAGGATTAGTCCCGAGAGACGGGTCCAGCTAAAGATAACCAATCAAGACATGATACAGGAAGCTGGGCCTTATCACAGAGTTACAAAAACGAACAGCCAACAGGAATGGAAAAGGTAACACAACGCCCAGCTGAGGCAGAACGTTGAGTCTAAAAAGAGACAAAAGTGCTCATCATGCACTGGTATCTATTTCCTCTGTTGCTATAAAGGGGATTATTGCCTCTCAAAAAACAAATCAACACAGCACAAAAGTAATTTTATAACCACATACTGTGTGCTTACCTGTGGCTTGCTGAATAGCTTCCATTACGATTTTTAGGGGTATTCCTGGTAGCTTGATATCAGCCTAATAATATACAAACGGAAATCACTTTATATCAATAGCACCATTTTCTTTAACACTTTGTGGAGGTTTTTTTTTAATATTTAGGAATTTTGATGATCTCAAACAGATACCTGCAAGGCAGTTATTCCTTTATTTGTTCCAGCCATTTTGAAATCCATGTCACCAAGATAATCTTCAATCCCCTGCAAAAATAAGTGCATTTGAAACATTTTGTCAAAGCTCTTCCCAAAGGCCCCACAACAAATTCTACTCTGCTGCAATGGATATATGGTAGTGTTAAAGTCAATCCTGCAATATCTTTATACAGAAGGAATCTAACAAGTTTTATCTGATTTTAAGTGCTCAGAATTTTGTTTGAGCAAACTATCAACCAGAAGGGCTACAGTTCCTAAGATCCCAAGTAAACAATCATATTGATTGAGCACCACTTATCCAAAATCCAAAATTGTCCTCATAGGTAGATGAAATGGTGGTATTTTTGTTTTCTGATAGTTCAGTTTACACAGTGTATTGTATAGAAAAAAATGTCTAAAATGACCCTCAAGCTATGTGTATAAGGTGTCTATGAAACAAAAATTAATTTTGTGCTTAGACTTGAGTCACATCTCTAAAATATCTCATTATGGATATGCAAGTGTCATATATACTCAAGTATAAGCTGAGTTTTCCAGCCCTGCTTTTAGGATGAAAAAGCACCCCTTGGCTTATATTCGAGTCAAGGTTATTTATTATTTTACTGTTGTTATTATTATTATTATTATTATTATTACATTTATTATTTTACCCTATTATTATTATTACATTCATTCTTTTTCTCTATTATTATTACATGTTATTTTACTCTATTATTATTACATTTATTATTTTCTCTATTATTATTATTACATTTATATATTTTTCTATAATTATTTTATTACATTTATGATTTTACTCTATTATTGTCACATTTATTATTTTTCTCTATTATTGTTATTACATTTATTTTACTTTTTTATTAGATTTATTATTTTATTCTATTATTTTTATTATTACATTTTTTATTTTACTCTATTATTATTACATGTATTATTTTCTCTATTATTGTTATTACACTTATTATTTTATTCTATTATTACATTTATTGTTTTGCTCTACTTTCGGAAACTGAGGTACATATCTAGTGGAATGACGTTAATGCAAACAAAAGTTATTTTGGACATTTGGACATGCACAGCCAATGGCAACATCAACCTAGACACAACAGTCCATTGAAGTCTTATTCTCGAGTGGAGCATTAGAAAGGTAGTTGAGTGCTAGGAATATAAACTAGGCGATGAACACTTAACACAACACTACATTTTTACACTGCTTTCAGAATATTAAACTCTATCATATGCGTTTTGATTTTTTAAAGCATAGAGTACAAATCTTCTGGAGCTGATAATAATATTTCAAACTATAAGCAAGAAGAAACTCTCACCAGAATATCGGTTAGCAAGCGATAATTCTCAATGTCTCCGTTTTTTTCCGAGTTAGGACTGGTAACCAAACCCACAGCAACGCCTGCTACAGCCGATGAAATTGGCACCCCTAACAGTAAGAGAAACATATATATATTTCAAGTGATGATAGCAATATTAAACACCTTGAATATACAAGAGTACCGAAGATGTTCATTTTCTGTGAAATGCATACCTGCATCCATCAGTGCTAAACTCCCGCCACAAGCAGATGCCATTGATGATGATCCTAGAGACATAAATCACAAGTTACACAAATCATCTTCCAAGTAATTACCACCTTTCTGACTGGGATTCATTTATCATTTTCTTACAACAAAGATATGGACAAAATTCAACGATGGGTCTTCTGATTTAGAAGAGTGTTATGAAAAATAGAAGATTATATATATAGCAGGTATATATATATAAGGCTCTTTTCTTAGGCCTTCCTCTCTCACACCTTCCCTTCCCTTCCCTTCCCTTCCCTTCCCTTCCCTTCCTTCCTTCCTTCCTTCCTTCCTTCCTTCCTTCCTTCCTTCCTCATTCTATCCTTCCCTTCTTTCCTTACCTCCCTCTTTCTCTTTCCCCCTTCTTTCCCTTCTACTCTTTTGTCCTTCCTTCCTTCCCTCTTTACTCCCTTCTTCCCTCTCTCCCTCTTTTTCCTTCCTTCCTTCCTTCCTTCCTTCCTTCCTTCCTTCCTTCCTTCCTTCCTTCCTTCCTTCCTTCCTTCCTCATTCTATCCTTTCTTCCCTTCCTTACCTCCCTCTTTCTCCTTCCCCCTTCCTTCCCTTCCACTCTTTTGTCCTTCATTCTTTCCTCCCTTCTTCCCTCTCCCTATTTTTCCTTCCTTCCTTATTCTATCCTTCCTTCTCTTCCTTCCGTACCTCCCTCTTTCTCCTTTCCCTTCCCTTCCATTCTTTTGTCCTTCCTTTCCTCCATCTTCCCTCCCTTCTTCCCTCTCTCTTTTTTTTTTATAACATGGAAAAATGTGTATGTGTGCTGGGGTGGGGTGGGRTTTACTGTTTTTGCTTTCTGTAGCTCTTCCCCCCATATCTCTCCCTGTATGTTTGTATTTCTGTATTTTTTGATTTCTGAATAAAAATTAATGCTAAAAAAGGAATTAGCATATTTTTAAAAAATTAAAAAAACTTCAAAAACATACACTGCCCAGCGATATACTCAGTACTGACAATGATGTGTCAGCTTCTAATTTGTAATCTCCCCATGACATTAGTACATTCCCTTCTAGATAATGGAAACACAGTCGTCACCTATATCTGAGCCATTTCACAAGTTTCAACCCAAGTTTCTGCAGCTGACATCACAAAAGGAAATGATGACAGGCCCTGGCTATACTCTCCCTTCTATAATTAGAACACTTGTCAGAGATTTCCAAAGGATATATGCAAATCTTTTTCCCTCAACTCTCAGCAACAGACTCAAATAAATTAAGTCACATACCATTGGATTCCAGTACTTCTGAAGTCACCCTTATTGTGAAAGGGAATTCACTGGGAATCACTGGTTTCAAAGCCTTCTCTGCAAGAGCACCTGCAGATAAAAATAAAAAAAAATCATATTATACATATAAAAAGTTCATTTCTGTTTCAGTGCAACCTACTCAAGTTTTTTCACCTTTTACTCACCGTGACCAAGTTCTCTTCTGTTCATACTAGAAATTTTTCCAATCTCATTAGTTGCATATGGAGGGAACTGTAAGAGAAATAAGGTATTGTAACACACTCATCTGTTAACATACATTTTCAGACAAAAGCCTACAAAATTCACCCCAAAGAATGAAAAACATGTAGCCTATGTGAAACATAAGCCATTTTTCAACATCCATGAAAAAAAAACTTTGCCAAAGTATATAAATGGCCCACTTTCAGGGTCAACATCTAATTTCTAATTTCAACATCTAATATCAGGAACATCCAGTGTTTTAAAAATAAACCATCAGTCTAAATGCAGACACATCTAAATCTAATAATATTAATGAGCTGAGACTTTTCCTGATTATGTAAATGATCTAACTGCATTATGGTATCATTTTACATGACAATAAAATACCTATCAATTAAAGTGTCTAATCTATTGACATTCTTACAAAAGGGTTCAAATAAATGCATAGTATTAGAGCAGTGGTTCTCAACCTGGGGTCCCCAGATGTTTTTGGCCTTCAGCTCCCAGAAATCCTAACAGTTGGTAAACTGGCTGGGATTTCTGGGAGTTGTAGGCCAAAAACATCTGGGAACCCCAGGTTGAGAACCACTGCATTAGAGGGTTGTATTTCTATATTAAAATAACTAATTAATCTTATTTGAAATTGAAACTAATGTAAAGGTAAAGGTTTTCCCTGACATTAATTCTAGTCGTGTCCGACTCTGGGGGGGTGGTGCTCATCTCTATTTCTAAGCCAAAGAGCTGGCGTTATCTGTAGACACCTCCAAGGTCATGTGGCCAGAATGGCTGCATGGAGCGTCGTTACCTTCCCACAGAAGCAATACCTATTGATCTACTCACACTTGCATGTTTTTGAACTGCTAGGTTGGCAGAAGCTGGGGCTCACCCTGCTCCCTGGATTTGAATCGCCAACCTTTCAGTCAGCAAGTTCAGCAAATCAGCAGTTTAACCCGCTGTGCCACCAAGGGACCCTAAATTGAAACTAGAAAGCCAAATATTTTCAAGTCGTCCTGAAAACCGATCAAATGCCTTAAGGCTTAATTAATTCATCGTGAATAAACACGTGAAGAGAGCCAGAGTGGTGTAATGCTTTGAGTACTGCCAAAAAACTTTCAGTTCCCTGCTCAGACATGGAAACCCACGCCCAAGCCATGATAGGTCCGTCTTAACTTGGAAATGACTTGAACGCACAAAAGAGCAACAAAAAGTATGAAATTAAACTGTTCCACCAGCACAAGGGGAGAATACAGGCTGCAACTGCGGAGCAATTCGAGTAATTACACATCATGGCCCCGAAATCATGGACAGATTCACACCTATCCTATATAATGTATAAGTTTAGAAATTTTAGTAAAAAAATCAATCCCAAAAATTGGTGCTAAATTTATAAATATAGTAATTACTACATAACATTACCATGTATTGCACTGCTTTTTCTGTCGATTTGTTGTAAAACATAATGTTTTATTTATTTATTTTATTTACAGTATTTATATACTGCTTTTCTCACCCCGAGGGGGACTCAAAGTGGTTTACACATAAGCAATGGCCAAATTCAATGCCAGTACAAACAATTACAATTATACACTACAATTAGACATAAATCAAGTTAAAAACAGTGCATCCACAAGCAATAAAACAATCATTAAAACAATAAAAGTCTCGTCCATCGAATTGCCGTTCCAGTCACTGTCTTTCTGAAATGCTGCATACATTTACTTCTACTGCCCAAAGGCCTGGTCCCAAAACCATGATTTTAATTTTTTTTCTAAAAGCCAGGAGGGAGGGAGCAGATCTTACCTCATTTGGGAGGGTGTTCCATAGGCGGGGAGCCACAGCCGAGAGGGCCCTGTCTCTCGTTCCCGCCAGGCGCATCTGTGCTGTTGACGGGAGCGAGAGCAGGGCCTCCCCGGATGATCTTAGATTACTAAATGGTGCTAAATTTGTAAAATCATAACATAACTTCACGTTTAATAGGCTTTTCCTTAATCCCTCCTTATTATCCAACATTTTTGCTTATCCAACGTTCTGCTGGCCTGTTTATTTTGGATAAGCGAGACTCTACTGTACTTAAATGTGACTAAAGTAACACTAAGTAACAAAATCACAAAATGCTATTAAAATACTGTTTCAACATATAGATTTGTTTTTCTATAGGAGCACCAAGCAAGTTGTTGCCTTTAGGTCCTAGCAACATGCTTTTAATGTAGAATGTAGTAGATCCGATTCTCAAAAAAAGAGCAAAATCTAGTCAGTGTGAAATTTGCAAATATTTTCATTGAGTTATTTAAACATAGATGCTTTCCTTAGAGCTCTAAATGGAATAAAATAAGTCATACCTCATAATGCAGCATGAAGTTTTTTTCTTTTATTCCGCTAAAAATAGAAATAAATGTTTTGCAGAATGAAATGAGCTTCACATTATTTAATACATACACAAATCCACAAAAATATATATATAACTAGTGGTCCCCTGCCATGCGCTGCTGTGGCCCAGTCTGGTGATATGGAAAATAAAATAAATAGAAAGTGCTGGTTTCTAATATATGTAATGTCTTTATGCTTGCGGGTAAATGGTATTTCTTGCTGTTTCTTTGACAGTGTTGACGTAGAGATTGTCTGGTTTGCCTACTCTGGAACATGCAACATATAATTGTCCTTCTTTAGGGCTACCTTTCAAATCTATGATACTTTCTCTCTCTGTGTGTGAATCATATATATCTATCTATATCTATGGCTGGATGGCTCTCTGTCAGGATGGCTTTGATTACATTTTCTTGCCCTGGTGGAGTTGGACTAGATGGCCTTAAGTATTTTCTGTTGGTCATGGGGGTTCTGTGTGGCAAGTTTGCCCCAGTTCTGTCATTCATGGGGTTCATTCAGAATGGTTTTCGATTATAGGTGAACTATAAATCCCAGTAGCTACAACTCCCAAATGCCAAGGTCTATTTCCCCCAAACTCCCCCAAATTTCCCCCAAACTCCATCCGTGTTCATAATTGGGCATATGGAATATTAGTGCCAAGTTTGGTCCAGATCCATCACTGTTTGAGTCCACAGTGCTCTCTGGATGCAGGTGAACTACAACTCCCAAACTCAAGGTCAATGCCCACCAAACGCTGCTAGTATTTTCTGTTGGTCATGGGAGTTCTGTGTGCCAAGATTGGTTCAGTTCCATCATTGGTGGAGTTCAGAATGCTCTTTGATTGTAGATGAACTATAAATCCCAGCAGCGACAACTCCCAAATGACAAAATCATAATATTTTGAGTGATGGTCACTCCTTGAGTAGTGAGATGTTTTGTTGCCAAATCTGGTGTAATTTCGTTCATTGGTTCTTTTGTTTTTAAGGTACTCATTATGCACTGAGCATATATATATATATAGATAAAGGCTTGGTCCTCCCCATCTTCTCTCATGTGCTGAGTTTACATGATGTAAAAATTGTGTGATAGGTTAGACAGGCTTGCTTTTGGAGAGTGTTTGTTCCACTGTGTAAAACTCCTTGAAATCTTTGGAAGACATCCTGCTTCAAATCATGCAGTCAAATTGCTAAATCAGGTACGAAGCAAAACAAGGCCTTTTTGTGTAGTAGCGAAAACGCTGAAAGGCTCTTATCCCAGGGAAGCTGGCCTGACCTCACAGGGATCAAAGAGTCAACTGAGGACACAGAGTGTTTTTATTTTGCTGAAACTAAGTAGATCTGAGCTTGATCTGTGAATGGTTGAAAGGGAAATTGTTTGGATAAACAGGAGGCTTTAAATACATACTGCACGCAAATACTCGTAGTTAATAATGACAAGATCTTAGAGGACTGAAAACTGTTTGAATGTATTAATCTTCCTGAATTCTTTTCAAAGCCAGAATGCAGGCTTTCATGTTTGTCTGGATTTAAAGTAAAAGTGAAAATAATATAATTCTCCAGATTTTGTTGGATTGCAACTCCCAAGTGACGTAGGGCATCTTAAACTTTTTCCACTGGTGAACCCTTTCCACCAGAGAAATTGTTCGATGACCCCAAATATGGGGTCATGGAAAATAGGTATAAAAATCAAACACTGATTGAAATGCTGGTCATTGACTGAAATAAATATTACTCGTTCCTTTATTCAACACTGACTATTAATAAACAAGCATTTGCAAGGCTTGCTAAACAGGATAAATTTCCTTTTTGTGGATTACAGCTGAAAGGTTCTCTGCAAAGTCCATTGTAAACATTGAAGAACAGATTCATGTAAATCAGTGGTTCCCAACCTTTTTTTGACCAGGGACCACTCTCCAACATTAGACCGGGCTATGGTGCAGGTAGTTAATAGCTAGCTTCATTAAATCACTACTGACTGAAAGATCATGAGTCTGAAGCCAGCCCGGTTCGGAGTGAGCTCCCAACTATTAATAGTCTAGCTTGCTGTTGACCTATGCAGCCCGAAAGACAGCTGCATCTGTCAAGTAGGAAATTTCGGTACCACTTTATGCGGGGAGGCTAATTTAACTAATTTATGACACCATAAAATCTTCCAGCAGCATGCGTAAGAATGAGGAAGTACTCCATCAAGGACTCGGTATCACAAGTGGATGGTGAAGCTGCAGTTCCCCCTGTGGCCGGAATCGAGCATACCCTCATGAAGCCAGAAAGCTGGAATGTTAAATTGCTTCTGTGTCTGTCTGTATATGTTGTGCGTCTAATGGAATTGAATGTTTGCCATGTATATGTGCATTGTCATCTGCCCTGAGTTCCCTGCAGAGTGAGATGGGTGGAAAATAAATAGTGTAAATAAATAAATAAACGGGTTACAAATCAGTTTTTGGTCAACTCTAGATTCGGTTTGGTTATTTGGAGTGCTCATTCAGAAAATTGCATTGAACAGACCACATCAGCTCTAGCTTCTAATACAGAATATATGCCATCCAGTAGGTGCCATCTGCTCGGCCACAGAAAACCATATTTAATAATCTAGACGTGATGTGGTTGTCGTAATCTTTTGTGGGTAGTCAGCCTCTCCCCTCCCAACATCCCCATTGCCTCGGCACTATAAAAGGGTTTTACAAGCCTAGTTCCTCTTGTTGCCGCAAGGTTTTGAAGCAACCGTGTAGTAATAGTGAGTCTGTGGACCCTATTTTCGTTCTTGAGGACCACTGGTGGTCCATGGACCACAGGTTGGGAACCACTGATGTAAATGGATGGCATTCAGAAATCTTTTACCATTGCTGAATTTTTCCATGACCCCAACATTGAGCAAAGAAAGTCCCATTTGGGGACGAGAATCACAGTTTAAGAAGCAGTGATAGAGACAATGTGGGGGAATGCTAAGAGCTACAGTCCAACATAATCTGAAGGCCTTGACAGCTTAATTAACAAAGTTGTTAACCAGGACCTCACATTTCCTACTTATCATCTGATCCTTTTATGTGGAAACATTAGTTTAACCGCATGCTGAGCAAGTGCGCAGGCCACAGTTAGAATCCTTATTTCCTTGAAGGCTATCATCCTAAAGATCTCAACAATTTCAGCAACCAACACAGGGGGTGGAAGGATAGTAATATATACCTTATAGCTGTTGTGATAAGATCAGATTTTACACTTGATTCCAATGAGTCAAACGTAACCGTACAAAGGACCTGGAACAGCAACAGAGGAAGGCAATTCATTTTGGAGATTGGAGATAAAATTCTCAGTGAACAGGGAAATTATTCAAAGACAAAAACATGCAAACAAAGCATAAAATAGATTCTTGTGGGTTTTTTCGGGCTATAGGGCCATGTTCTAGAGGCATTTCTCCTGACGTTTCGCCTGCATCTATGGCAAGCATCCTCAGAGGTAGTGCGGTCTGTTGGAATTAGGACAATGGGTTTATATATCTGTGGAATGGCTGGGGTGGGGCAAAGAGCTCTTCCCTGCTGGAGCTAGGTGTGAATGTTTCAACTGATCACCTTCATTAGCATTTGAAGGCCTGCTTGAGCCTGGGAAAATCCCCGTTGAGAGGTGTTAAGATGTGCCTGGTTGTTTCCTCTCTGCTGTTTTGCTGTTGTAATTTTAGAGTTTTTTTAATACTGGTAGCCAGATTTTGTACATTTTCATGGTCTCTTCTTTTCTGTTGAAATTGTCCACAAGCATGAGGATGCGTGCCATAGATGCAGGCGAAACGTCAGGAGAAATGCCTCTAGAACATGGCCCTATAGCCCGAAAAAAACCCACAAGAACCTAGTGATTCCAGCCATGAAAGCCTTCGACAATACATTAAAGCATAAAATGTATATAAATCCACAAATAAATATGCAAAATAGATACAATGAAACAGTGACACTATTTGACTTGAGGATTCAAGTAAAGCATTTCCACTTCTGGGTTAAGCAGTCCACCAGTAATTTTTCCCTGTTCCTATTTTAAGTTCAGTGCTTTACGTTCGGCCCTCTTATCGTCCACCTCAACACTTTTGATGACACTATTCCCAGCCCTGTCTACTTGATTGTTGCACTTTCCCTGCACTCCCTTCAGGATGTATTGCACTCATGGAGCCTGAACCTCAGCTATGTTCTTTCTCAGCCATATTGTTTTGATATTGTTTAAAATTGTGATTGTTTTTATATTTTATCTGATGTTTTAATTGGTTGTGTTCTATTTGTAATTTCTGGGCTTGTCTCTTGTAAGCCGCCCCGAGTCCCCTTGGGGAGATGATTGGTGGGGTATAACAATAAAGTTGTTGTTGTTATTATTATTATTTGAAACACAACAAGATGAGTCCACAGCAGACACTCTGCTGGCTTTTGAATTGGATCACACGTCGGACACTTCCCAAGTGTCTAGGACTGTGTGATGTATCGGCGAAGAATGCGTGCAGATCCCAGTAAGGTGGCCTTCTGCAGCTGGCAGATGGTAATTTTGTCAGTGCCGATTGTGTTTAAGTGCAGGCCAAGGTCTTTAGGCATTGCACCCAGTGTGCCAATCACCACTGGGACAACCTTTACTGGTTTGTGCCAGAGTCTTTGCAGTTCAATTTTTAAATCCTCACTAGCCATCCCCTGCTATGAGTTGCTGTGGCCCATTCTGTGTATATGTGTTTTGTGCGTATATATATTTGTGTGTATATATGTGTGTTTGTGTATATGTGGTTTTGCGCATACGTTGTAATTTTTTTGTTTTTTGGCTTTTTAAGTCTCTTCTGCTGTGTTTTTCAGTATTTTTATGAGTGATAATCACTCATTGGCCTGATACGTTTATTGTGTCCAAATTCAGTGTCAATTTGCCCATTGGTTTTTGAGTTATGTTAGTCCCACAAATGAACATTACATTTTAATTTATATAGATATCGTGTCAGCTTTTCCAGTTATTTCTCTGCAATCCTGCTGTCACCTGGGATTGCAACATTGACGATCCATACTTTGTGTTTTAACACGATTGTGAGGTCAGGAGTATTATGCTCCAAAACTCTGTCTGTCTGATCCGGAAGTCCCAGAGGAGTTGTTGTTGTTGTTGTTGTTGTTTTTATTATTATTACACTGCTTTCTATCCCGATAGTCAACAACTCTACATTTCACATTTATTGTGAAGTCTGACATGATGATTTTCCTATTGATTTCCTCAAAAATGGACCAGAGGGCTGAAACAATGGCCAAAAAAAAAGTGGGGTCACTTCTAAAACTTTTAATAAATGGAAATTCCCACTTCCACTACCTTTCAGCTAGATAAGCCACCTTAAAACTTTCATGTACTACAAGAAACTGCAGCCAAGGATACACACAACTCCTCTGAACAAATTTTCAGGGAATAAATACGGTGCAAAAATAAATTTCCGCACCCTCCAATTTAAGCAGAGCAGCAGGTCTGATTCACACATGACGCTATTTTAAGCCCTTCGCCCACAGGGACCTTTTCATTCAATGACACGCACAGCCCACACACAGCACAGCTTTTAATAGTGATGCAGAACATATGTACAGCCTTATTTGATGAACACGTTCACAGAAAGTTAAGAATGGTCTTATATTCCTGCAGAGAAACTGTCAAGAAATGTTCTGCCGTTGGCTTGGGACAGAACAGATGATGCCTACCTAATACAGTTTAACTGCAGACCAACGTCAAAGCACTTATCTAAATTGTTCACATTTGTGACACCACCATTGTATTTTAGGACTAATTAGGCATTCAGAAACAAGCCCATCAATGAAATTATCATAAACTCTACTATCCAAGCTTGACAAAATCCCTAAATTAGGAACAAAATAGGTTCTGTAGGTTTGTTCTTGAGTTGAATTTGTATGCAAGTCAGCACAGGCACATATTTCAGTATAACTCCCAGCTAAACCACACAAAAAAACTTTTTTAAACCTGAGTGTGTGACTATAGTCAATCAAATCTGCAAACAATTAGATCCACAAAAGTTACACCCAAAAATGTTGAGGGGCGACTGTACTGACTCAGCATTATCGATACTCAAGATACTGACTGACAGTGGCTTTACAGAGTTTTCTGGCCCTTTCTGGAGTTGTTGAAAACCATACACCACAAATGGACCTAAATACTGCATGACAACAAGTTCTCATTTAATCTTGAAAGCTAAGCAGGGTAGACCCTGATTATTACTTGGATGAGAATATCTGGTGTTGCAGATTATATTTTAAATCACCTTTGAGTTGTCAAAGGTTTTTATGGCCAGAATCACTGGCCATAAAAGAAACCTTCTCTCCTGACGTTTCACCCACATCTATGGCAGGCATAGGAGGATGCCTGCCATAGATGTGGGTGAAACACCAGGAAATAATGCTTCTGGAATGTGGCCATACAGTCCAGAAAATTCACAGCAACCCACCATTGAGTATTTCTTGTCAAATAAAACTCTGTGAAATATTAACAACACCGGTTCAGTGTAATTGATACTCAAGATACTGACTGGTAGTGACTTCACAGAATTTTCTAGCCCGTTCTGGTGTTGTCAAGAAACAAACACTGTAACTGGACCTAAATACCCTAAGACAACCAGATATCACTTGATCTTGAAAGCTAAACAGGGTAAACCCTGATTATTACCTGGATGAGAGTCCGTCAATGAATATCTGGTGCTGTAGGTTGTATTTCAGAAGAATGAACAGGCAAAACCACCTTTGAGTGTTTCAAACTCTTTGAAATATTGACAACACTGGCTCAGTGTTGTTGATACTCAAGATACTGACTGGTAGTGGCTTTGCAGAGTTTTCTAGCCCTTTCTATAGTTGAATCTTTTGCATGCAAGGCATACCTTTGGTTTTCTACTGAGATATGGACACACTCTGTCAGAAATATTAAAAAATTAACTAGGTTTTTAATTACAAAAATGGGAGTCAAGCACTGAAAAAGTGAGTAGGTCGAAGCCTGTTAAGAGTCAGTGGGCCAAAAATAGTGTCATCCTGAGGAGAGTGAGTAGGCCGAAGCCCGTTAGAGTTAGTGGGCCAAAGCTACTGTCGTTCTGAGGAGTGTGAGGTAAACCTCAGTGTGAGAGAAGTCTTGTGTGAGAAAGCTCCAGCATGAAGGCTGCGTATAAAGCTACTGTGTATTTGGGTTGTTGTAGGTTTTTTCGGGCTATATGGCCATGTTCTAGAGGCATTTCTTCTGACGTTTCGCCTGCATCTATGGCAAGCATCCTCAGAGGTAGTCACTACCTCTGAAAATGCTTGCCATAGATGCAGGCGAAACGTCAGGAGAAATGCCTCTAGAACATGGCCATATAGCCCGAAAAAAACCTACAACAACCCAGTGATTCCGGCCATACTGTGTATTTGTTTCTTTGCGTTATGGAAATCTTGTTGTTGTAAATAGTGCAACCAAATTATTTTACTACAAAGAAAAGCATCCTTTGGAAGAGATAGCCTTGGCCTTTTTGTTTTTGTTCTTTTTATTACTACTGGTGCTGGGTCACGCTGCTGCTGCTAAGTCACTCTGTTGTGCATTTATTAGGAGGGTCTTTTGTTATTAGACCCACTTGCCCAACACATTCTACAGAGGAATTCATTGTATTCAACAATAAACACCATTCCTAATTATATTGGCTTGGAACTTTACAATTTTGTTTATTATATTAATAGATTTTGTGGGCTTTAAAACCCTTAAAGTAAAGTGTTCCTTGCATTAGAAAACTCCATGAAATGAATAGGGTTGGCATAAATTGAGAGGTGACTTGAAGAGGCATATACGCAATGATGTACCACAACTTCTCATCAGCTATGAGCATTCCAGACAGAAGTCTTCCAAAGCTCTTCTACTGAAAACCTTTTAAACAACCACGAGGGAATAAACCCACAACCTCTGGCATGCAGCCATTTCTGCCCACTTAGAATCTATGAGTGGAACAGAAGCCACCCTCAATAATTAGTTAGAAAAACAGACATTCAAATAAAAGAAACTAAAATGCATAGGAAACTCAACAAACAGAAAAGGTTGGTGGGGACGGAGAGAATACCTGAGTCTGACCTCTCTGAAACAGTGCCGATCCATGAAGGGTTTTGAACATGTCCACTTCACAGGAGATGTTTCTAAGGGAAGTCAAGTCTCTGCCATCACATCTGTGAGAATAAAGTTAAGAATCACAGATACTGTTTACCTGGCACTCTACATTTATCACAACACTAGTTAACACCCCAACCTCACAAGGGCTCTCTTGTCCTTTTTATCCTTTCTGGTTCCCAAGCAGCTTCATAATATATTCTATTTGTTCCCTCCACTATTTGGAGAGCTATCTATTCACCTTGGTTTTAGGCACTTTCTTCCATCATCTCTCTCTCTCTCAATCTATCTCTCCCTATATATATCACCAAACTATCACCTGTGGTGCAATGGATTAAATCCTTGTGCAGGCAGGACTACTGACTGAAAGGTTGGAGGTTCGAATCCGGGGAGTGGAATGAGCTCCCATCTGTCAGCTCCAGCTTCTCATGCGGGGACATGAGAGAAACCTCCCACAGGATGGTAAAACATCTGGGCATCCCCTGGGCAAAATCCTTGCAGATGGCCAATTCTCACACACCAGAAGCAATTTGCAGTCTCTCACATCACGAAAAAACTTGTCATCACATCACCATATCCACAAGTTTTACATTTAATCTGGTCATTCATAGGTATACATGTCTATCCTTATGCACTTTGCTTCATGCATCTGATTAAGCAGACTGAGGCTGAATCTACACTGACATATAATAATGAATAATGAAGCAGATAATCTAGATTTAAACTAATTATATGAGTCTACACTGTCATATAATTCAGTTTAACGCAGATAATCTGGATTTTGTATGGCAGTGTAGATGGCGCCTACAAAGGTTTATGCTAATAACCTCTTTGGCTGTATCTACACTGCCATATAATCCAGTATCTGATCCCAGATTATCTGCTTTGAACTCAATTATATGAGTCTACACTCCCATGTAATCCAGTTCAAAATATATAATTTGGGATCAGAAACTGTCTTATAGAGCGGTATGTAGTCTCAAAGGTGCTACATGAATGAGCTGAATAACTATCGGGTCAGTACCGTATAATGGAATCCATGCTCAAATGAAGGCCTCACCACACTTCCTTTCCTTACAAACGAGAATGCCTGTGAGCCAGATAGGTCCTACACACTTTGGGTTCTAGGTTTCTGGCACCCAATTAAATACAACTTCTTAAGTGGCACAGTCAGGCAAACACACAAACACGTACCAGCTGAAATCCGGAGTGGATTTGCAGCAGCCAAAGGCCAAATGTTTTAAATTTCTTGAAAACCTTCTAGAGGGGCATAGGAGCATTTTCACTACATTTCTGCCTCTTCCAGTTTAGGCTCGGGAAAAGTGCAATGGTCACTTCCTGCTATTAAAAAAGGTTCTCCCGACCTAGAAAGGCAGCTTAAAACATGTTTAAAATATCCCTCACACCACCTAGAACTTTTGGAGGGCATTTTGGAAAATGCACTGTGGGGTGTATGGTGGCAGGGGTGCATCCCTCAAAGATCTCCCTAGTCTTCTATAGTAATCTGTCATGAGCCTAAATCCTACTGTTAGTTTCTAAGTAAAATAGATCCAACGAATCAGTGGAACTCGCATAACTAAACTAGACCGAATGCATCAGTGGAACTTACACAAATATTGACTAACTCAGTTACCAACTATTGTTTTAGTGGGTCTATTCTAATTGTGATTAAATATGATTAGGGCCATAGGGGAGACTAATGTTGAACTGCAGCAGACATTTTCTGACCTTTGGTCTCCTACTGCCCTCCTTATTCTGAGGATGACTTCACTTCAATATTGAGAAAGACTAATCTCATATTTACCTTCTGTATTCATTCAGAATAAGATTTCTAAAGATTTCTTTGGAAACAACATTAAAGGCTTCCATGATTTCATAAGGCTCAGCGTCTGGGAACTTTTCTAGAAGTAAACACAGACAAGAAACACAAGCTGCATGTGAGATTTGTTTGTCCAATAAAATGTTCAGAAAGGAAATACAGATGAAGCTAGTTCATTAACCCTTAAGAAGCCTGTAATTTTGGTTAATCTTCTTCACCCTTCAGAATTTAACCATTAGCAGAATGACATTCAAATAACTTAGAAAAATGAAAAAGGCTATTTGCATATCTTCCTTTCCACCAGATAAACAAAGAACATACGGTGACACTAGAGCATCGTGAGTGTTAATAATGGTAAGGAAAAGGAGGACATGTGTTTTACCATCATCTAGACATTTATACGACAATATTATTCTTTCAAGGAGATAAAGAGGCTTCACCGAATTCAGTTAGGCTTGTATCCAAAGAAAAGGAGTATAGCAGCAGGCTTAAATCGCACTGAGATACATGGTTTATCACTTCAGACTGTAGGTAGAGGCACATATGACAATTATTATTATTATTATATTTATTTATATCCCACCTTTCTCCTTGTGGGGACGCAAAGCAGCTAACAATCCACACTAGCCACATTTAAAAAGTGCAATACAAAAATTAAAAAACAATTAAACACTAACAGTGCAGTAAAAACAGATTTAAAATAGAATAAATACACTAAAATAGCCTTTAAATCACATATCCTCTGACTAACTACAAGCTTCCTCGTACTATAAATTCAATCAAAATTCTTGTTGAAGAACTGAATGTTAAATCTCTTCCAGAGATGCTAAGTTTCTATGTGTAGGGTTCAATTTTGTTTTGTTTTTTTAAATGGAGATCAGGTAAGACATATGCACTAGCAATCTTAACAAAGAAGACACTGAATTAATCTCACTGTTAGAACTAATCCAGCTGTCAGAGTATTACTATTGCTCATGTTTGTCTTCAAGTTGTTTTTAATATGGCGACCTTAAGGCAAACCCATCTGAGTTTTTCTTGGAAATCACTAAACAACACCGACTACTATCATGCTATTATCCAGCCCAAACAACCCCAATTTAGAACAGTAGATAGTTGAAGAAAAGTGCAATGTTTCATACTATAACAATGTTCATATCTACCTTTCAGCTGCTCTTCTGTTTCAAGTCTGATTTTGTTAATGGCTTCATCTCTTGATATCTAGAACATAATAAAGCTTTTGTTAGAGCTCTACAATCACTTTGAAATGTTAGCAAGAAGAATCTTTTGTACATCCTACACCTGAAGGAAAATGTAAATACCCAAACATCTGAAGGAAAGCCTTTCTCCAGGTGCCTCATTTTAAAGAATTTACTATTGCCATTTACAGTATTTATACCCCACCCTTCTCACCGTGAAGGGGACTCAGAGCAGCTTCACAGAACACACAATTCAATGCTGATTATACAAACAGGACAGACAACAAAAACAGGGGTAAAGAGTGTTTTTCCCATCTTATTTCCGGCATCTTGGAGGCTGTGCTCAACTCTGGCCACTTTCTTCTGATCGATGTCCTTAAGGTTGCCTTTATTACCTTCCCGCTAAAAGCAGCACCTATTTTATCTACTTGCATTTCTGCTTTCAACATGCTCGGTAGGCAAGTGAGCTGGGGCTAACAGAAGGTGCTCAACCCCAACCTCAAACTGTTGACCTTCCAGGTTCTTGTGGGTTTTTTTGGGCTATATGGCCATGTTCTAGAGGCCTTTTCTCCTGACGTTTCGCCTGCATCTATGGCAAGCATCCTCAGAGGTAGTGAGGTCTGTTGGAATTAGGAAAATTGGTTTATATATCTGTGGAATGACTGGGGTGGGGCAAAGAGCTCTTCTCTGCTGGAGCTAGGTGTGAACGTTTTAACTGACCACCTTCATTAGCATTGAAAGGCCTGGCTGAGCCTGGGGGGATCTTTTGTTGAGAGGTGTTAAGATGTGCCTGGTTGTTTCCTCTCTGCTGTTTTGCTGTTGTAATTTTAGAGTTTTTTAATACAGGTAGCCAGATTTTGTTCATTTTCATGGTTTCCTCCTTTCTGTTGACCTTCTGATTGACAGGATTTTTCTGCAGCACACGAGTTTAGCCTGCTGTGCGAAGCCCGGCCAGATTATTCTACAGCATTACTTTACAACAATTGAATAATTCCTCTGTTATTATTTTCTTCCCTAATTACTCCATTATCCTACAACTAAGAAGAAAGTATTCCTGACATTGTTGCCCAGCTGTAAGAATAACCTATAAAGAAACTTGCTTGATTGTTATTCTACAAGGAATGAAAAGGCAAACAGATTATATTCTCCAACCCAAGTCATGTCATGAAAACTGGGAGGATAGCCGTAGCCTTGCTGCCTTCACTGCCACATTTGGTGCCCTGCATTGGGGCTGCTCCAAATCCTCAGCAGCTGACTGAGGACATGAGGTGAGGGATATACAAGGTGAGGCAGCATAACTTCCTTTTTAAAAATGTGCACCATTCAGTCGGTTGAAGACGTAGCAGAGTGCTAGTGGTCTCGTTCGAGAGGCGGGAGTATGAAGTTTTGTCCTGACACAGTTCAGTTGCCATCATGCGTTTAAACAGTGAGGAGTGTGCTTTTGCCGTTGAGGCCTACTTTTCAAGCGGATTTGGAGTGGTTGGCCCACTCTCCAGATTTGGTCCCTTGTGATTTTTTTCTATGGGCTTTTTTGAAATCCCGTGTTTATGTGAACCGTCCAAGGACCCCACAAGATTTGAAGACCAATATCCAGGAAGAAATTGCCAACATAATGCCTGCTAAGCTGGCAAGAGTCATGACAAACGCCAGAAATCGATTCCCTCAGTGTATGGAGAATGGGGGACATCACCTACCTAATTTGATTGTGGCGCAGGTGGCTGAGTGTCAGATGCATTAACATCACTCTGACCAAAAGGTCATGAGTTCGAAGCCAGCCCGGGTTGGAGTGGGTTTCCAACCAATTGTGTGTAGCCTGTTGTCGACCTTTGCAACCCGAAAGACAGTTGCATCTGTCAAGTAGGAAAATTAGGTACCACCTTAAAGTGTGGGGAGGCTAAATTAACTAATTTATGAGGCCATAAAGAAGACTCCAGCGGAGCATTCCAGCGGGGAAGCATGCGGGGAATGCGGAAGTGCTTCATCAGTGTCGCAGATGGACGATGAAAGTGACAGCTCCCCTGGCGGCCAGAAAAAAGTTAAATAGCCTCTGTGTATGTCTGCATATATTTGTATGTCAAAAATTGGCATTGAATGTTTGCCACCCTGAGTCCCCTGCGGGGTGAGAAGGCGGAATATAAAAGCTGTAAATAAATAAATAAATAAACTACGTAAAACAAAACTTTAGGTATGCACCTACATTATAAAAAAACATTTTCTAATTCATACAATGGGTTTTTATTAAGTTTTGAAAAAAGGAAGTTATGCTGCCTCACCCTGTACTATTCTTACTAAATAGTTAATCACACAAGAAGAACATACTCAGAGGCAATGCCTGTCACTTTAAACACGCTGAAGACAAATGAAGAAAACATAAAGATTATTCCAATTGAATCTAAGTACTCACTTTATCATGAGTGAAGTCTGAAAATACTGCAGTGATTTTTTCTGATGCGAGTCTTGAATGGGAAAAGAGAAGGAAGATAATTTTTTAAAAAGTAGTTCAGTTTCCTATTTTCAAAGGAAGACAGGATAAGAAACAAATGGCAAATAACTGTATTTTGTAGCAGTAAACTACCCCGTAACACATTGCTACAATCCAGTAAAAAGACATTTTTTTTGCATCTGCACTGTATACTTAATGCAGTTTGATACCACTTTAATTGTCATGGCTCAATGCTATGGTATTATGAAAGCTGGGGTTTGATCAGGCACCAGGATTGAACCATGGCAGTCAAAGTGGTATCAAACTGCATTAATTCCATTGTGTAGACAGATCTATCATTTTGTCAGACCTCTCTGGAGATGGAAATACCTTGATGCTTATCAGTGCCACACACAGGAAAGATCTCTCTGTAGTAGGAGGATGGGTTTTCCATTTTCTTCCTAATTTAAATTTGCCTCACTGCTTCATTCTATGAACAACTTTAACAAGAACAGAAGTGCAACATTAAGCTCAAAACGGTTCCAAAATACTGCACTCTGGTTATTTATTTACACGCTACAGTACAAAATGTTCTCGTGCACAGCCATATCCCGTCAGCCTCTATAGGCTCCTCCTTCATAATACTCTTATTTCATTACACACTCAAATGGTTTTCCATTCTCAACCTCCTTCCAATCATTCAGCATTCTGTCATTGCCTCTTGGGCTATTTTGGCAGAAAGAAGGGATAGACATTTAATAAAATAAATATCGGAAACCGAGAGAATGACATGCAAAGCAATTACACAGTGCAAATGAGGCACATCCCAGGCAAGACTAGAAGCAACAGCATATTGCTCTGAAGACCATTCACCAACTGAGATAAGACAGAACTGCAAGCCACAACATACAGCCGCACTACTTTGCAAGAAGTTTCTGTTGGCAAAGAAATTATCAAGTTATATTTAAGTTAGCAAAAAGTATCAAATGTAATACTAATTTCTCAAGAACCAAGTTCTTTTTTAAATTGTTATTGAAACATAAATCTACAATAATGTAACTTTGACCATTTCCGCTACCTTGGCAGCCACCTCTCCACAAAAGTCAACATTGACACTGAAATACAACACCGCCTGAGCTCTGTGAGTGCAGCATTTTTCCGAATGAAGCAGAGTGTTTGAAGACTGGGACATCCGTAGGGATACAAAGGGGCTTGTTTATAATGCTATTGTCCTCCCAACCCTGCTATACACCTGCGAGACGTGGACTATCTACAGACATCACATGCAATTCCTAGAACGATTCCATCAGCGCTGCCTCTGAAAAATCCTGCAAATTTCTTGGGAAGACAAGCGGACAAATGTCAGCGTGATGGAAGAAGTAAAGACCACCAGCACTGAAGCGATGGTCCTCCACCATCAACTCCGCTGGACCGGCCACGTTGTCCAGATGCCCGAACACCGTCTCCCAAAGCAGTTGCTCTAATCCGAACTCAAGAATGGAAAATGTTCTCGTTGGTGGGCAGGAAAAGAGATTTAAAGATTGTTCAAAGCCAACCTTAAAAACTCTGGCATAAACACTGAGAACTGGGAAGCCCTGGACCTTGAGCGCTCCAGCTGGAGGTCAGCTGTGACCAGCAGTGCTGTAGAATTTGAAGAGGCACAAATGGAGGGTGAAAGAGAGAAATGCGCCAAGAGGAAGGCGTGTCAAGCCAACCCTGACTGGGACCGCCTTCAACAGGAAACCAATGCCCCCACTGCGGGAGAAGATGCAGATCAAGAACAGGGATCCACGGACCTACGGACCCACTGCCAGTACACCGATCTTGGAAGACAATCCTGCTCGGACAACGAGGGATCGCCTAAGTAAGTAACTTCATAGTTTGTAGGTGTTGTTTAGTATTATTGTTTTGATGGAACTGTATTTTAAAGTTTGTGCGATGATGCAGATATGTATCATTTAATATTTCAGGTTTGCTTCTATTCAGTTAATACATTTAAATGTTTTTTTCCCCCTCACTTACTGCTTTGCACATTCCACAGTCTCCTCAGGAGCAGTGAATAACTTCTGTACGGTTCTCTTGGCAACACCCTGTTCTTTTGCCAATTGCTGTATGCCTTGAATGATTTGCTGGCCGTGCTTCACACCCACTTTGATGGCATGGCAGAAGTCCTGCTGTAATACATTCTCTGCTGCAGCTTCCAACATCACTGTTGATTCATATACAGAGAAAGATACCAATAGTCACATCAGTCTTCACAAAACACTGTAAATTAGGCTTGGGCAAACTTGGGTCCTCCAGGTGTTTTGGATTTCAACTCCCACAATTCCTAACAGCTTCCCATGCACAGATATGAGAGAAGCCTCCCACAGGATGGTAAAACATCCGCGCATCCCCTGGGCAGTGTCCTTGCAGATGACCAATTCTCTCACACCAGAAGCAACTTGCAGTTTCTCAAGTTGCTCCTGACACACACACACAAACCAAGAGGTGTATTTAGGACTGAATAGACTGCTTATATGATCTCAGTCCATTTCATGAGCACTTAATTATTAAAGAACAGTATTTTAATTACTTACCCACTTGACTACGAGGGGCTGAAGAGACTATTAAATCCAATGTACTGGAAGACATTTCTTTTCGAGTGGGATTGACAACAACTTCTCCATCAATCATTCCTACTCTCACGGCACCTAAGAAGATACTCCATGAATTAAAATATTCCATCAGTTAGCCTTTCACAAGTAGGAAAAAAAATCATTCCAGAGTGCACGCAAGTATTTTTCAGATGCGCTTCTAATGGTGAAAAAGCAATGTGGTTAGAAATTTGAATGTGCCTCTAAAGGTTCATGAGATTCTGCTTTTACCATGAGACTGTTCTAGAAAGAGTTTGGATGCACCTACCTGCATTCAAGGAGTTATCTGTTTATATTTCTTTTCTTGCAAGGGACAATAACCAAAATGGAACCAAGTTGTATTCTGGTGGTAACCCAAAAGGGCACAACTTCACCCCTTTTGTGTTATAATGTTTACATGTAAAATGTGGATGGCACTTGGGGAGCAACCTAACTAAATGAAGATGACATATTTCAATTACTGCCTTCCTACAGCATATCTTGTGACAGATGTCAAGGTGACAATGAGGTAGACAGGTGAGAGTATTTTATACTACAGGGAAGCAGCTTATAGCATTCAAATTTTTAAAATGAAAGAAAATATGGGAAAGGAAATGCACTTGGCGGCCTTCTCCTCAGCTCCATACCCAAACATTGGGCAGCCTAAAAAGTAGTTCTGAAACTAATTCTCTGTCTTTCTTTAGTTTTCTCATAGCAAATTATTTTTTGAAGTTACAGGGAGTTCCTAAGACAGTTTTATGTTTCCAGTATTTTCCTGATAATTTTTATATATTTTAAATACAATGTATCAGTTATGGGCAAACTTTGTCCCTCCGGGTGTTTTGGACTTCAACTCCCACAATTCTTAACTGCTGGTAGGGAGTTGAAGTCCAAAACACCTGGAGGGCCGAAGTTTGCCCATGCCTGCCGTATATACTTGAGTATAAGCCAAGTTTTCAGCCCTTTTTCAAGGCTGAAAAAGCCCCCCCTCGGCTTATACTTGAGTCAAAGTTATTAATTATTTTACTCTATTTTATTATTATTATTATTTTACTCTATTATTATTATCACATTTATTATTTTTCTCTATTATTGCTATTACTACATTATTATTTTCCCTATTTATTATTATTACATTTATTATTTTACTCTATTAGTATTATTACTTTTATTCTTTTACACTATGATTATTATTACATTTATTATTTTATTCTTTTTATTATTACTGGAAGGATACGTAAGCATTTACATTGAAGAAGGTTAGAATAATGGTTTAATCAGAGTTGGACAGTCTTATCTTAAATTACAGTTTTATGTAAACATAATCTACTGATGCCTCAATAAATGCAATATTATTCGTATCTATTTTTATTTTGAAATTGACCAGTAGGTGCTGCATTTCCCAGCCTCGGCTTATACTCGAGTCAATATGTTTTCCCAGTTTTTTCTGGTAAAATTAGGTGCCTCAGCTTATATGCGGGTCGGCTTATACTCAAGTATATACAGTATCAGTGCTTTCAACATTTATTATTTAGCAATCATTCTGGGAGATAAACATTAATTATTTTTTAAAGAATTCTAACTATTATGGAACATAAATTGGAGAGTTATACACTTAAAACTTTAGTAAAACAAACCTGGTTCAAAATATATATATCATGTTATCTTTACTCACCAATGGGACCATTCCATGGAATATCCGACAACGTAAGAGCTGCAGAAGCTGAAAGTAACCAGATTTTTCATTTGTAATGGTTTCACTAAATCAGTAACATTGCATATTCTGGGCTAAGGAGAGAGAATAATTCACAAAAATGTATTACCTCCATTGATTGCCAAAACCTCAGGATCATTGACACCATCTACAGCTAAAAGGTTACAAAGTATCTGGTGGAAAAAAAAAACAGAATAAGGAAAAAGAGGGATGAGACATAGTTGCCATAATTACACAAACAATTCTGAAATGTTAATGACTTTAATGACACCTGTACATTCTTTTATTTGACTGTGCTGTGCCACAGCTAGCTGATAGCCAACTGCATTAAATCACTACTGACTGAGAGGTCATGAGTTCGAAACCAGCCTGGGTCGGAGTGAGCTTCCGGCCATTAGTCTAGCTTGCTGTTGACCTTTGCAGCACGAAAGACAGTTGCATCTGCCAAGTAGGAAATTTAGGTAACGCTTTATGTGGGGAGGCTAATTTACGATGCCATAAAACCTTCCAGCAGCATGCAGAAGAATGAGGAAGTACTCTATCAAATTACTTGATGTCACAAATGGATGGTGAAGCAGCGGTTTCCCCTGTGGCCGGAATCGAGCATACCATCATGAAGCCGGAAAGCTAGAATATTAAATGTGTCTGTCTATATATGTCGTATGTCTAATTGTCATTGAATGTTTGCCATGTATCATGTGCATTGCAATCCGCCCTGTGTCCCCTACGGGGTGAGAAGGGCAGAATATAAATACTGCAAATAAATAAATAAATAAATAAATATGTATCTGCCAAATACGAGACCATTCTAAATGAAATATATCAACAGTCTTTTGAGTTTCTGGCACAAATGTTACAGAATACCCCTTCTTACTCATAGAAAACCACTTGATTTAATATTTACAATCACCTTGTTGCTCTATTATTACCCTTATTTCGCTGCCTCGTAGAATAATATATTGTTAATTTTATTATTGCTGTTTACTTTTAATATGCTGCTAATGTTTGGTTGCCTTAGTATCAATAGTATTTGTTACACTTAATTTGTTTTAAAATGAGGATAATAATTTCCACTAAATCTTTTTGAATCCCTCAACAAACAACAGTAAGTAAAACTACAATGTGAACCTATTGTTATTATACCTACACATCCAAACGTAATGACAACTGACAACTTCAACAGCATGATCTCTCATAAAAAGGTCAAATTTTATCAACAGATCGATACTACCTACAATATTTAAGTAGTGTACAAAGCAGGCCTTTAATAACAACATAGTATCAGCAGCTCACTAAAATTAGATTAAAAATAACAAGTCGGCGAATTAACTTACCTGTGTATCATAATAGTATCCTGCTGGGAAGAGAGGTCTAATTGAACGATCTGTAAAATAGAATAAGTAACTTGAATCTCTCATGAAAAATTAGAAATAGATTTAATCTATCAATACACACAATAAAAATGAAAATATGTTTGTGTGTATGTGGCAGAGGTGTCCACTTATACAGACAGCCTGCGAACAGCTATAACTCACAGTGCTGAGGAGCCACAAAGCACTCCCTCCAATGACAATTTAGGTTATGGTGAGCACCATGAACATGTAGCCCAAACCCTGCCAATGTCCTCCCCAAACACTACACCCACCACTCAAGGAATGTTTTTATTAGGGGACCATTTCATCCTAGAGTTGAAGTGCTTCCTTCAAAACAGCCAGGCATCCTGGTGTTTCTTTCTCTCTCCACTGGTGTGGAATTTGCATTACCCTGCCCACTGCCTCTCCCTAAACCGGGCTGAGTCCCTCTTATGAGGTGAGAAGCTCGGTATATAAAACTTTGAAATAAATAATAATAAATAAATAAACCCCTTTCCTACTCTTTTCAACTCTGTCTGCATAACAAAGAGAGAGGAACTGAGCAGCAACTAAACATACTGGAGGAGTCTGGGGGATTGACTCCACATTATGGAAGTTGTAGTTCACCCTGCATCAAGTCAGAGAACTGTGACCCCCTCACTGACAATGGACCTGGACCACATGTGGCACACAGAACCCCCATGACCTAAGAAAAAGACTAGAGAGGTTGAGGGGGATTCACCTTGATTTATAGCCATTGTTCATACTGGGATGTATAGTTTACCTGCAATCAAAGAGCATTCTGGACCCCACCAATGATGGTCCTAGACCTAACTTGACACACAAAACTCCCATGACCAACAAAAAATACTGGAGGGCTTTGGGGAAAATTCACTTTGATTTATAGGAGTTATAGTTATAGCACATACCTATTACTCGACTGGTAAGAATTTCCTTGTCTGTAGAACCCAGTTCTCTTCTTAAATAGTTGGTAGGAATTCTTCCAGCTGCTGCGGCTTTTTGACGATAATCAACCTTATGTATCAACAGACATTATGATTTAATTTTAAAACAAATTACAGGCTACTGTAACAAATTAAGAGTTAAGATGCAAGTTTATCTTGTTAGCTTAAAAGGATTATAGTTTTCCAAATATAGAAAATGTCTAACTAGTTTGCATTAGAATCAGCTTATTTAATCACATGTACGATATGTGGCATTTCAGTACTATTCACTATCAATACTTACCACCAAAGGCATGAACTGAGATGGAGAAGGCTTCGTTTTGCTGACTGCTGTCACCATCACTGATGTGTCACCTAACTTTATTTTTGAAATAAAATATTTGAAAAAGAAAGTAGAAAAATAAAGATTAACAATACTAATGGGTTTCTCTCTGTTTTACAACTGTTTTGCATCTCTTAACACACATTCTGCAATAGGAAAATAATGACTTAACGAATGCTTCCTACCTGCACTACAGCAGATCCATCAGCAAATCTGGCTAGTTTTCCAGAAGAGATTTCCAATTTTCTGGAAAAGAAGGGGAAAAGTAACTTATGTGCCATGGGCATATTATATACTATATTATATAGTTATTTACAGATGAACGGCAAGATCATATGGGAGTTTCAGAAGAAAGCTAGAAAATGGCATTGAGAAGGAAGTTCCAGGGAGAAGAAACAGGTATGCGCTGGTTGCTCACAAAATTTTACACACTTTCAAAATGGCAATGTCTTCAATCTGTAAGCTTTCCATATTTTTCTACTGCTTCTTCTGCTTTTTTTTCTTACAGGGAAAGAAATAAGTTCCTTTGCTACCAAACAAAACTGACCTGGTACCTAAATAAAGTTGTCCAAATAAATTAAGTAGTACTAGCAATTCCATCTGGAAATACATGTTCTTATTGATCGAGATGGCCGTGATTGAATGAGAAACCACAAAGAGACCTTGTTATGAATAGCCCAACTCAGGTCTTGCAGACTGAGAAATGTAGCTTCTTTGAGTCATTTCACTTGTAATGTAGCCTTCTCTTTTCCTAATGCATTTAGCTTTTCCCGACATTTCTGTTGCTTCCAAAGCAGCATGTTGCCTCATGATATGACTGAAACCTCAGTTTAGTCATTTTGTCACCTATTCTTAGATATACCCACTCTGTACACCAGAAGTGTCTTGCAGTTTCTCTTGAAATGGAAGTCGCTCCTGAAACGGGGGGGGGGGGGGGGGGCCCTTCCAAAATTCACAGGAGACAAAGGACAGTAATCTAGCTACTTTGAAATGTTTTATTTTAATGACTACTTCACAATGTATGTTTTAAAACCTCTTTATTTGGAGGTTTTTAAACAAAGGATAGATGGCATGTCAAGACCTGAATTCAAATTCCTATATCTGATTATTACATTTCTAAGTTAAGCTGAAATGATCCTGTTTAATGGCTCGATTCCTATGCTACTATACGTTCTATCCACCTTATTGACCAGCCTATCCTTTAACTCGTTTTGCATATTGCTCCCCCCCCCATGAGTCTGTTGCTACTTATGTTTATTATTGTTTATGCTGTTTTTATGTTATTTTAATATGTTATTTTTGTTTTTAATTGTATGTTGCCTTGGGCTTGGCTCCATGTAAGCTGCCCTGAGTCCCCTTGGGGAGATGGAGGCGGGGTATAAAAATAAAGTTCTTCTTTTCCTTGAGGTCTCTTCCAGTTCTATGATTTTGGAGGGCAATTTTGCAATGCACTTCCAGGGCCTGTTCAGACAGGGGAACCTACCCAATTTTAAACTATGAATTTAAATTTACATTTTGCTATGAATGATTTTAATGCGTTTTAACTTCAACTACATAATTACATGTAATGTTATAATTATGTTGTTTGTGTTTGCGTTTTCGGTTTTATTTTATTGTAATTTTCTGTTTGGGCTTGTGAGCCGCTCCGAGTCCTCATTGGCAGGGTACAAATAAAGTTTATTATAATTTTATTTTTTGTCGTGTCAGGAGCAACCTGAGAAACTGCAAGTTGCTTCTGGTGTGAGAGAATTGGCCGCCTGCAAGGACGTTGCCCAGGGGACGCCCGCATGATTTTGATGTTTTATCATCCTTGTGGGAGGCTTCTCCCATGTCCCCGCATGAGGAGCTGGAGCTGATAGATTGAGCTCATCCACCTCTCCCCGGATTTGAACATGCAACCTGTCGGTCTTCAGTCCTGCCGGCACAGTGCTTTAACCCACTGCGCCACCGGGGGCTCCGTTTATTATAATTATTATAACTATCATTATAGATGAAATGACGCAAAGAAACTACATTTCACTGTCAGCAAGACCTGAGTTGGACTGTTTCTTTCTGTAACTCTGTTCATTTATGTCAGGTATGGGCAAACTCAGACTCTCTGGGTGTTTTGGACTTCAACTTGCACAATTCCTAACAGTCAGGAAGTAGAAGTACAAAACACCTGGAGGGCCAAAGTTTGCCCATGCCTGTCTTATATTGATTGTTGGCTGTATAGCAGATGGCACAAATGGCTGAGATCCAGAAGGTATAGCAGTGGTTCTCAACCTGGGGTCCCCAGATGTTTTTGGTCTACAACTCCCAGAAATCCCAGTCAGTTTACCAGCTGTTAGGATTTCTGGGAGTTGAAGGCCAAAAACTTCTGGGGACCCCAGGTTGAGAACCACTGGTATAGAGCCAGGGCACGACTATTGCTTCTTTTAGTCGAGAAGACAGTATCATAGTCCTTTAGTAAGAGACCCCCTGTGATCTAGGGATAAGTGTTTAGAGAAGTCATTGGGAGGAGGGGGCAAGCTTGTTTTCTGCTTCCTTGGAGACTAGGACGCGGAACAATGGCTTCAAACTACAAGAGAGGAGATTCCACCTGAACATGAGGAAGAACTTCCTGACTGTGAGAGCTGTTCAGCAGTGGAACTCTCTGCCCCGGAGTGTGGTGGAGGCTCCTTCTTTGGAGGCTTTTAAACAGAGGCTGGATGGCCATCTGTCAGGGGTGATTTGAATGCAATATTCCTGCTTCTTGGCAGGGGGTTGGACTGGATGGCCCATGAGGTCTCTTCCAACTCTTGATTCTATGACTTCCTGACTGTGAGAGCCGTTCAGCAGTGGAACTCTCTGCCCCTGGAGTGTGGTGGAGGCTCCTTCTTTGGAGGCTTTTAAACAGAGGCTGGATGGCCATCTGTCAGGGGTGATTTGAATGCAATATTCCTGCTTCTTGGCAGGGGGTTGGACTGGATGGCCCATGAGGTCTCTTCCAACTCTTTGATTCTATGATTCCTGACTCTGAGAGCTGTTCAGAAGTGGAACTCTCTGCCCCGGAGTGTGGTGGAGGCTCCTTCTTTGGAGGCTTATAAACAGAGGCTGGATGGCCATCTGTCAGGGGGATTTGAATGCAATATTCCTGCTTCTTGGCAGGGGGTTGGACTGGATGGCCCATGAGGTCTCTTCCAACTCTTTGATTCTATGATTCCTGACTCTGAGAGCTGTTCAGCAGTGGAACTCTCTGCCCCGGAGTGTGGTGGAGGCTCCTTCTTTGGAGGTTTTTAAACAGAGGCTAGATGGCCATCTGTCGGAGGTGCTTTGAATGCAATATTCCTGCTTCTTGGCAGGGGGTTGGACTGGATGGCCCATGGGGTCTCTTCCAACTCTGTGATTCTATGAACTGTAGAGTTTGCGCACATTTTCCCCTGCCTTGGCTCCTTGCAATGGGAATCATGGGAGTTGTAGTTTGGCGAGGCAGCAGCGCTCTTTGGCAGAGGCGGCTGAAGGCCTGGAAAAGACTACAACTCCCATAAGCCATTGCGGTGAAAAGGCCTTGAACAAGGCCCCACGAACACCGCAGCGCCATTTACCTGCTCCCCACTTCCACAGAGACCGTGTGGGCCGCCCCAGCCGCGCTCCACAGGCCCCGGGCCAGCCGCAGGCCTCCTGGGGCCCTCAGCCAAGGCCTCATGGCGCTGCGTCCACGGGAGACCGAGCTCCACTCCTGCCACCGAAGGCAGCGCGCGCAGGAGGCCGCCATGACACCAGAGTCACGCCTCCCTTCAAGGAACGCCATCCCCATTGGCTCCGCGGAACGAACTCCATCGCCATTGGCTGTCCTGCCCGGCAGCGCGCGCGTAGCTACAGCCAATGAATGACGGCGAGAGGGGAGCTAGACTGGGAGAAGTTGCCCGAGGTTCGCTTTCGATTCAGTTCTGAGGGCACAGCAAGGAGCAGCACTCGTGCGCCATCTAGCGGCGGTGGAGCTCATAACAGCGAGGGAAATGGGAAATGTTTACAAAAAACAGAAGTTTCTTGGTATTGGGTTGTTATAGGTTTTCTCGGGCTATATGGCCATGTTCTAGAGGCATTTTCTCCTGACGTTTTGCCTGCATCAATGGCAAGCATTCCCAGAGGTAGTGAGGTCTATTGGAACTTGGAAAATAGGTTTATATATCTGGTCAGTTGAAACATTCACACCTAGCTCCAACAGATAAGAGTTCTTTGCCCCACCCTGGTCATTCCACAGATATATAAACCTATTTCGCTACTTCCAATAGACCTCACTACCTCTGAGGATGCTTGCCATAGATGCAGGCGAAACGTCAGGAGAAAATGCCTCTAGACCATGGCCATACAGCCCGAAAAAACCTACAACAACCCAGTGAGTCCGGCCATGAAAGCTGTTGACAATACATTTCTTGGTATTGTCGAAGGCTTTCATGGCTGAAACCTGAACAGACTCAGAAGTGTCCAAACAAAATGTCTTTATTCTATAGAACGCACACTTTAAACCCAGTGGGAAGCCGGGGTGCCCGAAGAGAGATTGTTAGAGACTTCCAGAAGTAATGGGCTTTAGAGTCTTTAAAAGTACAACAAAGTCTTTATTAAGGAACAAATCTTCAAACAAAACTTCAAGGCTTTAGTATTCTAGTCTTTAAGAGACTGGCACTAACTTGGTTTAACTGTACTATCTCAGCATAACGAAGAACTCTTTATAATCCCTCCCAGGCCACTTTCTATCTATGCCTAGTCGGCGTGGGTGCTGCTACCGAAATCCACATGCGTCTGAGTATCGAGCAGACCTTACTGGCTGAGGCTTGAAGATATAGCAGCTGAAGTTCTGTGGTTCTACGATGCTGTCTAGTGGGAACTTCAGGTCTGTTTTCCCCTCTGGTGCTGTGAGGCTGTGAGCTCTCAGCCAGAGCCTTTGGGACCTTTTCCTTCCGTATCCCTGGAACTGGATGGTCACTGGATGACCCTTGGATGGTCACTGGATGGACCCCGGATGGCTGTTTCTATTTCCCTGGAAGGTTTTGAGGAATGAAGCCTTTCCTACGGGACTAGCTGATCTGCGTCCTATAGACTGGCTTCCTTGTGTGACTGACTGAAAAATGGCCCCTTCCCTCCAAAAACTCAAAAAGGGGCGGGACCAGAGAACCTAACTATAATTGGCAGGTGGCTTACCCTATGATTGCAACCTATAACAGGAAGCCACCCTGCTGCAAAATCCCAAGCCTGGGATTGCAAACAAACATTAACTGCAAAACAAACAAAATAGGAGCTCCTGGTACAGCTGTACCAGCACAATAGGTTTATATATCTGTGGTCAGTTGAAACATTCACACCTAGCTCCAACAGACAAGAGTTCTTTGCCCCACCCTGGTCATTCCACAGGATCATTCCACAGTGGTCATTCCACAGATATATAAACCTATTATGTTAGTTCCAACCGTGGTCAGTTGAAACATTCACACCTAGCTCCAACAGACAAGAGTTCTTTGCCCCACCCCGGTCATTCCACAGGTATATAAACCTATTTTGCTAGTTCCAATGGACCTCACTACCTCTGAGGATGCTTGCCATAGATGCAGGCGAAACATCAGGAGAAAATGCCTCTAGACCATGGCCATATAGCCCGAAAAAACCTACAACAACCCAGTGATTCCGGCCATGAAAGCCTTCGACAATGCATTTCTTGGTATTGTCGAAGGCTTTCATGGCTGGAACCTGAACAGACTCAGAAGTGAAGTGGGCCGATCAAAAGACAACCTGGCGAAATGGCAGTACCTAAAAGAATCCCACAGCTTGTGTGACTGTGGAGCAGAACTGATAACTCCGCATCTGTATGCTTGTCCACTATGCCCTGCCTCATGCACAGAGGAAGAGTTGTTGGAGGCTACAGACAATGCCGTTGCTGTTGCCCGTTTTTGGTCAAAGGATATTTAGCCGCCTGCGCTCCTTCTATTTTTATCAGTTTTACACTAATTTATGCAAACTTTTGATACGAAATAAATAAATAAATGGCTGGAATCACTGGGTTGTTGTAGGTTTTTCGGGCTATATGGCCATGTTCCAGAAGCATTATCTCCTGATGTTTCACCTGCATCTATGGCAGGCATCCTCAGAGGTTGTGAGGTCTGTTGGAAACTAGGAAAATGGGGTATATATATATATGGGATAATGTCCAGGGTGGGAGAAAGAACTCTTTTCCGTTGGAGCTAGGTGTGAATGTTTCAATTGGCCACCTTAATTAGCATTTAATGACCTGACAGTATTTAGGTGTGGCAGCTACCAGCACCCGGGATACTTTTTGAGACAGTCTTTCCCTTTTTGCCAGTTATATAATCCCCCAACTCTTAATAAACCTATACCTAGATGTGTTATACTCTACTTTTGTCTCTTTGACTCTCCTTTCATCTACTGAGTCTTTTTCTCCAGTTTTCGCCCTCTGCAGCTGGCCCAATGGCCACCTGGGCCACTTGGCCCTCTCAGCCCCCACGGCCCTCCATGACCCTTGCAATGGGGTTAATTTTCTCCCTTTTCCCCATACTAACACCCTCCAGTCTCTCCAAACTCCTTTTGGCAACCTCCGCCCCTGTCGATACCGAGGGCCTCTGGAAACGTTGGGTCCCCCTCGGTATCCACTGATCCCTTGTGTATGTGCCTCTCTCACCCCCCAGATACCAGGACATTGGAAGCGTTGGGTCCCCTTGATATCTGCAGGTTTCTCGTGTGTTTTTGTTTAATATTTTATATTTTATTAACTAAGCCACTTAGCACGATTTTGGTGACCTTTTCGTCAGCACTCCTGACATGGGAATTCCTTCTAGCAGTTTTCTGGTCATCACCTACTTACAAAGGACTCGATCACCCATCATTGGCTGTGCAAAAGACAACAGTCCTTGGAGTCTGACCATCCGTTCTTTCTACAACCACATGGACATATGAAAAGACATTTCTCACCTGGCATTTTCTTCCCTGATGTTGACTTGCCCCACTTTCCACAATGCTATTTCGCCTTTTCCTAGCAAGAGATCCCATAATCCCATCACTATGGACAATATGCTGCTTTGTATCATAATGGATACTGGTTCAGAGTCACCAGACCCATGAGGTCGAGGCTCATAAAGACAATCGTCACAATAATAGAACTCATGGGACCGGAGGGTCCTGCTTTGTTTGTCCCGGAGTTGGAACAATGCAATCCAATCAAAAAACGATGTCTTCTTTGTCTGAAGTTTCTATCCTGACCTCTATCAGCGATTGGACAGTGGAAATCTGTATTGGAAGCGGGGAACACTCTCCTATTGGCTGGCAGATGCCACAGTCCCACCTCACCAGGGAATCCCGCCCAACTGATCATGACGTCAATGGGACTTAGCCAATCACGGCAAAGCCGACTCCAGTTGGGTTGGGAGCGGGAATTTCAAAGAACTACAGGATAAAAATGTCTGTTTTTCCAATGTTATGGGATCTCAGCTTTCTTTGGCAGATTACCACAAGCTGGCATCACTTCAGCTGGCTTGAATAAATACCTTCTTCGCTTCTTCTTCAACTTGGTGAGATTCATTTGGGAACATTGGTTCAGCTTCTTTGTCTCGCAAGACGCATGGACCTAAAGGGTGGCCTGCAGCCAGTAACCATGTATCAAGACTCAGTATCTGTACTTCAGGTTTCACTATCCGTGGCTCCAATCTCACTATCTGTAGTCGTTATAAATTGCTCTATTTCAGAACCATGGCAGTTCACATAGAGTCAAACTATAATATATTCTTGCTCTCCCCAGCAAAGGGGCTGAGCCTGAAGGTGCATGTAGATTATAGAATTAATGCAGTTTGACTACTTTAATTGGTATGGTTCAATGCTATGAAATCATGGGAGTCTTTAACCTTTGACAAAGACCACTGGCACCTCACCAAACTACGAATGCCCGGATTTCATAGCACTGAGCCATGGCAGTCAAAGTGGCATCAAACTGTATCCATTCCACAGTGCAGATGCACCCTGATAACCTTATAAACAGCAAAGCCAGATATAATAAGACTGAGTGCTGAATACTTGTAATACTGTGTGCGCATAATATAAATTGCTTTTATCAAATCTTTTTTCCTGCCCACCCCCTAAAACCCCACTTTATTAATTGCTCTGTCGAGTGCAAAGTTATACTGCTCTCTTGTTTGGAGAGAATAATAGATTACTGTTCTTTCAGGCTCGGGCAGCAGACTAATGTGTGCATAAAAGCACAATCGTGCCAGTATTAAATTAGGAGAAGCTATTGTGCATTAGACAAACTTTGCTTGTCAGCCAGGGTTAGCCTGAACGATGTATAACAATGCTGAAATAGCTGGATGGAAATTACATGAACACTTCACTTTATTATTTCTTGACGTGATTTACATATGTATTTGGATTCTATGATGGAATGGCAGGGTTGGTTTTGAGCATCAGGTGCAAACGTTCAACTTATAAACAAAGGTAATTATTCATTCCAGTACCTTGAAAAGAGAGAGAGAGAGACAGAGAGACAGAGAGAGAGAAAGAGGCCCCTTCGACACAGCTGAATAAAACCCCACATTATCTGCTTTGAACTGGAATATAAGAGTGTGGACTCAGATAACCCAGTTCAAAGCAGATATTATGGGATTTTCTGCCTTGATATTCTGGGTTATATGGCTGTGTGGAAGGGCCAGGAGAGAGAGATTGAGTTTGTCATTTGGGAGTTGTAGTTGCTGGGATTTATAGTTAACCTACAATCAAAGAGCATTCTGAACTCCACCAATGATGGAATTGAACCAATTGAACTCCCATGACCACCAGAAATTTCTGGAAGCATTTGGTGGGCATTGATCTTGAGTTTTTGAGCTGTAGTTCACCTACATCCAGAGAGCACTGTGGATTCAAACAGTTATAGATCTGGGCCAAACTTTGCACCAATACTCAATATGCCCAAATGTGAACACTGGTAGAACTTGGGGAAAATATACGTTGACATTTGGGAGTTGTAGTTTCTGGGATTTATAGTTCACCTGCAATCAAAGAGCATTCTGAACCCCACCAACGATAGAATTGGGCCACACAGAATCCCCATGACCAACAGAAAATACTGTGTTTTATGATGGTCTTTGGTGACCCCTCTGACACCCCCTCGTGACCTCCAGAAGGGGTCCCAATTTCCAGGTTGAGAAATGCTGGAATATATTGTCTTTGATTATAGTAGTCTTCTTCTTTGGAGGTTTTAAAACAGTGGCTGGATGGCCATCTGTTGGGAATGCCTGGATTGTGTGTTCCTGCATGGTGGGAGGCTGGACTGGATGAACTTTGCGATCTCTTCCAAATCTGTAACTATACATCACTCACCAAATTTGGGTGATAGGTGTATTGTGTCCAAATTTGGTGCCAATTCACCCAGTGGTTTTTGAGTTATGTTAATCCCACAAACGAACATTAAATGTTTATTTATATAGATATAGGAACCTGGTTTATATATATAAAGGATACTGGTTTTGACAGGGCCACTTTCTGAGATCGTATTTTGGTCCACAACTTTGAGTCCCAGCTGATGAGCATCTACCATGAGCTGGGTAAATGACACATGATGATCAATAATTCACATTTGCTTGATGAAAAAGCTGGTTTAATTGCGCTCTGGTTTATGGAAGATCAATGAGGTCATGTCAATCACATCGGTTGTATGTTTTTTTAGTTTAATTAGATCTACCCTGGGGAAGAAAAAAAAATCTCTCCCCGTAAGTAATCTCTCTGTTGATTAACTTCATTCAGCCATTTTCAGAACTAATTGAGACTTCAAAAGTGCTTATAAAACCGTTGCCTAGATATGAGGACTGGACGCAGCATTGCCATATGAAGCAAAGTCAGACAAGAACAAGATAATGAATGTAAGCATCGTTCTTGATAGGATACTAAGGGCGGTTCTGTTGGAAAAACCACAATGTTTATCACTGAAGAGTAGGCAGTGATAATAGGGTTAGATGTGACCTGAAGTGTCCTGCTTTTCAGTTCAACCAAGATATAGCTATGGTAGATCAGAACCCTGAATAACTTTTCTGTCTCAGAATGGAGACCCTACAGCAGTGTTTCTCAACCTGGGGGTCGGGACCCCTTGGGGGTTGTGAGTGGGTGTAAGAGGGGTCACCAAAGACCATCAGAAAACATAGCATTTTCTGCTGGTCATGGGGGTTCTGTGTGGGAAGTTTGGTCCAGTTCTATCGTTGGTGGGGTTCTTTGATTGTAGGTGAACTATAAATCCTAGCAACTACAACTCCCAAATGTCACCATCTGTTTTCCCCAAACTCCACCAGGGTTCACATTTGGGTGTGTAGAGTATTTGTACCAAGTTTGGTCCAGATCCATCGTTGTTTGAGTCCACAGTGCTCTCTGGATGTAGGTGAACTACAGCTCCAAAACTCAAGGTCAATACCCACCCAACCCTTCCAGTATTTTCTGTTGGTCATGGGAATCCTGTGTGCCAAGTTTGGTTCAATTCCATTGTTGGTGAAGTTCAGAATGCTCTTTGATTGTAGGTGAACTATAAATCCCAGCAACTACAACTCACAAATGACAAAATCAATTCCCCACCCCCACCTCACCAGTACTGAAATATGGGCGTATCAGGTATTTGTGCCAAATTTGGTCCAGTGAATGAAAATACATCCTGAACGTCAGATATTTACATTACGATTCATAACAGTAGCAAAATTACAGTCATGAAGTAGCAACAAAAATAATATTATGGTTGGGGGTCAACACAACATGGGGAACTGTATTAAGGGGTCGCGGCATTAGGAAGGTTGAGAACCACTGCACTTCAGTAAAGCTTAGTTTCCTTTCTCCAATAAATTGGTGTGTTTGCTCCTTAAATCAAGATCTCTGACCACTGAGCAATGGGATGCTATCTAACAAATTCTACATGGATACAATATCTTGGGGTCAACCTAGAGCACTGAACTCCAGATCAGCCCCAGAATTGTTCTTACTGCCAGATCCTGGGAAACTACAGAGGTGAGAAGGAGTCCTGGCTGTCCAGTGGCACCAAACTTAGTTTGGTGTCATGGGATGGCTACCCTTACCATCCCTTTCATATTCTTACTGTACTGGTGGCCAATGGGTTCAAAACACCTGGTGACTGTCACCCATCTCCTGGAGTGACATCAGCTGGTGTGCCAGAGTGACTTGAGAAAAGGAAGGGGAAAATGCAGGAATTGATTAATCATTTCGTTCCATTCCTTCTGTGATCTTCCTTGCACCCAGCCAACAGCACTGTTTTGTTGAAGGTTTTCATGGCCGGAATCACTGGGTTGTTGTAGGTTTTTTCAGGCTATATGGCCATGTTCTAGAGGCATTATCTCCTGATGTTTCACCTGCATCTATGGCAAGCTTCCTCAGAGGTAATGAGGTCACTACCTCTGAGGATGCTTGCCATAGATGCAGGTGAAACATCAGGAGAGAATGCCTCTAGAACATGGCCATATAGCCCAAAAAAACTTACAACAACCCAACAGCACTGTTATGTGATTTCAGCTACTGCAAGAACCATGGGTTCAGAGCCTGGTATGCCAATCTTCCAAAGGGCCAGGTAAGACATATTTGGGCTGAAGGCAATATTAGAGGTATTTATTCTCCTTGGGCAAAGAGGATGTCAGCAAAGTCTGTGCTCCAAAAAATTGACTTACTTCAATTGTGAATATACAGATTTAATTATAGCACTTTGATAGCCCTTCAAAACAAAGACATGCTGCCGTGCTAGCTCCTGATTTGTCCAAAATATGGCCAGCTAGGATCTACTCCCTAGTTGCTCTGGAGCTTCATCCATCATCATCGCTGGTTGGCTCCAGACATGGAGGGAAATTTTATAAACTGTTATTGGATTATTCTGAAGACCTATGTCCATTTATTGATCTGCCCTGAAGAGAAGTGTAAGCTGGGGCAAGAAATAATGAACTGAAATGTGTTTTGATATTCCAGCTCTGGTTAGTACAATGGGTGCCAAGTGTGGTAAATCAAAGGGTGTTCAGGATGTTGGTCATTTCAATGGGAATCCTCAGGAGGGGGTCAATTCTGGTGACAGGGATGATGAAACATTCCCAAGAATAAATCATATCAGGAGAAACAGGAAGGAGCCCAGAAGTCCATTGTATGTTCTATGTGTCTTCCCAGGGCTTTGTGAGTTCAACTATACTAACTAAGGTCTGAGGTTTGTAGTTTTTTTCCAAATGTGAGGAAAAATCTTCAGATTTCTGCAACACTGCCAGTGTCAACAGTTACTAATGAAATATCATTTTCAGCTCTTAAATGTTTGAAAACATACTTAAGAAGCCTAATGGGGAAAGAAAGACTAACTGCACGTGCACTCTTGCATTTCCACCAAAGTTTATCAATGGAGCCTGATTTCTGTCAAAGTTTTGACACAGTTTTCAAGTGTTTCCAACAGGCATTGTGCTATTATTTTGTAACAACTAAATTGACAATTAAGAGTCATTTTCAGGTTTCTGTAGACTTGAAACTTAATGACAATTAAGAGTCATTTTCAGGTTTCTTTAAAATTGAAATTAAAATAGAAGTTTGATTTAATCAAGTGTATATCAAAATATAGAGTGAGTCATAGAATTTAAATTATTTTGCATAATGGACCTATTCTTCATGATTCACTGAAAATAAAAACTGTTTCAACTGTTTGATTGAATAAAATATCCCTGTAGCACGGACCTGTGATTTCAAAAATAATAGAAGAAAATGTGTTGTTGAAGGCTTTCATAGCCAGAATCACTCGGTTGCCGTGAGTTTTCTGGGCTGTATGGCTATGTTCCAGAAGCATTCTCTCCTGACGTTTCACCCATATCTATGACAGGCACCCTCAGAGGTTGTGAGGTCTTTGGAAACTAGGCAAGTGGGATTTATATATCTGTGGAATGTCCAGGTTGGGAGAAAGAACTCTTGTCGAAGAAAATATTTTCAAATACTTTTTCTTCTTGATGGAATGTTCCCTTCTTTCCTCCATTAGGTGGCAGCAGTTAGCTAGTTAAACATATGCAAACTCAAACTATTAATGTGAATGACTAGTAATACTGACAATGTTTAATTCTACTTGGAAATGTTGGGAGGAGGAAGGAGAGATACTGCAAGCATAAAAAAAAGCCCATTTAATCTTTCCCGAATGTGTACTGATAATAGTGTGTGTGTGTGTATGTATGTGTTTACATACATGCCATACATCAAGGGAACCATTGATCGCATTGGGAAGCTGATGAGGAAACACAACATACAAACTATCTACGGGCCCACTAAGAAAATCCAGCAAATGTGACGTTCAACAAAGGACAGGAGGGATCCTCTCACCTCTGCAGGAGTCTACCGTATACCATGTAGCTGTGGAGAAATGTACACAGGGACCACCAAACGCAGCATTGCCCAAACACGAATCAAGGGACATGAAAGGCACTGCAGACTACTTCAGCCAGAGAAGTCAGCCATAGCAGAGCACCTGATGAACAAACCTGGACACACATTTTATTTGAGATCACAGAAGTGCTGGACCACTCTAACAACTAACATGTCAGGCTACCCAGAAAAGCCCTTGAAATCCACAAACGTGGACAATTTCAACAGAAAGGAGGAAACTATGAGAATGAACAAAATCTGGCTACCAGTATTAACAAAAACTCTAAAATTATAACAGTAGATAAAAAACAAAACTCAAATATAGAGAAACCCCAGACAAGACACAATCAGGAACATCTACTCACTTCTCAAGAAAGGAATTACTCCAGGCAGTAACAAGTCACACCTTAAAACTGCCAGGCCATCAAATGCTAATCAAGGTGGCCAATTGAAACATTCACACCTTGCTCCAACAGACAAGAGTTCTTTCTCCCACCCTGGACCTTCCACAGGTATATAAACCCCATTTTCCTAGTTTCCAGCAATCCTCACTACCTCTGAGGATGCCTGCCACAGGTGCAGGCAAAACATCAGGAGAGAATGCTTCTGAATCATGCCCATACAGCCCGAAAAACCTACAATAACACCCTCCTACACAGTTCTTTAATTTGTAACCAAGATGTCCTTTCATCATAACAGGTGCTGAAATGGCAGCAATACAGCGGCATTATAAGACAAAGGCCCCTTCCACACAACTGTATGAAATCTACATTGCATTGGATTATATGGCAGTGTGGACACAGATAACCCAGGTTATAGCAGATATTGTGGACTATCTGCCTCAATATTCTGGGTTATATGGCTGTGAGGAAGGGCCCATAAGAGAGGTGGAGTAGGATTGTATTGGCAAATCACATTGATTTCCTCTTTTCAGGTTATCACACTTTTACAATTTACAGGTAAATGAGATCACTGAGGTTAATTTCGGTCTCATCAAAATTGATTTTTTCCCAGTGTTTTAAAAAGGTCTTGTTATGTGGAAAACCTCCGTGCCTGTAAATGGAATTCAGTTATCCCTGGTGCAGACTAATGTGTGCAGTTCCTCTGTGTTCTTAATGAATGTGTTAACTTTTATGGGAAGGGGTTTCTTTCTTTAAAGCTATCCAAACTGGTAGACATTGCCGCATTCCAGGAGATGGAATTCCAAAGTTTTCATACTGAGCTGTGTAACTTTAAAAATATTAAATACTTTTAGAAATATTTAATTTTAAAAACATTTACAGCACAGAATGAAAACTGTGGGATCTTTTGCTATTCATCTTCAATGGATGACTGGCATTTCTGTGCAGACATACTATTTTCGTAGCTTCACACTTGCTTGTTTTGTACAGAAAAAGTACTGTACACTCAAAGAATGCTGAAGACTATTTCTAAGTTGAAAAATAATTTTTCAAAAAAACTATGATGTTGTTGTCTTTCCAAAGAAAATTGCTAAATGTACCCAAATCTTCCTCCAAGAAGGAAATAAGAGTGCATCCAGATAGTACCCAAAATGTGCACCCTCTTGCGTTTTCAAACAATGCCCCACATAAAAACGAATTCCTTTGGGACAAAGCAGGAAAATCCTGTAATTTGACAGCTGGAAAGACCTGGGTCTTTCAGAAAACTCGATTCTTTCCAGCTGTGGGCGCTTAGTGGATTGGGCCCAGGGATCGTATTGTGCGACTTCTGGTGCCCTTCCAAACAGATGTCTCAGGTATCTTGGGCTCCTGGAGTCCAACAAACCCAATACAGTCCCCACCCCCTCAAAAATAACCCCAAGAAAAGCCTTTAAAAAAAGAAAATAACTTACCCGGTCGCCATGCCGCCTTTTCCGGGGCTTTTCTGGCATGTAGAAATGATGTGCCAGGAGAAGGGGGGGAGGAGGAGGAAAATTGCTCTTGGCCCCCCTCACCTTGGGCATCATTTCTACGTGCCAGGAGAGCTCTGGAGAAGGGGGAATGGTGACCAGGTAAGTTGTTTTATTTTTTAAAGGCTTTGTGGGAGGGGGGGGGATTATTTTGTGTCCCAGTGCGGCAGGGCATCTGGACACCCCCTCAGGAAAGCACGGATGTTGGGGAAAGATGTTTGGACTTTAATCCAAGCACAGGTTGGGTTTAAGAAACCTGATTGCACCCCGGTTAAGGCCCTGTGTGGAACCGCCCTCAATCAAGAATTTCATCTATACTTCTGAGATCGTAAAAGTATCTTTGAAAGTGAGCACAATGGTTTTGGTGTTGATCTAGGAAAAGCCCTGGTGGTTTTGATCTAGGAGAGCCCTGGTTGGCCATGGGAACCTATTGAGTGGCCTTGGGCAAGTCACCCTGTCAGCCTCAAAGGAAGGCAGATAACTCCTCTCTGAACCAAACTTGCCAAGAAATCCCTTTGAAAGGTTTGCCTGAACATACTTTAACCTTATCTTCTGAGGAAACAGAGCCAACCTCCCAAGTTCAGATATATGGGGGAGCTGGAATATCTTATTTCTAGCAAAGCTTGAGGCTAAGGGTAAGCAACATGTGGCTCTCAGTATATACTTGGGCTGTAGCTTCCATAATAATTCACGAATGTGATATAAGTATTCTATGGGCTGTGACAGGTCGGATCTACTTGGGTTTGCCCAGCTTCACACCATGCTACCAGAGCATGGCACTGAAATAGGGGAAACCCATTTAAACAAGCAGAAAGCACATGTCTTAAAACTGTTATTGTAATTGGATGCCAATATTTGCCAATGATGACTGCTAAAATCCAGCTGCTGGACCAATGTTCTGCAACTCATGTAAGGCAGCTTCACATGATCTAGTTGAGTCTGTTAAAATCAAACCACATTTAAAAGGAAGTTCTGTATCTTCTCCGTTGAATGAAAAATCCTGTTAGAAATCATCATGTGCCAAGCTTAGTCACAGCACAGCTATGTGGCAAAAGAATCTGAATTCTTCTCCTGCACTTGAAAGCTTTATGCAAGATGACATCTCTGGATTTTTGAAACACTTCCTCAATTGAAAATTCTTTCTAAACTAACCTTTCAAAGATGTAATTGTAAACTTCTGGGTGGCTTGCATGCTCCAGCTGCTGATGTCCACATTAATCCATAAATCAAAGAAGAGAGGGAAGCCCATAATGTTCTTTGTTAGGTTTATTAAATATTTCACATAGCAGCGTTTCTCAAGGCATTGTACAAATTAAAACATGAAAATTAATATTTGGAGCATAGGTTTTCTCATCTCCTTAATCCTGTCCTACTTTAGTGAATTACTATAGACTTATATACAGAGGCGGCCCTAGGTAATTTTCAGTGGTAAGCAAACAGTATTTTGGCGCCCCCCCCCCCCCCAACCAATCACTGATATATATTTTCTGTTCTTCGCGGGAGTTCTGTGCGCCATATTTGGTTGAATTCCATCATTGGTGGAGTTCAGAATGCCCTTTGATTGTAGGTGAACTATACATCCCAGTAACTACAACTTGCATAAGTCAAGGTCTATTTCCCCCCAAGAGCGCCTCAAGAGCGCCCCTGGGCAAAATCAACTATACTGCAAATGCTTACTTTGCGTAATGGGTTGAGCCGCCCCTGCTTATATATAATATAGATTTATCAGATCTCTGGTACCAAATCTCTAGATTTTGTGGGTCAAGGTCAGGCATGAGATGAAGATGCAAATTCTCTTTTGAATCTGAAGGCTATATATTTTGTATTTCTCTGCCCAGTGAACATGTCAATTTTTGTCAGGCTACTGAAATCGTCATTCTTTCCAGCTGGAATGAAATAAAACCTTGGTGGCTTTCTCTTCAACTTGGTGAGATTTATTCTGGAATACTGGCTTCTTTTCTCACCAGGCAACTCACAATGGCTTGAATCTCTCTATCCACAGCCACTCTAAATTGCGCAACAACATCTAGTTTGGTGGACTCCAGGTAAGAGAGTTACGTGCAAATATCCAGTCCAACTAGCAGAATAGTCGCTTGTTACAATTTGCAAGGCTTTGTTGATTACTTGCTGCAACCTGCAAAAATTTTCAGGGAATGTACGACAGGCTATGTATAGTGGCCCTTTCTCATGGACTGGGCTTAGGGATGCAGGATCCCATAAAAGTGGAAGCAACATGGATGAAAAAATACTATTTTTAACCTGAGATAAACTCTAGGTCTGTGGTGTCCAATCTTTGGTGCTCCAAGTGTTTTGGACTTCATGTCCCAGAATATCTAAGCCAGGGAAAGGGCTTCTGGGAGTTGGAGTCTTAAACACCTGGAGGACCAGTGATTGGACACAAATGTTCTAGGTCTTCAAGCTGAAGTTTGTCATGCCGTTCTCAGACAACAAAGAGGACGAGCAGATGGAAGTGCCAACAGCCACCCTTGGAGCTTATGGACTGAACCTGAAGCTAGTAGCTCCCAACAGGTACAAGAAGAAAGATTAGAAATACCTTCATGCAGCTTTAACATTATGAGACCTGGAGCTTCCCTTATGAGCTAGGCCTTGCCTGTGTACATCATAGAGAGCAATTTTGATAAGAAGTCTTTAAGCAAAACTGGTGGTTTGTTAAAAATCTTGTGCAGTGTTGCTCTATGCTCTATTATTTGTAATCTGTTTTACTAAAATATCATTCCTCTGGTCAGTGTTCTTGTTTCATTTATTTGATGGCATGTTCCTCTTTGTCTCCAGCGGGTGTCTAAATGCCACATCTAGGTATCCATTGGGACAGGCTCTTACATCCATTGGGCTCTTACTTTAAAATGTTTTGATAAGAAACCAACTGAAAACTTTTAAGAGTGCTCTCATGATCTGTTTTGTTATGTTTTGTTTCATCAGAACTGGAGCAGAGGCATGGGGAAAGGCTTAACATTTTTGGTTCCAGTATAAATGGATCAAAAGCCGTCGCTGGGGTAAATTGCCAACTTTGAATGTTGTTAGTAGACCTGTGGTGAGTTCATAAATCCCACCTGACACTCAAAAATGCACATATTCCCTCTGCCTGGTAGGACTGAAAACACGATAGGAAAAAAGTTTCTCGCTTTTTGAAACATGAGTCCCAAACATGGCAACAGCAGCCACTGAAAACAAACAAAATAGGTAGAACATGCCAATTCAGCCCACACCTTTCAGAGCAGATTCACAATATAATTTCAAGGATAATATTTGGATGAGAAGAGATAACTTCATAAATAAGCCACAAGATAGATAGAGCACTCATTTCTTCTTTTTTATACCGTGGATATCTCTACACCAGTAGTTCCCAACCTCTGGTCTGTGGACCACCAGTGGTCTGCAAGAACTAAAATATGGTCAGCGGCCTCACCATTACAACAAGAGTGACTGGTCTCACAAAAACCTCTTATAGTGCTGAGGCAACGAGGATGTCGGGAGGGGAGAGGTTGCCTACCCACAAAAGGCATGACAACAAGCCTCATGAGAGCTGCTTCTCCTTCTCCTCCCACTCTCTGAGTGGAGCTGTTCCATGTGGCACCTGGAAGCGGGAGCATCTTGGAGTCTTCATTTTTAGATCTCTTCCTCAGGTTATTTGGGGTGCCAATTCAGAAAATTGCATTGGATAGACCACATCAGCTCTAGATTATTAAATATGGTTTTCTGTAGGAGAGCAGATGGTGGCTACTGGATGGCATACATTCTGTAACACAAACTAGAGCTGATGTGGTCCATCCAATTCAATTTTCTGAATCAGCACCCCAAATAACCGAACTGAATCTAAAGTTGACCAAAAACTGATTTGTAATCCTTATGGTACTAATGTTGGAGAGTGGTCCCAGGTCAAGGTGGTCCCTGGTCAAGGTGGTCCCTGGTCAAAGTGGTCCCTGGTCAAAGTGCTCCATGGTCCCTGGTCAAGTGGTTCCTAGTCAAAGTGGTCCCTGGTCAAGTGGTCCATGGTCAAAGTGATCCCTGGTCAAAGTGGTCCCTGGTCAAAGTGGTCCCTGGTCAAAGTGATCCCTGGTCAAATTTGTCCCTGGTCAAGTGGTCCCTGTTCAAAGTAGTCTGTGACGGCACGAGTGGCGCCACCTATGTGTAGAACTGTTAGTTGCAAGATTTAAACTGTTGTATCATGCTTAATCCTGCCCCTTTTACCCTGCTTATGTATAGTTGTATGGATTGGTTACTTATAGCTGTCAATCAGTACTGTTTGGCTCCACCTCTTCCTGCAGGAGGGGAGTGCTTCCTTTCTTTTCATTCTGCCATCAGAGTTTCTACCAGATGGACGTGAGTAAGAGACTTGACTCTAAAAGACCCTGATTTAAATTACCTCTCAGCACCAGTTCTGAGGTTTTTTACCCTTGAGACTTGTGCTTCATGTTCAGACCAACCTGAACGACGTTGGAAGTCTCAAGCGCCTTCAAACCGGTTCTTTTGGCACCAAAGGAAGATCCTGAGTCTTCAAAACATAGGCCATCTGAACTGGGGTTGTGGTTTGCTCTGGCATTCACAACCATTGAGGAAAGAGGAAACTTGGTGAGGCTTCAGAGCACCTTGGAGCCAGGACTAATTGAGACTGTAACGTAAATTTTCCTTCACCCCTCTTAAGTTTCCAGCTTATTGCTTTAAGAAATAACTCTTTGTGATCAATAAAACTTATTTTGAGTTATTTACAGCATTTTGGGTTTTTGAGAGTTCCAGTTCCCTATAGGAGGGCAAAAAGCAATCCCTTGGGGGAAAGATGCTATGTCCATTCCTCTTTCGTTAAGAATAAAAGCCCCCAAGCACGATGGCACATAGGTGCCGTCAAAGTGGTCCCTGGTCAAAAGGTGGTCTAAGTGGTCCCTGGTCAAAAACAGGTTGCGAACCACTGGTCTATACACTGATGATAGGCATACTTGGAAAAATTACAAAAATAAGTGTAACATGATAGAAGATTATAAAATTATGTTTGATATGAAGAAAATACAGTAGATAAGGCGTGCATCTACATTGTAGAATGAATACAGATTGAAATCATTTTAATTGCCAATGCTATGTTGATTCAAGCTTGAGGGAGCAGCAAGTAGTTGTTAGAGCCTCTCTTCAAAATTCTTTAGTTTAAGAATAGCTACTTCAAAAATAAGGATTTTGACTCTTCTTATTTTGAAAAAATCATGCCTGTGGCCAAGGTGGAAGGGTTAATAATAAACAATACATACAAGTTGTAAAATCTTTTTATTCAGGTAGGTTTTTTTTAAAGAAGAAGGTTTTCAAAATCAAGTCGGGGGTGTTGTAGTTTTAGCTTTGCTGATGTTATTAATAAGCTTTGGAAGATTTTAAATTGCTTTTAATGTAAGGCTGGTTTGAGCCTCTTTTGTGGAGAGAAAAAGCAGGGTATCAATAAACATAAACAACAGCACAACAACAATAACGTGTGCCCAACCCCCTTTGTTGTTTACCTTGTTTTAGGTAAATCACAGTGCCAGAACATTGATTCCAGCCTATGTTAAGCTGGAAGAGTGAAGCCACTAGAAAGCTCTCAATACTTTCATCCAGCTAATGATTCAAGAGCTTTGGTACACTATTATTTTCCATAACTTTAAGGGAATCATGGTGATTTGTGTTGTTCTATTCCTGTCACTGTGCTTTTGACATTTGATGGAAATACTTCTTCGAAAGTTAACAATACTTTATTTATGCAGAGAGAGACCTGGGGAAGCTAGGCATAACAAACATAAACCTCCAACAACAACACAATTGAGGCCCCTTCTACACTGTCATATAATCGAGATTATCTAAGCAGATAATTCACATTATCTGCTTTGAGCTAAATTACATGAGTCTACACTGCCATATAATCCAGTCCAAAGCAGATAATCTGGATTTTATATGGCAGTGTAGACGTGGCCTCAGTCTCAGAGGAAGGGAAAGGTAAACTTTCCAAAACACCAGTGATAATGTATTGTTGAAGGCTTTCATGGCCAGAATCACTGGGTTGTTGTAGGTTTTTTCGAGCTATATGGCCATGTTCTAGAGGCATTCTCTCCTGACGTTTCGCCTGCATCTATGGCAAGCATTCTCAGAGGTAGTGAGGTCTGTTGGAACTAGGAAAGTGGGTTTACATATCTGTGGAATGACCAGGGTGGGACAAAGAACTCTTGTCTGTTAGAGCTAGGTGTGAATGTTTTAACTGACCACCTTGATTAGCATTTGATGGCCTGGCAGTGCTTGGGGCAATCTTTTTTTGAGAGGTGATTAGATGCCCTTGTGATAAGTTTGCCTTAGGGTTGCTATAAATCAAAACAAGCATGAAGGCATGAAATAACAACCGTTTTTCGTACATCCATTTAAAAACATACGCCTGAACTGATCTGATAAGGTTAGTCCTAGTTTACAGAGCTTTATGGCACAATCAGCATTAAACTTTAAGGCGCCAGAATTCTTTCTGTTCCAAAAAGCCAACTTGATCACCCTTGGAACCGTATTTGAGCATTAAGTAGCATTTAACATTTGATCTGTGCCTTTTTGAACATCTACTTGAATGGCACTGGAGAATTGAAAGGGAATCTGAGCAGATCATTTTTTTAAAAAATGGTTACTAAATGAAAACATTTCAGTGAACAAGCAACATATATCCCATTACAGCTTAAGTTGCCGTATGAGCATTTTTACCATATGCACATATTACATCATGTGGATATACAACAGACACCACGATGCAAGCTAATGGAAAAATCAGAAAGTCATTTCACATATAATATCCAAAGGCTGGGTGGTCTTTCGGAGCCTGAGAATTTGTCACTATCAAAAGTATTTGTGGGGAGCTTTGCAGTTTGTAAATCTGAGCTGCTACCCTACTAGTGTTTCTCAATGTGTGTTTTTGTATTTGTGGGCATACAACAGGGTCATTCAGGATGCCTAAACTGAGTAGACACAGATGTCTGCACAACTGTGGTATTAGCCTTGAGCTTCACAGATACTTTATTGTAATCCTCTGTTCAAAAATAAAAAATAAACAGCTAAAAAGCACAAGTGTGGTTGGAATATCCCCCTCCCAATAGTTAATCCCCGCAGCAAAAGAAGATGGGCTCAATACCATTAGAAGTAGATTTACACAGATATCAGTTGATGGGCTCAATACAAAATATATAACACTAGAGACATGGATACTGGTTGGGAGGGGAAACGCCAGTCTTCCCAGGACTAATCTGGGTGTGCTTAGCTCACCCTTAAATTATCTGATAAAAGTGGACCACCAACAGCATGTTTACACTGGTTGCTAAGGACTCAGCCAGATGCATCCAACCAAACCCGCTGTAGTGTTGCACTGGCATCCTTACGATCCAAGACCACTTTGACTCTGCTGCATCATTATTTCATCCCACTACCACTCCCAGTTGACTATGGAAACTGTGCTGGTACAGCTGAACCAGGAGCTCCAACTTTATTTGCTTTGTATTGAGTGTTTGCTTGCAGTCCATAGTTTCAGAGGTTCTGCAGAAAGGTGGCTTCCTATGGTTGCAGTTGTAGGGCAAGTCACCTGTCCATCATCGTTAAGTTTTGGTCCCGCCCCTTGCTCAGGGCAATTGGGAAGGGAAGGGAGCCATTTTTAGTAAGTCTCAGCAAGGAAAGGTAATGTACAGGACGTGTGCAAGCTTGCCCTGTACAAAAGCTTCAACCCTTAAGACTTTCCGGGAGAGAACAGTCTTAAGAGTCTCCAAAGATTTCCAGGGAAACAGCCCTAAAGACCAAAGAACTCCAGCTGGAGAATCTACTAGCCTTACTGGTAGGTCCACTTGGCGTTCGAGATGCAATTTGACCCGGTAGCGGAGCCCACATCAGTAAGAATTAGATTACAGTCAGCCTGGGAGAAGTTAAAAAGGGGGATTTTACTTTAAAGCAAAAAATCAGTTATTGAAGACAATTGCCTGTCCTTCGTGGACAAGATTAGGAAGCCACCAGTTGCATAAAAGCCTGGAATCATTAATGAACAATCAAACAGAAACTTCTCTTGTCTTCAGAAAGTTTGTGTTTGATTTTTCATTAATAAAGGATTTTGTTATACTTCACAAGCCATCTAAAGACCATTTGTGGTGGAAAACCTCTGAGAACTTCTCTTCGGGGGGCCCTGGCTTCCTGCTGGGCTCAAGTCGCACATCCTATTTAAAGACAATTCTTTACAGGCCCAGCGCGCGACAGAACATAAACCTATGTAAATTTTTAGCTGCTGTGGGCACCTCTATTGATACCAGGGCAAGGCACCTTCCTGACTAGGGGAATGGAGATAGTTTCGCTCCTTCTTGCTTGATTGGGCAGGTGTCCCTTTATAACATTACTAGCTGTCCCCTGCCACACGTTGCTGTGGCCCAGTCTGGTGATCTGGAAAATAAAGTAATGAGGAAGTGTTGGTTTCTAATATATGTAATTTCTTTATGCTTGTGGGTAAACAGTATTTCTTGCTGTTTCTTTGTGAGTGTTGATGTGGAAAGTGTCTGGTTTGCCCACCCTGGAACATGCAACATATCATTGTCCTTCTTTAAGGGTCCCTTTCAAATCTATGATAGTATATCTGTGTGTGTGAGAATCATATCTATCTATCTATCTATCTATCTATCTATCTATCTATCTATCTATCTATCTATCTCTCTATGGCTGGATGGCTCTTTGTCAGGAGGACTTTGATTATGTTTTCTTGCCCTGGTGAAGGGAGTAAGACTGGATGGCCTTAAGTATTTTCTGCTTGTCATGGGGGTTCAGTGTGGGAAGTCTGCCCCAATTCTGTCATTCGTGGGGTTCAGAATGCTCTTTAATTGTAGGTGAACTGTGAATCCCAGTGATTACAACTTCCAAATATCAAGGTCTATTTCCCCCAAACTCCATCTGTGTTCATATTTGGGCGTATTGAGTGCTTGTGCCAAGTTTGGTCCAGATCCATCATTGTTTGAGTCCACAGTGTTCTCTGGATGTAGGTGAACTACAACTCCCAAACTCAAGGTCAATGCCCACCAAACCCTTCCAATATTTTCTGTTGGTCATGGGAGTCCTGTGTGCCAAGTTTGGTTCTATTCTATCATTGTTGGAGTTCAGAATGCTCTTTGATAGTAGGTGAACTATAAATCCCAGCAACTACTACTCCCCAATGACAAAATCATAATTTTTTGAGTGATGGTCACTCCTTGTGTTGTGAGACGTTTTGTTGCCAAATTTGGTGTGATTTCATTCATTGGTTCTTTTGTTTTTAAGGTACTCATTATGCACAAAGCATAGATAGATAGATAGATAGATAGATAGATAGATAGATAGATAGATAGATAGATGATAGATAGATAGATAGATAGATAGATAGATAGATAGATAGATAGATAGATGATTCTCCTTTTAATTGCCAGGGCTGCAGCCTATGCAGTTAGGGTTGCCAGAGTGAAAACTAGGGATAGCTTTTGTACTTTTAATGCTGGCATAAGGATACAGTGTAGTTTGACACTGAATTACTACCAAGGCTGAGTGTTATGGAATCATGGGAGTTGTGCAAATGTAGTGCTCAGTGCACAACTAAGAATAATGTCACCACATTCGCCAACTCCATTTTCAACTGAACGCAACCTTTATGCATTATGTCTCTGTCTACTCCTTGCATAATCTGTGTACACAAGAGGTTGTCAATATCTCCTGGCAGATCTATTGGAATTATCTCTGCTAGTCTATCAAGTACCAGGGAAATCCCTGGCATACCTTCCAGCCACATTGCTCTAGATGGTGCCCCAAACCTAATTTCTTTAATAGTATTTAGGCAGCTCTAATCCAAGTTAGGTAAAAGTGTTAAGCAGCAACTCGTTGGCAGTACGTGCCTGTGAACAAGATTTGGCACCTGGACCTGGCTGTGTTGGGTTGACTGAAGTTATTCTATTCGTAATATGATAAGACAACAATGTAGGGAAGTTTCTTAAAAACAAAAGTATGGAAATGTTGATTGAGCAGGTGTGATTTGTTTAATTCTGAGCCTGTTTGCAATATCACAGGAACTCTTACAGAGAGAGGTACATCTGCTCATATCTGTTGTATATTTGGGGGGCTGCTCTCAGCTTCCCATCAGAGGATTTGCCACTCTAAGGATTCTCATGAATGGGTTTTCTGCCAGTATTAGGTTTGCCAGAGGCATGCCCAATCTTAGCCTTGGACTTGCTCACAGTCTTGGCAAACGGCCCGGTACATTCTTTTGCTTCTGGAGATTAGTGCGAATGCCCTCCGGCCCTTTCCTTTGGAATGACAAAGAGACAGAGTCTGTGGCGCTGGAAGAAACCCTCACTCTCGTCCAACCTGGCACTGCAGGAAAACCACAGCCAAGGCTTTCCAGGCCAATGACCATCTAATTACTTCTTAATACGTTCAACACCTCTGAAGTTACCCTATTATATGCCCTCCGACTGTCACAATTAGGCACCAGCACTTTTTGGCAGAAAAGGCTAACGACTTTGTAAAACCACAATCTCATGACCCCACAGCATTGAACTATGACAGCTGAAGTGGTGACAAACTGTATTATTTCTACAGTGTAGACACATTGTAGAAGTAATACATTGGGACAGAATCCTTTCCTTCACAGCAAGCTCAGGCTACTCAGCAAGCTACTGCTCCAAGTTTGTGTGTCCTGCATCAACACTTTCCGATATTGTATTGTCGAAGGCTTTAATGGCTGGAATCACTGGGTTGTTCCTAAGGAGAAAATGCCTCTAGAACATGGCCATATAGCCCGGAAAAACCTACAACAACTTTCCGATATTGTTTGGCCACATGATGGTCATTTGGGAATTTTTGGAGAGCATGGTATATACACTCATTTTTTTGGGGGGGGGGGAGGATTATTCGATTGCTACTTAGCCATTATTAAGGACGTTTTGTGTGGGGGCCCCCCGATGGCGCAGGATTCCAGGGAGCGGCGTGAGCTTCCGCTGTCAGCCCTAGCTTCTGCCAACCTAGCAGTTCGAAAACATGCAAATGTGAGTAGATCAATAGGTACCGCTCCGGCGGGAAGGTAACGGCGCTCCATGTGGTCATGCTGGCCACATGACTTTGGAGGTGTCTACGGACAATGCTGGCTCTTCGGCTTAGAAATGGAGATGAGCACCACACCCCAGAGTCAGACGTGACTGGACTTAATGTCAGGGGACAACCTTTACCTTTACCTTTGTGTGATGTTACGTCACAGTCTCCTTTGACTAATATTTAATCAAATTCTTATTTATTTATTCATTCATTTACAGTATATATATACCATCCTTCTCATCCCAAAGGCAACTCAGGGTGGATTCAATGCCATTATCTACTGACAGGACAGACACAATACACAGATAGAGGTATATAGTCTTTTCCCATCTTTGGCATCTTGGAGGTTCTGGCCACTGAGGGGTGGGTGCTATCACTCCATCCTCCATGCTGAAGAGCCTTGTTCACAGACTTCCTCCTTTTTGATTGAATCACCAGCTTTCAGGTATTGTTGGAGCTTGGCCAGTGATTGTATTTCAGGATCAGGGTGCTTTGGATGTGGGGAGTGATGTCAATGAGTTTCAAGATGAGTTTCAAGATGTCAATGATTTGGTCAGTGATATTGATGCATAGAATGACCAGGAGATCCCTGTTCAAAGTGTAGCTTCCCATGAGAATGTCCCTGAGGGTTGTGGGGATGATAGTGTGTTTTCTGAATTGTTACCAGAAAGTTCCCATGATAGGGAACATGAAACAGCTCGGCACCTGGCCCAGCTGCAGAAGTTAATAAGCAAATAGATAGATGCAAAGAGATCAGTCAAAACAGGAGAGCCAAACAGTGGCTTCGGCGTTCTGCCAGGCTTTGAGAGAAAAAGATAAGAAATTCTCAGCTAAAGCGAAACCAATTTCTGAGCACTAGAGATATAGCTACCGAGGAGATAAAAGTCCCAAGTGCAGGATATGTAGTCAGATGAAGCATCGTTTGGAATCAAGTCAAGATGTCGTCCTTGTTTCATGGAAGCTTTGCTTGGAAAATTCATGTTTTAAATGACTTTGTTTCATGGTTTTTATTCTTGAATTTTATGCTTTTAAATTCATGTCTTGGATTCATGTTTCCTGATTTCTTGCATTTTATTTGGGAAGTTTTGACTTTTTTTAAAATGGACTTTGCTGGACTATTGCCCTGGACTACTTTGCTCCTGCTTATCTTCCTACCTAATTGGATTTACCTAGTGCTTTTTTGCTTTACTGCTTTTTAATTATCTTCAATAAAATGAAGAGATCTTTTCTTGTCCTGGAGTGCAACAGGTATTTCCTTATGGTGCCATTAAAATACCTCCCTGCTAAGTGCTACCTATTTATCTACTCACAGCTGTTTTTGATGTGCTAGGTGAGCAGTGAGCTGGGTTGAAGGTTGGGTGTTCACCCCTGACCTGAGCTTTGAACTGCCAATCTTTCAATTGGTAAGGTTTATTGCAGCTGGTGGTTAACCTGCTGTGCTACAAGAGTCTTACTCTCAAGAACAAATTAGCTGCATCTTCTATAGTCCAGTGCTGTCCACAGACTTTTGGTGCTACAATTCCACTTTAGCTGTAATGTCAACTCCCCCTTCCACAAACCTTTTGTGTGAATTATTAGATTCTATATGGTGCTGTTTGCTCTAAAACATTTAATCACTTTGTATGTCTAGAAAGCCAGCATGATGTAATAGTGGCTTGAAGTCGAGGAGTCCTGGCTTCAAAGCTCTGCTTGGCCATGATGATACTAGGCAAGGTAATAGCATAGGTTTAGCTTCTGGTGTCACAGTGGGTTAAACTGCTGAGCTGCTGAACTTGCTGACCAAAACATTGGCGGCTTGAATCCAGGGAATGGGGTGAGCTCCCACTGTTAGCCCCAGCTTAGAATCATAGAATCACCAGCTTCTGTCAACTTAGCAGTTTGAAAATATGTAAATATGAGTAGATCAATAGGTACCACTTTAGCAGGAAGGTAACGGCACTCCATGCAGTCATGCTGGCCACATGATTTTGGAGGTGACAATGGACAACGCCGGCTCTTCAGCTTAGAAATGGAGATGAGCACCACCCTCCAGTCGGACACGACTAGACTTAATGTCAAGGGGAAACCTTTACCTTTCTTTAGCCTCATAGCCTCAAAGAAACAAGATGACATTTCCCTTTCTCTTTCCTTTTCCCTTTCCTTTCCCTTACCCTTTCTCTTCTCCTTTGCCTTTGTCTTTGCCTTTCTCTTCTCCTTTGCCTTTGCCTTTGCCTTTGCCTTTGCCTTTGCCTTTGCCCTTGCCCTTGCCCTTCTCCTTCCCCTTCCCCTTGCCCTTGCCCTTGCCCTTCCCCCCTTCCCCCCTTCCCCCCTTCCCCCCTTCCTTCCTTCCTTCCTTCCTTCCTTCCTTCCTTCCTTCCTTCCTTCCTTCCTTCTTGTCTCTGGCCAGCAATTTACCTGAGAAAACCCTTCTCCCGAATGCCAACTGCAACTGCACAGGGCCAATAGAGGTGGGCCTTTGTCTCTTCACAGCTGACAGCTCTTTCAAAATGCATCTGTGGCAGTGGCCCAAGGAGAACACACTGCCTTTCTTCGGTTTCTTAAGACACATTCTTTTTGCTGGGTCTAATTTATATAACATCAAAACAAATCTGAATATCTGTGGAATGTAACACTAGTATGCGCTAAACCCACAATACTTCTGAGCTGTTTCCAAGAAGCTTGCTGCACCTGCGGAGACAAATTTCATACAATTATGCCGGCACACCGACATGTTACTACAGGTAAAAGCAGGAGAAGTGGTGGAAGGAGAAGACATGGCACAGTGGTTTTAAATTTAGAACAAGAGCCTGCGGTTCCAGTGTTCATCCAGCCATAGAAACCCATGGGATGATCTTGGATGACACACTCTCTCAGCCTTGGACCAGGGCTTCCCAGTTCTCAGTGTCTATGCCAGAGTTTTGAAGGTTGGCTTTGAGCACATCTTTAAATCTCTTTTCCTGCCCAATCAACATTCCGTTTTCCGTTCTTGAGTTCAGAGTAGAGCAACTGCTTTGGGAGCATTTTAGATGTAATCCATGATGTAAACTTTTTGGATTATTCATATTTTTACTCTTTCTCCTTTAATAGCACCTTCTTCTTATCTCCCATCCCTCACCATGCCTCTTCTTTAGCAAAATAGATTTCTATGGCAGTGCCGAAAGAGAGCATTTTAGGCTTGTTAATTTTTAAACTAGATATAAGCTCTAAGGATGAGATAATGAAACTCTAAATCAGGGGATGCAGTTTAAGGATATGAGAAATATAAATTCCTTTGCCATCATCATATAATTGTATGGAAATAAAAGTGATAAGAAGGCATTTGATGTATGAGCTGTGTTGGTACTTGTATGATTAGAGGAAATAAGAAAGCTGGACACTCCTATCTAGTCCCTCTATTGCTGCTGCTTGTCGTTAAGTCATTCCAGGTCCATGGTGATCCTAAGGTGACCCCATCACAGAATGTTTCTTGTTCAGAGGGCATTGCCTTCACCTTTCTTTGAAGCCGAGAGAGTGTGACTTGCTCACATTCTCCCAGTAGATTTCCACACGTAATATTTAAGGTTTACTGAAGATTCAGGAGTTATTTGTCAGGAATACACCCCATTTTATCTTCTTGTATGTAATGAGTTATTTATTTATTTATATGTTTGGCTGGGTTTAAATAGCTCAATTTTACAGGACCATCCCAGACCTTGAGATTTCTGGGCCAAAACCTGAGACCTATGGATGGCCAATGATAATATCATGATGAATTACAGATTTAGTATCAACCACAGTTGGAGCCCCTGGTGGCGCAGTGGGTTAAACCACTGAGCTTCTGAGCTTGTTGACCAAAAGGTTGCAGGTTTGAATCTGGGGAGCGGCATGAGCTTCCACTGTCAGCCCCAGTTTCTGCTAACCTAGCAGTTCAATAACATGCAAATGTGAGTAGATCAATAAGTACTGCTTTGGTGGGAAGGTAACAGCGCTCCATGCAGTCATGCCGGCCACATGACCTTGGAGGTGTCTATGGACAATGCCGGCTCTTTGGCTTAGAAATGGAGATGAGCACCAACCTTCAGAGTTGGACGAGACTGGACTCAATGTCAAGGGACAACCTTAACCTTTAACTACATGTGACGGCGCGAGTGGCGCCACCTATATGTAGAACTGTAAGTTGCAAGATTTGAACTGTTGTATTATGCCTGATTTTGCCTTTTTTACCTTGTAAATGTATAGTTGGATTGATTGGTTATTTATAGCTGTCAATCAATGTTGTTTGCACCAGTTATATTGCTTCCTCAGCTCAACTGTTTGGCTCCACCTCTTCCTGGAGCAGGACAGTGTTTCCTTTTCCATTCCACCATCAAACTTTCTATCAGATGGACGTGAGAAAGAGACTTGGCTCTGAAGCCCTTGATTAAGTTACCTCTCAGCACCAATTCTGAGGTTTTTACCCTTGAGACTTATGCTTCATGTTCAGATCAACCTGGACAACATTGAGAAGTCTCAAGCGCCTTCAAACCAGTCCTTTGGCACTAGAGGAAGACTTTGTGTCTTCAAACATAGGCCATTTGGACTGGGGTTGTGGATTGCTCCAGCATTCACAGCCATTGAGAAAGAGGGACCTGGAAAAGCTTCTCAGCTGCAAAACTCCTTGGACCCAAGACAACCAGAGACTGTAATGTATATTTTCCTTTACCCCTTTGAAACTTCCAGCTTATTGCCTTAAAGGGATAACTCTTTGTGAACAATTAAACCTATTTTGAGTTATCTACAGTGTTTTGGTCCTTGGGAGTTCCAGTTTTCCTAAAGGAGGGCAAGAAGCAATCCCCTGGGGGAAAGATGTCATGTCCATGCCTCTTTCACTAAGAGTTATAGCCCCCAGGCGCGACGGCACACTACAGTTGCTTAAAGCATGTTCTTCAAATCCAAATATAGAGAACCTACTTTTTGGTTGGAGATTAAGGTTGAAATATTAGCTAAAAGTGCTGTTCCCAGAACAAAATAAAATGAGAGAGTTATTCTTTCTCACTTAGGGAGACAAACTGAGGAACATATTAATTTTATCTGCTTGTTTCTAGGTGGATGTAGAGCAGAAGGTGAGTTCTTGTGCTCCAACAACTAGGGAAGGAAGAAGCTATGAGGTAAATAGAAAAACCTTCTGAAAAGTCTTTGAAAGTTGCAGCAACAAATCAACAAAGTCTTATAAGCTGGGGATTTGTGCATAGTCCTGCCTGCTTTCCTCTTACCTTGAGGATTGGCACCATTGTCTCCCAGTTGGAGATGACCCACGGACATTAGTGCCTCAAGGCTACAACTGGATATCTGGCAACCTCATTCAAAAGACTAATAGCACCCTGTCCTTCTTCCCACTCCCAATGTTTATGCCTTTTAAGCAGACTCTTCTGGAATGTTGGCACTGCAAGCCCTTGCCCAGATTATTACCTCTCCAGTTAGTTGGCCCTGCTGGCAAAACTATATGAACATTGCTGCCTTGCACTGAAAAAGGAAACTTTGTGGGTGGCGTTATAAAATATCCTCTGGAGGGGAATTAAAAAAATCTGTCTTCTAGCTCCATAACAGACTTCCTTGAATTCCATGACATTTTAGTGCTTTGATTAAAGATTTGCGCAGGATAATTTAGGGCTTTCCCCCTCTTAAGCATTCCAGAGCAAAGGCAGAGCTCTTCCTTTACCATTAAGGTTTCGTGTTACTATTTTGGATCCTCATGACTCGGTGAAGTATAAAACAGCCAGTGCCTCCCAATAAAGCCTTCAGCGTGTTGCTTCATGTTTACCCACTCCATCCCTCTGCCAGATCTTTACATTATTTTTGTTTTTCTGAAAGATCCCATGAGACAAAATAGCCTCATGAAATGTTAGGATTAAAAGATAAGTGTGCCGAGACACAAAACCCAGCTCTGGGTTTGGAAGGAGGGAAAGGCTTGCCTCCAGCCATTTATAGAAACCGTTGGGAGGTAATCTTTAACCAAATTCCTACATGGCAAAGATGTGTGTGTGAACATTTGATGGCTAAAAACACACACAGAGACTTGCAGTTATTTTGGCCCAAGAAGTCATGCCCAGATGTTGAGCTGGCAAGCCCAAACTATGTACCACCAATCTCTTTTTCTTCTGACTTTGCAATGATTTCAAAGATTCAAGGACCACTGGCGAGATGCAGTTAAAACATGTAAGGATTTGCCTCAGCTGTTTTGAGTTTCCCAAAAGGATTTCCAAGATAGTTAGCAGCAGGCAAGCAATTAATTTTTCATGTCGTCCAGTTTGGACCACCAAGTAACAATAAGATGCCCAAACTAGAGTGAAACACTCTTTACCGATCACAGCAATCTCCTCTATTCAGGGTGCAGTTAGCACTCAACTGTTCTGTGTGTAAATAAATAGAGATTCTCTATAATGTGTTCAGAGAAGGACAACCAAAATGGTAAAAGGGCTGGACACAAACCCTTTGAGGAGCAGCTTAGGGAGCTGGGCATGTTTAGCTTGGAGAAAGGAAGTCTGAGAAGGGACATGATAGCAGTGTCTTAATATCTGAAAAGATGCCACATTGAGGAGGAAGCACACTTGTTTTCTGATACTCCGGAAACTAGGACACCGCTCAATGGAAAAGAGATACCACCTGAATATTAGGGAGAACTTCCAACCAATTAGAGCGGTTCCATACTCCTCAGAGTATGGAAGAAAAATATGGTTTGATTTTCTTCAGAGATACAGAGAAATTGTTTTATTATAACTAGATAACGATCTGGAAACATGAACAACCTTAAAATGCAGATGATACTACTTTAATGGCTAAAATCGAGGTGGAGCTGAGGAGCCTTCTAACCAAGGTGAAAGAAGAAAGCGCAAAAGCTGAGTTGCTGTTACAGACCACAGAACAACAGACTGGTTCAGGACTGGGAAAGGAGTACCTATCACCCAACCTATTCAACTTGTATGAACACATCATGTGATGTGTAGGGCTTGATGAATCCAAGGCTGGAGCTAAAATTGCTGGAAGAAACATTAAGAACCTTAGATATGCAGATGATACTACTTTGATGATTGAAAGCGAGAAAAGTGCAAAAAGCTGGGTTGCAGTTAAACATCAAAAAAACCAAGATGATGGCAACCAGACTGATTGATAACTGGCAAATAGAGGGACAAAATGTGGAGGCAGGGACAGACTTTGTATTTCTAGGCACGAAGATTACTGCAGATGCAGACTGCAGACAGGAAACCAGAAGACATTCACTTATTGGGAGGAGAGCAATGACCAAACTCGATAAAATGGTGAAGAGTAGAGACATCACACTGACAATGAAGATCCGCATAGTTAAAGCAATGGTATTCCCCATAGTAACCTATGGGTGTGAGAGCTGGACCATAAGAAGGCTGAGCAAAGGAAGATAGATACTTTTGAACTGTGGTGTTGGAGGAAAAATCCGAGAGTGCCTTGGACCGCGAGAAGATCCAGCCAGTCCATACTTCAGGAAATAAAGCCCAACTGCTCATTGGGAGGAAGGATATTACAGACAAAGCTGTAGAAGACAGCAAAACTTGGAAAAGAGAATGAAAATGTGTCGTTCCTAAGCAGTTCCTCTATGCTGCATTACAGTATGTAACACATATTTTGTTCCTGGGTTATAAATGTCATTTCCTAATTGGTTCTATCATAAAAACATGGAACTGCAAAAACTTTGTTTTTGAGGGACATCCTGCAGCACATTTTGCTATAGTTTTTCAAAGACTATCTCGCAGAGTCACAACCAATTCAACATAGTTTGCTGCAGCCAGAAAAACGAAGTTTCTGGAGTAGAACAACTACTTTCAAAGTAGCACAATTAAACAGGAAATAACACTTTCAAACCAGGAACAACATTTTTTTTCAAATTTTGTTACATAGAGTACATTTTCCAAACCAAATCTTAGTTTTGTGATGCCAATTAAGATAAAGATAGATATTTGTACTTTCAAAATTTCCATTCTCTCTCACCTCACTAATGACACCCACCCTTGAAAAATATTTTGAGACAAATATTACCTAGGGTACATCTACACTGTAGAAGCAAGAAGGTGTGTCAAGCCAACCCCTACCGGGACCACCTTCCACCTAGAAACCAATGCCCTCACTTTGGGAGAAGATGCAGATCAAGAATAGGGCTCCACAGTCATCTATGGACCCACCACCAGTACACAGATCTTGGAAGACTATCCTACTCAGACAATGAGAGATCGCCTAAGTAATCTCCATTGCCATATAATCCAGTTTCTGAATCCAGATTATCTGCTTTGAACTGGATTATATGAGTTAACATTTCCGTATAAACCATGTAGATGAGGCCAAGGATTGCAAACTATGCAATTGGGATTCACATTGAGGTACTGAGCCTACACAATGGCAGATAGCCCAGTTGGTTGTACATTGTTAGTCTTCAGGAGAAGGATGCTGAAGCTCAATGACTGCATGACTACATGAGAGTAGATCCACACTTTTCAAACATGATGTAGGATCTTGGCCCTGTGGTTCAGTGTGTATGTATGTATGTGAAGTAGCATTCTAACAAAGACCTTGACCCAGGACTAAGCGAGGGGACAACTTAAAATCCTGTTTCATTAAAAGATCCCCATTTTTTGCTAACATATACATAAAGCAGGCACCAAATAAACAGCCCCGTTGAACATCTGCTTTCGCCTAAATATAAAAAGCAGTTGACTTTTTACCCTCTCTCCCCTTTCACTACTGACAATAATTTATCCTGCTGGTCAGATGGAATAAGATTTGCCTCCCTTTGCCATCAAAACCAGATGCAATGCGTGTGTGTGTTGGGTTTGCATTGTGCAGGTGTTCCCCCAGCTGGGAAATATGGACGCTTGCCATCCAGTAGAGATGATGGTTTTTGATAGAAATGCGAGGGCGTTAGAAGTAATTCGACGAAGGGTCGGCTGAGTCCCTGGTGGGCCCCCATATGTGTAGCATACGCTCAAGGAAACAGCTGTTCTGTATTTTAGCCCAAGAGTTATAAAGTTAGAAACGTGGTTGGCCTTTTCCAAACATAAGCAACAGCCCGCTGCCATGGAGACCGATTTCAACAGTAAACTCCTGTTTTTCAAGACTTCCAAACATAATAATCCCATTGGACTCATGTTCAGGTGGTCTCGGAGAAGTGAATTAACTTGGTTACTATGTCCACGAGAGCCTTGTTTGTTCGAAAGTTCCATATTTACTGAGAAGGGTCCACGTTTCTGGGAAGATGCTGCTTTTTACGGCTCATCCTATTTTAAGAACTGTTGTTGTGAGAATGGGACAAAGTAAATAGAGCCAGGTGGAAAGAGACACTGGTCCGCTGGGTCAGACACGATCCACTGCATTAACCCTCACGCACCTTCATAACAAAACAAAACAAAAACGTGCCTTGTATGAGTTGTGCGGGATCAAGTTTAGGGATCTTGATAATCAAGATCCTAAAAAGTAGCATCAATTGTCACACAAGGAGATATGCCTTAATTTTGAGATGCAGCTCCTGTTTGGAAGGGCAATGTTGTATCAAATGCATGACTAAATGTGCGTGTGAATCTATGCACGGTATGCACACATCTACAATGGCAAATGACATATCATGCAGCGGCAAAAAAAAAAAAAAAGCCAACGGGGTTTTGGCCTGCATAAATAGGACTAGTCCAAGGAAACTAGTCCAATGTGGGCTAGGCAAAACTACGGTGAGGTGGATCTGTAATTGGTTAAGTGGACGAACACAGAGGGTGACTCACTAATGCTTCCTCTTCATCTTGGAAAGAAGTGACGAGCGGAGTGCCGCAAGGTTCCATCCTGGGCCCGGTCCTGTTCAACATCTTTATTAATGACTTAGATGAAGGGCTAGAAGGCATGATCATCAAGTTTGCAGACGACACCAAATTGGGAGGGATAGCCAATACTCCAGAGGACAGGAGCAGGATTCAAAACGATCTTGACAGATTAGAGAGATGGGCCAAAACTAACAAAATGAAGTTTAACAGTGACAAATGCAAGATACTCCACTTTGGCAGAAAAAATGAAATGCAAAGATACAGAATGGGTGACGCCTGGCTCGAGAGCAGTACGTGTGAAAAAGATCTTGGAGTCCTCGTGGACAACAAGTTAAACATGAGCCAACAATGTGATGTGGCGGCAAAAAAAGCCAATGGGATTTTGGCCTGCATCAATAGGAGCATAGTGTCTAGATCTAAGGAAGTAATGCTACCCCTCTATTCCACTTTGGTTAGACCACATCTGGAATATTGTGTCCAATTCTGGGCACCACAATTCAAGAGAGATATTGACAAGCTGGAATGTGTCCAGAGGAGGGCGACTAAAATGATAAGGGTCTGGAGAACAAGCCCTATGAGGAGCGGCTTAGGGAGCTGGGCATGTTTAGCCTGAAGAAGAGAAGGCTGAGAGGAGATGATAGCCATGTATAAATATGTAGAGGAAGCCACAGGGAGGAGGGAGCAAGCTTGTTTTCTGCTTCCTTGGAGACTAGGACGCGAACAATGGCTTCAAACTACAAGAGAGGAGATTCCATCTGAACATGAGGAAGAACTTCCTGACTGTGAGAGCCGTTCAGCAGTGGAACTCTCTGCCCTGGAGGGTGGTGGAGGCTCCTTCTTTGGAAGCTTTTAAACAGAGGCTGGATGGCCATCTGTCAGGGGTGATTTGAATGCAATATTCCTGCTTCTTGGCAGGGGGTTGGACTGGATGGCCCATGAGGTCTCTTCCAACTCTTTGATTCTATGATTCTATGATTCTATGACTCTAGTGTGGAAGTACTTTTTAATGTTCAGGTGGAATCTCCTTTCCTGTAGTTTGAAGCTTTTGATCCACATCCTAGTCTCCAGGGCAGCAGAAAACAAGCCTGCTCCCTCCTCCCTATGACTTCCCCTCACATATTTATACATGGCTATCATATCTCCTCTCAGCCTTCTCTCTTCTGCAGGCTGAACATGCCCAGTTCTTTAAGCCGCTCCACATAGGGCTTGTTCTCCAGACCTTTTATCATTTTAGTTCCCCTCCTCTTTCCAGCTTATCAACATCTCCCTTCAATTGCGGTGCCCAGAATTGGACACAGTGTGATTTTAGGTGTGGTCTGCCTTGAATAGAGGGGTAGCACAACTTCCCTGGATCTAGGCACTAGACTCCTATTTATCCAGGCCAAAATCCTATTGGCTTTTTAGCTGCCACATCATATTGTTTAACTTGTTGTCCACAAGGACTCCAAGATTGTTTTCACACACACTGCTCTCAAGCCAGGCATCATCCCCCATTCTGTATCTTTGCTTTTCATTTTTTTCTGCCTAAGTGGGGTATCTTGCATTTCTCCCTGTTGAACTTCATTTTGTTAGTTTTGGCCAATCATCTCTCTAATCTGTTAAGATCATTTTGAAATCTGCTCCTGTCCTCTGGGGTATTGGCTATCCCACCCAATTTGGTGTTGTCTGCAAACTTGATGATCATGCCTTCTAACCCTTCATCTACATCCATGGTTCTCAACCTGTGGGTCCCCAGATGTTTTGGCCTTCAACTCCCAGAAATCCTAACAGCTGGAATTTCTGGAAGTTGTAGGCCAAAAATTCTGAGGATCCACAGGTTGAGAACCACTGACCTAAGTCATTAATAAAGATGTTGAACAGAACCATGCTCAAGACAGAACCCTGCTTATGGCACTCCACTTGCCACTTCTTTCCAGGATGAAGAGGATCCATTGGTGAGCACCCTCTGGTTTTGTTCTTGTTTGAAGGTTTGGATGGTTATCTGTTGAGGGTGTTTTTAGCCTGTGTTCTTCTGTGGCAGAATGGGGTTGGATTGGATGGCCCTTGGGGCCTCTTCCATCTCTGATTTTAAGTGAATTCCTGACAGTTGGCCAAAATGGTAAGGGCTTCTGGGCGTTCAAGTCCCAAACACCTGGAAGATGAAAGGTTGGGAACCAAAGAAAAAGAATGAAATAAAAGATTGCTAGGAAAGCTCTCTCCCTGGATAAACAAAGCAGATAGTACTGGGTTAGCTGGACAACACACTGACTGGTATAAGACTCACATCTACATTGTGTTTGTGCAGGTTAATGTTATGTATTTCAAAATTTTTATTTGAACTACTAGCCGTTCCCTGCCTCGTGTGACTGTGACCCAGTCTGTGTATATGTGTTTTGTTTGTGTATATATGTGTGTGTATATATTTGTGTATATATGTGGTTTTGCACATGGTTGTAATGTATTTTTTATGTGTTTGGCTTTTTAAGTCCCCTCCGCTGTGTTTTTCAGTGTTTTTATGAGTGATGGTCACTCGTTGGCCTGAGAGGTGTCTTGTGTCCAAATTTGGTGTCAATTCGCACAGTGGTTTTTGAGTTATGTTAATCCCACAAACTAACATTACATTTTTATTTATATAGATTACATGTTCAGCAATACATGGAGTGAGAGTTGCCAGATGTACAAGCTGGGTTTAGAAAAGGCAGAGGAATGAGAGACCAGATTGCCAATATCTGCTGGATAATGGAGAAAGGCAGGGAATTTCAGAAAAAACATCTATTTCTGTTTTATTGACTATTCTAAAGCCTTTGACTGTGTGGATTGTAATAAATTGTGGCAAGTTCTTGGTGGGATGGGGATACCAAGCCACCTTGTCTCTCTCCTGAGGAATCTGTATAAGGACCAAGTAGCAACAGTAAGAACTGACCACGGAACAACAGACTGGTTCAAGATTGGGAAAGGCATGCGGCAGGGTTGTATACTCTCACCCAACCTATTCAACTTGTATGCAGAACACATCATTTGATGTGCGGGGCTTGATGAATGCAAGGCTGGGGTTAAAATTGCTGGAAGAAACATTAACATTAGATATGCAGATAACACCACTTTGATGGCTGAAAGTGAGAAGGAGCTGAGAAGCCTTCTAATCAAGGTGAAAGAAGAAACCGCAAAAGCTGGGTTGCAGTTAAACATAAAAAAACCAAGATTATGGCAACAAGACTGATTGATAACTGGCAATTAGAGGGAGAAAACATGGAGGCAGTGACAGATTTTGTATTTCTAGGCGCAAAGATTAGTGCAGATGCAGACTGCAGCCAGGAAACCAGAAGACACTTACTTCTTGGGAGGAGAGCAATGACCAATCTCGATAAAATAGTGAAGAGTAGAGACATCACACTGGCAATAAAGATCCACATAATTAAAGCAATGGTATTCAACCTACGGATGTGAGAGCTTGACAATAAGGAAGACTGAGCAAAGGAAGATAGAAGCTTTTGAACTGTGGTATTGGAAGAAAATTCGGAGTGCCTTGGACTGCAAGGAGATCCAACCAGTCCATGTCTTCCTGTTGTTCACTCAGTCGCTTCCGACTCTTCGTGGACCAGCCCACGCCAGAGCTCCCTACCGGCCCTCACCATCTCCAGCTCCTTCAAGGCCAAGCCATACTTTATTTATGTATTTATTTACAGTATTTATTTATTTACAGTATTTATACTTCATTGGAGGGAAGGATATTAGAGGCAAAGGACTTTGGCCACATCATGAGAAGAAAGGAAAGCTTAGAGAAGACAATGATACTGGAGAAAATGGAAGGAAAAAGGAAGAGGGGCCGACCAAGAGCAAGATGGATGGATGGTATCCTTGAAGTGACTGGCTTGACTCTGAAGGAGCTGGGGGTGGTGACGGGCGACAGGGAATTCTGGGGTGGAGTGGTCCATGAGATCACAAAGAGTCGGAAGCAACTGAATGAATAAACAAGAACAACAGTTACATGTTCTGTCTTTGAGTTATGGTTAGATGGGCACCGTTGGTGTAAATGCATGTGTTTCTGTGCAATGCATGTTGAGGCATACCATCTGGCGCCTTTGAGCTGTCCACTTAAAATAACTCGCAAGACCAAACAAGTCCACTAAAACAGGTATATTCATTTATTTATATATATTTTTTAAAAAATTGTACACCAAAGAGTTATCCATTATGATTTTAGATACGAAACACGTTATACATATTACAAAAGAATGCCTTTCGTTCTGGCCTGAGTCCTACCCATTTCTTTTTTCTTTAATGAACACTGTACATTTAGACTCAGAGCTCTGAGCTACAGGACAGATATATAGGATGAGTAAGTCAATGCCGTATTGTAGAAAGCTTAACACAAAGAAGGCAACTCTTGGATCCCAAATTTTGAAAATACTCACATCTAAGCCAAAAGTGATTATTATTATTATTTTTGAAAAAGAAGAACAACTTACAAGCAGCTGTTATTTAGATCTGGGAATCTCAGTATGCTAACATATATTTACCCCCGCCTTTGCTCAGGCATTAGTAAGACTGTTCTCCGCAACAAACTCATACAGAAATATTTCTCCAAATGAGGTTTTCTTTCCCACTGGGAGCTTCACTCATTGTTGGCAAAGTTTTCTCCTTGTGTCCCATTTTTCTCGGAAAAGATAAAATGTTGATGAGTGGTATGTTTAAGGAGAAAAGATCTGGACCTCAAGAAACGCCCTGTGCAAAACGTTTTCTCTTTATGATGCTCATTAATCCTAAGTATTACTTCTCAGAAAATGCAATGCAAGAAGAAATAACGTAGCTAATGAATGCATTCTTCTCAAAACCGCATTGCATCCATCCTTATAAAGTACTTACTAAAAAAAGGACAACAACAACAACAACAACAAAGGGATATACTTTATTGCTAGCAAAATGCCCTTCATTGAGACAGGCACTGTTTGTGGAGAGAAAGATCGTATGTATATATTTTGTATTGCAAGGTTCCTTATAAAAGGAGACATTGCTCATTGTGAGACTCATATCTGAGACTGAAAATTGTGGAAAACCTTCTTGCCACTCAACCAATATTTACAGACACTTTTGCACATGTTCCGGGACGTTTTCTGAAAAATTTGCATATTTCTTGCATTAAAAATGTAACATTGGTGCATGAAACACATTTTATTTTTTGTAATTTTTTTTGCTATTTCTCTTAATGATAAAAAGTCACTTGTTTTTTTTTACATGCATGAGGAAAAGATCTCATAGAAGTTGAGAATTTTTCAGGAGATCCTTCCTTGTGAGAAGAACCTTATTTGCATCCCAACAAAGGATTTCCCCAGGCAGTAAGAAGTCAGACCTTGAAACTGCTAGGCCATTAAATGCTAATCAAGGTGGCCAATTGCAACATTCACACCTACCTCAAACAGACAAGAATTCTTTCTCCCACCCTGGACCTTCCACAGAAATATAAACCCCATTTTCCTCATTTCTAACAGACCTCACAACCTCTGAAGATGCCTACCATAGGTGCAGGCGAAACATCAGGAGAGAATCCTTCTGGAACAGGATCATACAGCCTGGAAAACTCACAACAACCCACTTCTTTGCATCCTTATTCCAAGGGGACTTTCCATGGGAAGAAAAGGCAGAATTTCACCAATATGGAGGACAAAAACATTCCAACACGTTGGAAGCTGCTGTCGAAGGCTTTCATGGCTGGAATCACTGGGAGTTGTAGGCCACACAGCCCAGAAACCACAAACACCCCAATCAATGGATAACTGTGGGTACTCTGTTAAACACACACACACAAACACACTGCCATACACATCTTGAATTGCTCAAACGTTAAAGCTATTAGATGTTCAAACTGTTTGGAAACTGCACATCAAGCAAGTCTTCTGCTCATCCCTTGCACAATCACATCAGAGTTCAGCTCTGTTCTTATCTTCACATTATTCTCACTGAGTGGAAGTTGCGAGGGGAGTGAGTGAGTAAGATTCCATCCTTCATCTCTGTGTGTTTCGTTGAAGATGTAAATAGGACATGATGCCAGAATCTGTCAGATGTGAAGGACTGTAATTCCCACCATGCCTAAGTGTGATGGAAGTTGATACTCCAATAGACCTGAAAGATAATTATGTCCGGACTTCCACATTTATAGGTTTAATTTTTGTGTATTTGATGAATAAGTTCTCTCTAGGATATTCTAAGTTAGTGGTTCTCAACCTGTGGGTTCCCAGGTGTTTTGGGGCACAACTCCCAGAAATCCCAGCCGGTTAGGATTTTTGGCAGTTGAAGGCCAAAACATCTGGGAACCCACAGGTTGAGAACCACTGTTCTAGGTTCTCATAGGTAACTCTGGTCAATATCTGCCAGATTGTACTGGAGAACATAGAGATTCCTACAGATAATATCTCTTTAGGAATCTCTAGGTCCCCCAAGGCAATTCTACGATCAACGTTTCACACATGTTGATCGTATAGTTGCACTGGAGGACCTAGACATTCCTAGAGAAGTATTTTCTCAGGTTAAAAACACACTCTTTTTTTTTAAAAAAAGTGTTTTTTCCACTTTTATGGGAGTACTGTGACCTTAACATCTACAATCTTGGAGTGCCTATTGTAGATCACTACATTAGATAGATTTATAGAGAAATGTACTATCAGTTGCTGTGGTAGAAGCTGTCATGTTGGAGGCCTTGTATTTCACAATACAAATTGTTGAGGATACACGTTTTCATGTATTTGTATTCTGCTTGTGGGTATCGAGATGGGAATTTGGTTGGCTTCTCTTGGGACAGAATAGTGGTCTCCCTTTGTTCTAATCTAATACAGATCTTATTTGATTATGCTTCATGGGATTAGAAATCATGAATGATTCTGGTGCACTGAGCCTTTTATGTAGGGTTGATGACTCTGCTCAGAACTTTTGCTGAACTTTGGAATATTCTGGACTAGGTACAGAGAATCTGATCCTGGTCTCTCCTACCCTGTATTCTTCTTGTCTAGTGAAAACACAACTACAGTAAGACCCCCATAAACACAGAACCTATATCCACATTGTTCATTTGCTGGTGCCTAGGCGGAAATTGTGTCCTGTTAGATCCTCCAGGTGATTCTATAGTAGACTTCCCTGAGATCAGTGGTTCTCAAACTGTGAGTCCCCAGGTGTTTTGGCCTACAACTCCCAGAAATCCCAGCCCATTTACCAGCTGTTAGGACCTCTGTGAGTTGAAGGCCAAAACATCTGGGGACCCATAGGTTGAGAACCACTGCCCTAGATGTTACCATAGATGTGCATAGGAGGACCTAGCAAATTCCTAAAGGCAATAGCTCTCCAGGAATCACTAGATTAGGCACTGGAAACTTTGGCCCTCCAGATGTTTTGGACTTCAACTCCCACAATTCCTAAAAGTCTACCAGCTGTTAAGAATGGTAGGAGCTGAAGTCCAAAATATCTAGAGGGCCAAAGTCTCTTCATGGCTGATCTACATCCTCCAACCACAACCCTATGGTAAGCTGGAACTGGAGGAAAGGAATGTATCCCCTATGAATATTGCAGTCTTATTGTATTGAAATGGGAATAGGTGATTGATACTGGTATCACCAGAATAGAGAGAAATGCAAACCTTTAAATGGAAAGTGGAAATGCCCTGGTTATACTTCAGAAAACATAACTACTTTTGAATTATAAGCACGATAGCATGGCTACAAAGATTGATTTTCTTAATAAAGTTTTTCCTTTAACAAAACACATCATGTAAAATCTATAAATAAAGTTGTAAGTGCTTCATTTAAGAGAATATTTCTTTGGCTGCTCTGGGTACTTGGGAATTACTTAAGTGCTGTGGCTAAAATGGATGAGGTCCCACAATGAGCGTCAACCTGAGCACTGAACTCGACCGATAGTTCATAGTGTTGACCGTCACCAACTCCAAATCGATGATATGTTCCCGGGGTCCTTTTAATGGCTTGACCAATACAAGCATTGCGCTAACCGGACTTGTTTGCTGGAAGAAACATAAGAGATAATGTTTTCACCAAAGTGTTTGGTTATAGGCATCGCTCTTTAAGAAATATGACTTCTAGATGTTGGCGATTGTAACTTTTTCTATGTAAATTCTTCCATTTTTTGTGGAGTTATCTAGGGATTTGATTTGAAAATCATATCTCTAGAGAATCCCACCAAAAAAAGAGGAATTCCTAGATAACGTGTCTCTAAAACCCCCAGAATACAGTAATAACAACTCAGTCTGGATCTACAATACCGAATAATGCAGTTTGCAACTGCATTATATGTAAGCGTAGACCCATAAAATGCAGTTTAAAAGTGAAGGCATCAGATCCCATCTGATCTTAGAAGCTAAGCAAGTCTGGAAAGGAGACCACCAAGGAATACCAAGTGTTGTAGGCTATATTTCAAAGGAAAGCAAAGGAAAAACATTTCTAAATATTCATAGACCAAAAAGGTCTACAATATTCATTTGGTCAACAAAAATCAACAGGTGGCTTGAAGGTACATAATAACACCACCAATGCATTATTCTAGCTGCACCCACATTAATATTAACAATTACTTACTACATTGGTTAATATATTTATAAAAAACTAGCTGTGCCCTGCCACGCGTTGCTGTGGCCAACCTTCCCTCTTTCTCTCCTTCTTTCCCTCTTTCCTTCCTTTCTTCTTTTTCTTTCCCTATCTGTCATCTTTCTTCCATCTCTACCTGTTTCTTTCCTCCCTTTCTTTGCTCTTTGGTTACATCCTTCCTCCTCTCCATCCTTCCTTCCTTCCCTATCTTTCATTCCTTCTCTTTTTCCTTCCCTATTTCTTTCTTTCTCCTTCCTTCCTTCCTTCCTTCCTTCCTTCCTTTCTTCCTTCCTTCCCTCTTTCCCTCCTTCTCTCGTTACTTCATGACTGTTCCTTCCATTTAATATTGTATTTATCTCTTAGAAGGAAGGAAAGGAAGAAGGAAGGAAGGAGGGACAGGAAGGGAAAAGAAGGAGAGGAAGGGAAGGGAGGGAGGAGGGAGGGAGGGAAGAGAAATAAGGGGAAGGAAATGAAGAATGGGAAAGAAGGAGGAAAGGAAGGGAGGGCAGGAAGGAAGGAAAAAAGGAGGGGGGAAGAAGGGAAGGAAGGAGAAGGAAGGAGGGGAAGAAAGGAGGGAGGGAAGGAAATGAAGGGGAAGGAAATGAAGAAAGGGAAAGGAGGAAAAGGAGGGAGGAAAAGAAGGAAAGGAAGAAGGAAGGAGGGACAGGAAGGAAGGAAGAGGGGAGGGAGGAGAAGGAAGGAAGGAGGGAGGGAAGGAAATGAAGCAAGGGAAAGAAGGAGGAAAGGGAGGGAGGGAGGAAAAGAAGGAAAGGAAGGAGGACAGGAAGGAAGGGAAGGAGGGAAAGAAGGAAAGGAAGGAGAAGGAAGGGAGAAAAGGAAAGGGAAGGAAGGAAGGGGAGGGAGGGAGAGAAGGAAGGTCCTTCATTCAAGCACCATGGACCTTCCTCCTCCCCCCCTTCTTCGTTGCGTGGATGCTCCGTTGCTGCTGCCCTCGCTGCTGCTTTCCCAACAGGGAGTGAGGGGGCGTGTGTGTGTGTGTGTGCCGCGGGGGGGGGGGGGGGGGGGGGGCGCGCGGGGGGTGTGTGTCGCGCGGGGGGTGAGGGGGCGCGCGTGTGTTTGTGTGGGTGGCGGAAGCGTGCGGGGCTTGGACTCGGCATGAGGAGGGTAAGAGGGAGGAGGGGGAGGTGGAATGGGTGTTGACGGTGCGGGAAGGGGGCGGGTGGAAAATGCGTCGTGCATATGTGTGTGTGTGTGTGTGTTTGTGTGGGCGGCAGAAGCGTGCGGGGCTTGGCTGCATGTCTGTGGTGAGGTGTTTGTGTCGGCCGGGGCGAGGGAGGGCCGTCCGTCTTGGGAGCAGAGCGCGGCTGGAAGGGAGGGAGGAAAGTGTGGAGGGAGGGTGAGGGGCCATGTGTGTGCGCGCGCCAGGGAGTTTGCGCCAGTGCGCATGCTCAGTTGTTTTGCCGTTTTTTGTGGTTGTTGTTGTGTGGTTTTGATTTCTGAGTGGATTAGTTTGTACCTAGTGGGTTGTCCTTGGGGCATGGCAATTTTGGTCCAGTTTTGTGGAGGGGTTTTAGAGTTTTGCTTCTCCGTTGGACGCCACGAGGAAATTTATAGATATAGATACACAGTGCAAAAGTAATTCCAAGTCTCTTCCAGCAAAGTAAGGGCTTCTAGCCATTATCATATTTTTTCTCCATAAAGGCCTCTAGAGAAGGCATGGGCAAACTTGAGCCCTCCAGGTGTTTTGGACTTCAGTTCCCACAATTCCTAACAGCCTCAGGCCCTTTCCTTTCCCCCCTCAGCCACTTAAGCAGCTGGGAGAGAAAAGGAAGGAGCCTGAGGCTGTTAGGAATGGTGGGAGTTGAAGTCCAAAACACCTGGAGGGCCCAAGTTTACCCCTGCCTGCTCTAGACATGCCTAAGAGATGGTTATGGAAGGGACCCAGCAGTCACCTACACATGGAAGCTTATTTATGGAGCCTGTACAAACCAGTCCGAGGGAAAAAATGTTCCCTGGGGGATCGTCCTTGAACCAATCAACACTATTAGGGGAAAAAATTCTTTGAGAGTAACAAGCATAACACAGGTGGACCATTGTAAGAACAGGACAAAGGAGTAGATTTTTTCTGTGTGTCAGGAGCGACTTGAGAAACTGCAAGTCACTTCTGGTGTGAGAGAATTGGCCATCTGCAAGGACATTGCCCAGGGGATGCCCAGATGTTTTGATGTTTTACCATCCTTGTGAGTGGCTTCTCTCATGTCCCCACATGGGGAGCTGGAGCTGATAGAGGGAGCTCATCTGCCTCTCCCCGGATTTGAACCTGCGACCCTGTCAGTCTTCAGTCCTGTCGGCACAAGGGTTTAACCCATTGCGCCACTGAGAGCTCACAGTGGGTTGTATATACACTCTTGTATGTTCCGTATGTAACATGTTTTTCTGTATGTTTCATGATGACGCATGGTTCAATTGCATAATAGCCATTCTGTGAAAAATCCCACAAGGCATAATATTCCAAATGTGGCCACCAACTCTGCCTCCCCTATAAAAGGCTGGTGATCCCAAAACGATTTGCTCTACCTGATCTCCACCAAGCTTATAAAGAAAATAGAGGTAAACAAAACACGAGAAGTACTCACTCTCAGAAAATAGTCTCCGTTCTCATTTCCGGATTTAATCCGGAACGTGTTAATTGTATTGGGGAATATCTGGGTGGCCTGGATTTGGAAGATATCAGATGGCACGGTTCTCTCGGAGCGGATGCTCATGTATTTGTGTACAATGGAGTATGGCAGGTCTCGGCAAAGGGTGTTGGACACTGGGCAAACACAGCGACTGAAAAACAAACCACAGCGACTGAAAAACACATTCCCTCCTTTGCAAAACAGGCATTCACTTTTGAATTTTGGCAACAAGGCTTGGTTAGGATCTGTTGGCGGTTTCCCTTACTTTTCAGATGCAAGAACGTAAGGCTCTTGACATGGATTCCTTGGATAGCAGCGATATCCACCGTGATAATTGGAGCATATTTCATCTTCTCGGCATTCGTTGCCCACCTCACATTCATTTATATCTGTATTAGGAAAGAAAAATTGTTGAACGTTGAGATGGTGGCATCTCTGAACTAGAATACAGCTTTGTTCTTGAATCTCCTCCAGAGTCCACATCTACACTGCATTATATGACAAGTATTGTCTCCTATAATGCAGTTTAACTTCACTGAGCTACTCTGCAAGAGTCTACTCTGACCATATAGTTCAGTTTTAAAGTAATTATATGACAGGATAGATGGGGTCAGAGTTTGGGAGTGAATATTTGGATTACAGCTCCCAGACTCCCCATACTAACATGGTCACCATATTTTCTTAAAGATTTTTGGAGTCATTGTTCAAACTCTTGACTCCAAGCTACTATTTTGTCCCCAGTTTGACCTGACAGAACTCAATGTTTTAATAAAAAATTGAATCAAATAGATCTCACAAATGTGAATTCCACTCAACAACATGGCTGGCCCAAGATTTTTTAACACCTGTGGTAAGGAACAAAATTGCACCCTCCTTATTTTATATAAGACCCTATAGACTGGCCATTTAATTGTACTTCAGTAAGGATGATAGGGAGAATGCTGTCCTAGTTCAGGTTTTGGGGACACTCCCAAACCGTTGCTAAGAAGGGAGCAATTCACTCTAAGCTTTCCAAGTCTTTGCTGTAATTTCAATTTCTGAAACTTTCTCCTGCATTTAACCATAAGATTTCAACCCTGCAAACTCCACGGCTCCAATGCAGTGGTTCCCAACCTGTGGTTCGTGGACTACCAGTGGTCCGCAAGAACTAAAATATGGTCTGCGGCCTCACCATTACTACACTGTTGCAATGAGAGTGACTGGTCTTGCAAAACCCTCTTTGTGACGGCGCGTCTGGCCCCACTTGTATGTGAATGTACAGTTAAATTGTTTGGCTATCTACTGCTTTCTATCAATGTTGTTTTGCACCGGTTGAATTGCTTCATGCCCAGTTCATCCTGGACGCTGTTGAGGAATCTTAAGCGCCTTCAAACCAGTCCTTTGGAATCGAGAGGAAGACCTTGGGGCCTTCAATATAGGTCATTGGACTGGGGTTGTGAATGTCAGGCTTTCACAGCCATTGAGAAAGAGGGAACTTGGAAAGCTTCTCAGCTGGAAAACTCCTTGGACCCAAGACTCCAGAGACTGTAATGTATATATTTTTTACCCCTTTTGAACATCAAGTTTATGCCTAAGGAAGTTAACTCATTGTGAACAAGAAAGCCTATTTCCAGTTATCTATAGTGTCTTGATCCTTGAGAGTTCCAGTTCTCTAAAGGAGGGCAAGAAGCAATCCCCAGGAGAAAAGATGCCATGTCCATGTTTCTTTCACTAAGATCTATAGCCCCCAGGCGTGATGGCACACTCTTATAAACTGATTTGTAACCCTTTTGGTACTAATGTTGGAGAGTGGTCCCTGGTCAAAAAAAGTTGGGAATCACTGCTCCAATGGCATAAATATCTCTCTTCTTCTGGTTTCTTTTTTGCCAGGAAGAGAAAGCTGAAGCCATATTTCCTTTGACTCTAAGATGCCATCAATTGTAAGATATACACTAATTTCAGTACCACGAATTTAATAAAGCTTTATTTTTATATAAAGAAGCACCTGCAATTTTAAGATGCTCCCTGTTTTTACAGATGTATATATGGGTGAAAAGTGCATATTAGAATCAAATAAATAGTACTTCGATACAGACTTTGGAACTGTGACAAATAGGATGCTTAGTGTGCAAAGTTAGATGCTTTATTTGAATTTTACTGCTAGTTTTAAGACTGCAGGAACACATGCCTTACCAGAAGGATACTTACCTTGACAATTTCTTCCTCTGACTAACTGGTACCCATCTGGGCACAGGCAAGAGAACCTCCCTGGTTCATTGACGCACTCATACTGGCACATGAAGTTGGAAGCTCTGCATTCATCGATATCTGAAAAAGAGTCGCACAATTTGAAAAACATCCAAAGGTATAGATGGAAATAGGATTGCTTAAGAGAAATTCTCCCCTCCCCAAATAAATTTTCCTTTCAGTCCCAAAAGTTCTAGCACTGCAGAACAGACATTGAAAATTCTAGAACTCTTCTATTTGCTGTGTTCGCATTCCCTTGGCCATTTTATCTTCTCCCTTGCTTTGGATGCCTAAACTATGTTGTTAAATCAGTGATTTCCAAACTTTAGTCATCCCAGTGTTTTTGGACTATATCTCACAGAAGCTTCAGCTGCCTTGGCCAATGATTAGGGATTCTGGAAGCCGAAGCTCCAAACACCCAGATCAATGTTTGTGAGAACCTGTTCTATACCCTTAACTGAGTTACTGAAATATTAGAAATATGTGTGCTGGAGGTAAATTCAACAGGGTTACAATTCTTATTTTATGGTGGGCGAGGCTCACAATTTGTCCATCTATACTCTGGTGCAGACCTGGTAAATATGGAAGAGTTACTTAGAATAAGTAAGAGTTACCTAGTACCTATCCATAACTAGTCTGTACTCATGAATTCTACTATGATGATTTATTCACCCATAACTATTCTGTATTCCCACAGATAAAGAGGGTTACTGTAGGCTTAACGAACTGATGCAAAAAGACTGTCACTGCTTCTAGTTGCAATTTATTTTTTGAGACACATAAGGTATTTGGTTATACAATTATATCTATAAAGTTTTAGTTGTTAAGTGTATTCTATTGTTGAACGATTCCATCTGTCAGGCACTGAGGATTCCCTTTCTACCAGAAGCACTGCTGCCTTACAGATGCATGCAGTCCCATCAACACGGAAAGGTAATACAATTGGTGGGATTGGATATATAACAACAACAACAACAACAACAACAACACTTTTGTTTATATTCCACCCTTCTCTCAGAGTGGATTACAGAATATAAATGGACACAGGCAAACATTCAGTGCCTTGTTACAATGAAATACAATGGCACACAAATACACAGACAAAGGCAAAGGCTTCTCCTTTCCTTTCCGGCTTTGGAGGCGGCACTCATCTCTGGCTCTGGGGGAGGTGCTCATTTCCATTTCTATGCCGCGGAGCCTGTGTTGTCCATAGACACCTCCTGGTCATGAGGCCAGCATGATTACATTTTTGCCTTTCCCGTTGAGGCGATACCTATTGCATGTTCTTAATTGCTAGGTTGGCAGAAGCTGGGTCTAACAGCGGAAGCTCACCCCATCCCACAGATTTGAACTGCCAAACTTCAGGTCAGCAGTTCAGTAGCATAAGGGTTTAACCCATTACACCATCCGTGGTAATGCTATTGCTGGGACTGGATATATCAGGGCATAAATCTGGAAAGCGGCTATGTAAAGTATCCAATTCCCATAATTTAAAATGCTTTAATATGCATTAATTATTAAATCTTAATTTAAATGTTTATTTTAATTGTATGTTGTTTTAAGGCATTGAATAGTTGCCTATATGTAAAGCTGCCTTGAGTCCCCTTCGGGTATAAACAGGGAAAGTAAATAAATAAATAAAATTGGCTGAAGTGACGTTCAATTCATTTAGAGTGCACTGCATTTAACAAATTTCTACCATTTTAAAAACAATGTAATTCCAAAATGCTTTGCTCTGGTTGGATTTAATAGCAGAATGAATACACTTGCTATATTACAAGAAAAAATAGCAACAGAATATCTGCGGATAAAAGCACCGCAATGAAAATTACATGTTCCAGGGTAAAGGAAGAGAATCTAAAGTCATTGGTGTTTCTTGCTCCTAATTCTGCTTATCAGAAGAATTAGAAGTTTATTTCCCATTCCAATATTTTAGGAACTGTCCATGAAGTTAAATATGAGTTACTCACCATCACAGTTGACTCTGTCGGCGCTTAACTCAAAGCCTTGGTTGCATTGGCACAGGAAGGACCCAACTACATTATAGCACAGTTGGGCACAAGGGTTGCTGGTCTCACATTCGTTGACGTCTGAGAAAAGAAACAACACTTTTTGAAAAAAGCGCACACACCCAGAACATCTGTTATGTGGTATTTATTTACATATGTCCACCACATGGCTCTGGTACACCTTTTATTTTATAACTAGTCAAAACTTACATTGCTAGCAAATGATAACACAGTTCCCCATAATCTCTGCACAGCCTCCTGTTCCTTAAATCAAGGGGGAAACTGTTACAGAGTCCGGGACGAATGTTTTGCTCCTGTCCTTTCCCAGAAGGATGTGAAAATAGAAACAGAACAGAAATCTCACTCATGTCTGGGTTTGTTTTACATTTATTTTGCCCGTTTTCCAGAAGCCAGAAAGGGCATTGTCTTCTCTAAGCTTTCCTTTCTTCTCATGATGTGGCCAAAGTACTTCATCTTGGCCTCTAGTATCCTTCCCTCCAATGAGCAGTCGGGCTTTATTTCCTGAAGTATGGATCGGTTGGATCTTCTGGCAGTCCAAGGCACTCTCAGAACTTTCCTCCAACAACACAGTTCAAAAGCATCTATCTTCCTTCGCTCAGCCTTCCCTATCTCCAGCTCTCCTTGGGGAGATAGTACACAGCAAACAAGATCACAATGTTGGCTATTGTATTTGATCACACATCGGACACTTCCCAAGTGTCTAGGTCTGTGTGATGTATCAGCAAATAATGCGTGCAGATCTGAGTAGGGTGGCCTTTTGCAGCTTACAGGTGGTACTTTTGTCAGCGCCAATTGTTTTTAAGTGCAGGCCAAGGTCTTTAGGCATTGCACCCAGTGTGCCAATCACCAGTGGGATCACCTTTACTGGCTTGTGCCAGAGTCTTTGCAAATCTATCTTTAAATCCTATATCGTGTCACCTTTTACAGTTGCTTTTCATCAATTCTGCTGTCACCTGGGATTGCAACACTGACTATTCTTTCCCCCCAATTATTGTGAGATCAGGAGTATTGTGCTCCAAAACTCTTGCCAGTCTGTATTCAGAAGTCCAGAGTAATTTGATGTGTTCATTTTCCGTAACTATTATTATTATTATTATTATTATTATTATTATTATTATTAGTACACAACAAGATGCGTCCACAGCGGACACTCAGCTGGCTGTTGTATTGAATCATATGTCGGACACTTCCCAAGTGTCTAGGACTGTGTGATGTATCGGCGAATAATGCATGCAGATCCCAGTAAGGTGGCCTTCTGCAGCTGGCAGATGGTAATTTTGTCAGCGCCGATTGTGTTTAAGTGCAGGTCAAGGTCTTTAGGCACTGCACCCAGTGTGCTGATCACCACTGGGACCACCTTGACTGGCTTGTGCTTATTATTATTATTAATTATTATTATGTGGAAGTACAAATGCGGAATCACAGATTGATAGTTTAATGCGATTGCATGAATGAAAAGAATAGCAATAAAGGAAGTGCTCCTCTGGCATGTATACACTTTCAATGACTGCACAATGGCCATTGAATAGTGGCTGTATGCCAGAAAGTCTTGAGTCTACCCAACTATAATGTGGTCCTCTTTTTTCCTCTTCTGCAGTCTACTATATCAAGCAGTAATTCCTTTTCTAGTGCATCAGGTTACGTCTTCTTGTGATAATGATTAAAAGTCATTTTCTATATCACAACTTTCCTTTACTCAAGCTTTATCAAATGCTGCCAGTCATCTTGAGATGTGGTTGCTCTGTTTTTCCCTTCCAGAAATATGTTACATTATGCAATTGATGTAATGTAGTCACAACTGCCAGAGGTATGACAAAGCTCAAGATTGCTTTTAAGTGAAAATGCATTTTTTTTGCTGTCTGATTTATAGACATTGTGGAAGCATCTGTGCTGCCGGCAAAAAGAATTTCCCTTTCTTTTAGCATACCAAAAAAGCTTCAGAAGTTTTTTGTGTGAATTAATTCTAAATTATGTAGCTAGGCTAATTACTCTGACTATTTAGCTCCTTTGAAGCAACTAACATTAATTAACCATGCAAATAATCCACCCGTCTCTCTTTGTGTGAGAGAGATTAACATATTACTTTGGCCTAATTCCATTTGTTAATACCAACTAGAACAGACTCACTGAACTGATGGGATTTACATACAAGTTGACTTGCCATTCTATATTGTACTGAAACATTAAGATCATCAAGAAGACTGGTATGGTCTAGCAATAGATAGGTCTCTGCTTAACTTTCAGAGAACTTAAGTGAAATGTGTTTCATCTAACATGGGGTCAGCTGGAATAATGTATGTGAAATGGATTTTAATGCCAAATTAGCCCAATCAGGCCAATCGGGATTTTTTCTTTTTTCTTTGATTAATACATTTTTATTTGAGAAAAATTAGTTATATATAGACATATACTATACATTTCTCCCTCTTTTATTTACACCCACCCCTGTGCTCCCCTTCTCCAGAGCCATCTCTTCTTCTAAAGTCCCACCAAAAGTCCAATTGGGATATCTATACACATAATAAAAGTGAAAATGTGTGTATGTATGTGGTGGAAGTGTCCACTTACACAGAAAGCCTCCTGCCTCTACAAACATAGTTTGAAGTGCTGAGAAGCCTCCAAAGGCACTCCCTCAACTGAGAGCCATGAACATGTAGCCCAAACCCTGTCAATGTCCTCCAAACCCTGTCAATGTTTGGGGACTACAGTTCACCCACACCCTTATGCATTTTCAAATGGGACATTCATAAAAAGCAACAGGAAAGACTGGCTTTTTTTCTAAGAAACAGAGCTACATATTATCAAACTGATATTACCTAACACCCCAAAACAAACAGTGCCTTTTTCAAATAACCCAGGCCAACATAACATACTGGAGGGGTTGGGGGGAGGGGGATGAGCTGCCCATGTGGGAGTTCTAGTTCACACTACATCCAGAGATATTACCAAACTTTCTCAAGTAACCCGGGCATCGCCGGGTCCCCAAGCTAGTTTTACATAAAAGTACATGTTCTGAATTTGCAACCTGATAATATAATTAAAAATAATACATGTTTTTATTTGAAATGTTTATAAGTCCATCCGTAGAGTCCCTAAACGTGCATGGCTTTCAGTAACAGGGGCCAAGTTGCATCTGGATGTCTCATGTTGTTGATTTCCTTTTGTCAATTAATGGCAGGGTGGGTTAAGAAGGAAATATGAGTGTATAAACAAAGTAAGCGGAGAATATATGAAGCCAACCACCTTCCCTATGGATGGCATGAAACGAGGCTGAAGAAATCACTGAAAGCAGGGGACTTTCTCCTCCTGACCTTGAAAGTGGGTCAGGAAACGTATCTTCTTCCATTAAATACACTTTGAATGCTCTTGAGAATTATTTTTCCTTCCTGATAGGAAAGGTCCTTTCTAGTAGGGCAGAAAAGCTTCAGCAAATGTTTTAGAAATATTTCACCAAATGCGAGATTCCTGCGTTTTCTCCCCTAAGTCCACAAACTATTGTTTTCCTCATTGGGAAAGAGGGACAGGTCTCAAAGACAGCACTTGACATAAAGAAAACATACTGATAAGTCTTCTCCGCAGGCAGTATTTTGCGATTTATTGGGAAGCATTTATTACTTTGGAGATCAGTTCTCTTAAAATTCCACTACATTTACAACACAAACCTTTGAGAGCTGTTTGTCATTTTGGCAACACTCAAGAGCACTGCTGCCTTGCAAAACGAGGAGCTTAATTTCGTGCAAAAGTATTTTGTTTTATTGGTGGTGGGAGAGGGGAACCATCTGAAGAGCATATCTGAAGGCAACGTGGAAATGAGCAGTGATTGCGAATGCAAGGCTTACATAAGTGACCTTATTTGCAAGATTAACTCAGCCCTCCACATTTGGGAATTTGATTATTTGTGGATTTGATTTATATGTTAAGCTATGAATATACAGTAGTGATGCTTACTGGTTGTAATCAATAATTGTACTATTAATAATTATAAAGAAGATAACCAGCCCTGAAGAATAAGGAATATAAAGCCCTAAACAGCCCCGTCCCAGTTTACCCGTCTGAACCATCTCCCTTTAGGAACCACTGCGGAAACGAAGATCTTCTGGTGAGGCCCTGCTCTCGGTCCTGCCTCCATCACAGGCACGAGAGACATGGCCTTCTCAGTGATTGCCCCCTGGTTATGGAACTCTCTTCCTAGCAATATTAGATCAGACCCTCCCTCCTGTCCTTCAGAAGGATGGTGAAGACCTGGCGGTGGGACCAAGCCTTTGGGGCAGTGCAATGAGGCAAAATGGTGTCCTGAGATGGTTTTTAAGCAACTTTTAATGTGAACATAAGTGATTTTAATGTTTGTGGTTTTATGTCCGGGCATTGAATGTTTGCCGTATATATGTTGTGCTCTGCCCTGAGTCCCCTGCAAGGTGAGAAGGGCGGAATATAAATGTTTTAAATACATAAACAAACAAACAAGCAAACTAATAAATAAATATACAGTTCATTAATTCACTTATATGATACGTATATGGAAAAGTAAAGAGGTGTGATCTGGGCCACACTTGTGATGGTTTAAGCTGTCTCTATTGATCTAAACTGATTGCGATGAATTAGTTTTGCATATTTGCTCATCCATGTTTTATAGCAGTGATATCATTGGTGGGTTCAGAAGATGAGAACCATACCAGATGGCACCATTGTCAGAAATATTAAAAAATTACTAGCCATTTTTAATTAAAAAAATGTGAGTCAAGCACTGAAAGGGTTAAATGGATACAATGATTCAGCAAAAGCTTCAGTTTAACATAAGCAGGTGTGCCTGTAGCTTAATAGCCCTCCGTCTGTGAAATGTCTCTGTGGAAGAAGGGCCTCAGTGTGTTAGTAAGCCTCAGTATGAGTAGGCCTCAGTGTTAGTTCACCTCAGTGTGAGAGAGGCATCAGTCTGAGGGACCCCTCAATGTGAAAAGGCCTCAGTGGGAGAAAGGCCTCAGTGTTAGTAGGCCTCAGTGTGAGAAGGCCTGGTGTGAGAAGCTTCTTTGAGAGAAGCCCCAGTTGGGGCCATTGTGTGTGAAGCTCCAGTGTGAAGACCGCTGTGTGTAAAGCTACTGTGTGAAGCTCCTGTGTAACTTCAGTGTGAGAAGAGGCTCTGTGAGAGTGAAGCTGTTGATCTACATAAGAATGAAGCCCAGTGTGGAAGCAAAGAAGGAAGTATATATTTGTGATATGGAAATTGTGAAACCATATTATTTTGCTATAAAGAAAAGGCTCCTAAGGAAGTTATAACGTTGGTCTGTGTGTTTTTGTTCTTTTTATCACTTTTGGTTACAGATGTTGGGTCATGCTGCTGCTAATAAGTTACTCTGCTATATGTTTATGCGGAGGGTCTTTCGTTAATAAGCCCACCCGCCCAACAACCATTAGACAAGAAGTTACTAATATGACTGGATTGCTGTGAGTTTTCTGGGCTGAGTGGCCATGTTCCAGAAGCATTCTCTCCTGATGTTTTGCCCACATCCATAGCAGGCATCTTCAGAGGTCCTCACAACCTCTGAGGATGCCTGTCATAGATGTGGGTGAAATATCAGGAGAGAATGCTTCTTGAAAATGGCCATAAAGTCCAGAAAACTCAAATCAACCCCATGATTCCAGCCATGAAAGCCTTCAACAACACTAATACGACTGTCTCGATTTTTTGTGCAGTATTTTAGCAGACATCTATTATTTTTAGAATTAAAAATTTCCCAGTTCTTACATTTAACCACAAAAACATTTGTCATTAGTCCAGCTTACATACACTGTATTAATAAAGGCTGAACTCTACACCGATTTATGTTTCGAACATTCGAATGCACATGAATCTCCTGGTCCGAGCTGTCATTATTACCCTGTTACAATGATGCTTCAAATCATTTCTTGAGTTTATCTGCGTATGCTTCAAGTACACCCTGCAGTTTTTGAGTATTAAAAAACGTCCAATGACTTGAAGGCATTCATCACGCACACTCAAATGTTATTTATTTATCCAGCCCTTCTCTTACAAATGAGCTTAATGACTGGACTACTCCATAGTTCCCTTTTTTGTTGTTCCTTCTTTAAATTTTGTCACTGATTTTAATTGTTTTGGATTTTGACCTTGTTCTTTACAGTCTGCCCTTTGCATTTGATGTCATCTGAACATGCAAGTCATGCTATACAATGTGTGCATGCATTGTATAGCATGACTTGCATGCATACACGTGTGCATGCAAGTCATGCTATACAATGCAGGATGAATTATTCAACTTGGTCACAAAATTGGGGCCGGGCTTAGGACAGTGGGTTAAACCGCTAAGCTGCAGAAAATCCTGCTGATCAAAAGGTTGGTGGTTCAAGTCTGGGTTGGGGTGAGTACCCGTGAGCCCAGGCATGTAGCCGGGGGGGGGGGGGGGGTGCTTCACCCCCCACCCCCCCCGAAATTCATGGTGGTTCGCGAAAAGGCCTTACTGGTGCAATATTTAAACTGTTATGTTTATTCATATCATGATCTGATCACCATACTCAATATATCCCATATGCCATGGGGGTATTGGGGTAATGATACAAAAGGTTTGCTAGGCTAGACCCTCTTTCACTCAGACTCAGCCCCCCCCGAAACTCAGCCCCCCTGAAACCCCCCCTGAAAAAAAATTCAGCCCCCCCCGAAACGAAATCCTGGCTACGGGCCTGCCCCTGGGCAACATCTCGATCTCCCCCCCCCACCATCCGCCGGCAACAAACAATACGGCTACCGGTGGCCCTGGTGTCCTCCCCACAGCCTTTCTGCTCACTTTGCAGATCAAAAACAGAAATGTGAGTAGATAAATAGGTACTGCTTTATTACAGGGAGGAAATAAAAGGTACCCATTTGCCTGCGATTCAATCAGGAGGACATCTACGGACAACAAAGCTCCTGGGCATAGAAGATGGAGCGACAACACATCTGCCCTTGGCCAGAGTTGAACACAGACTCCAGATGCCAGAAATGGAAAAAGATGGGGAAAGCCTTTACCTCTGTTTATGTATTGTCTGTCCTTATTAATTGTATAACGGCACTGAATGTTTGCCTTATTTGTGTTTGGTAATCCTCCCTGAGTCTCCTCAGGGAGATAGAGCGGAATATAAATAATGGATATTATTATTATTATTTTACTGACACAAAAACACAGTATGCCACATCAAATGAGATCTATGTGCTGGATTTCGTATCACAAAATCACAAGTCAAACACTTCCCAAGCATCTAAGACGTTTTGATGTATTTTCGAATGATGTGCGCAGATCCATGTAAGGTGGCCTTTTGCAGTTCACAGATCGTGATTTTGTCAATGTTTATTGTTTCCAAATGCTGTCTGAGATCTTTTGGCACAGCACCCAGGGTGCTGACCACTGGTACCACCTGTACTGGTTTATGCCAGAGACTTTGCAGTTCAATTTTGAGGTCCTGATAACGGCTGAGTTTTTCCTGTTGTTTTTCCTCAATGCGACTGTCACCCGGTATGGCAACATCGATAATCCAAACTTTTTTCTTTTCCACAATTGTGATGTCTGGCGTATTATGTTCCAAAACTTTCAGTCTGGATTCGAAAGTCCAACAGTATTTTTCCGTGTTCATTTTATGCTACCTTTGCAGTGTTTATTATTTAATTGGCACAATTATTATTATTATTATTATTATTATTATTATTATTATTATTATTATTATTATGCTGATAGTGGTGGAACAACAAAAAACCAGACACTAACACACAATATCAAGTATTGTAATCTGCATTGCAGTTATACATTGCACTTTGCAGTTCCACACTGTACAATGGTAAACAATCACTGACATGTTGTACCATGTTGCTGTTCTGCATTGGGGTTATATAGCGCTGGCATAACATACCACTACACTTAGGGGATGGAAGATTGTAGTCCATGGCTGTTGTAAGTCCCTGCAGGGCATTAATTTAGTTCTTGCTTTCCCCTTCCCCCCATTTACATAAACAATCGTGGCAGCTGTTGAAAAGCCCTTACCTGCGCATGTGTGATTGTCAGGTGCTAATTGATAACCGCTGTTGCACTGGCAGTAGTAGGAACCAGGAGCATTCACACAACGGTGGTGACAAAATGGCGAGAATGTACATTCATCTACATCTGGGTTATCAAAAAAGATATAGGGATAGATATATATTTTAGGAGACATTATATGCATGCCATTAAATTAAAATGCACTGAAATTAATGTCTTCAATTTACATGAACAATACTAAGGCAGGAAGGGCAGTAACGATTCCAAGATCCACTACAAATAGCCTGGCACAGGTTGAGTATCTCTCGTCTAATGCTTAGGACCAAAAGTGTTTTGGATTTCAGGCCTGGAATGCCTATATTTACATATATATATGTACATAATGCAGCACCTTGGAGATGGGACACAAGTCTGAACATGAAGTTCATTCGTATTTCATATACACCTTAGATGCTTAGCCTGAAGGTACTTTTATATGCACTACGTTTAATCCTTTTGTGCAGGCAGAAATGTTTGTGTACATTGAACCATCAGAAAGTCAAGGTGCCACTTGCCACTATCTGGATTTTGAAGTATTTTGGAATTTGGTATTTGGATAAGGGATGCTCAACATGTACAAAAGAAATACACTTAGGATCAAACAATGTTGTCTCCAAGAGTGGGTGGGTGTTTGTATCGCAACTTAAAAGAGATCAAAATCTTTCCAAGCTAATGTCAAGCCCTCGATATTTCAAGTACAGGCAGTCTCCAAGTTATGAACAAGATAGGTTCTGTAAGTTTGTTCTTAAGATGAATTTGTATATAAGTTGGAATATGTACATTTTTAAAGTGTAACTCCATATATATATATATATATATATATATATATATATATATATATCTCGATAGATAGATAGATAGATAGATAGATAGATAGATAGAGACTGTAAACCACTTTGAGTTGCCTGCAGGCTGAGAAAGGAGGTATATAAATAAAGTATATGTATGTGTGTGTGTGTGTATATATACATATATATGTATATATACATATATATACACATACATACATACATACATATACACACACACGCTTTGGCTAGCATAGTAAAGATGAAGGTTTTTAGGAATATTTAGCCTATACAACATTTCCTCCTCAAGCACATCTCAATTTGTGGAGAGATATTATAATTATTGACTATATGGATATATGGTATAGGTAAAGGTTTTCCCCTGACATTAAGTCTAGTCAAGTCCTACTCTGGGGGTTGGTGCTCATCTCCATTTCTAAGCCAAAGAGCTGACATTGTCCATAGTCACCTCTAAGGTCATGTGGCCAGCATGACTGCATGGAGCGCTATTACCTTCTTATAGAAGAGGTAATCTACTCACATTTGCATGTTTTTGAACTGCTAGGTTGGCAGAAGCTGGGCCTAACAACGGAAGGTCATCCCACTCCCCGGATTCGAACCGCTGACTTTTCGGTTAGTGAGTTCAGCAGCTCAGTGGTTTAACCTGCTCGCACCCCCTGGTGAATAGCATAGGGAAGGGTTGGCACCCCTGTGGAGTTTGTTTTGCTGTCTCTGCCCCTGTTCAGAAGATTCCACCTCATTTTCTGTCTCGGTGATAACTGGATTTTGAAAAAATTGACTTGTTGTGGAAACAAGAATTGGTGAGACAGCTTCAGTTGAGACACCCCTTTTCCATGATAATTCTTCCAGGAGTGAATTTCCCTTCCTAGAGATAGCTTTCTCTCACTTCTTTTGTCTCACCCCTGTTCTTAAATATAAGTAATTTTAAAGTCAGATGTTTGTAACTTGAGGACTGCCTGTATACTCTTTTCAGTTGTATAATTCATGGTGAGGGGAGAATCTTTATCTAGCTACTGTTGTTAAGTAAACTGGAGTCAAAATTGTTCTCATCCTGTTGAAAATCTGTGCGGACCCTGATCTAGCAGATCAGGGAAAACATCACGACATCAAAGGAAAAAGGGGTGAGAAAACCTGAGAGTATGAACCCTCCAGTTCTTAGAATGATACTTTTGTTCTGATATGGGCAAGCTAGCTTGGACAATTCAGGAAAGAGAAGAACCAAATTGCTGTATGTAAATAAGTGCATATAATAAAATAGTATGATTTGCTGCTCAAAGCATTGCAAGGGGTGTTTTGTTTCCAAATCCAGTACTTACCAATGCACTGATCGCCTCGCTTCTGATAGCCAGCCGAGCACTGACAAGTGAATGATCCTCTTAAGTTGACACATATCTGATCTGACCTACAGGTGTGGGTGCCTGTTGCGCATTCATCCACATCTTTAAAATGTAAAGAAACAAAGAAACGGTGGTATGGTCAGGGACTTCGGAAAGCACAGCCTCATCTTTTCTATTCCACTCCAAACTTGACTTTTGAAGCAACAGAATATGGAGGAACTCATTTTCAGGACTGGAACAGTATGTGGACAGAGTAGTATGAAACCCATGGTGGCAATCCAAGGCTGAAGGAACATGTACTCCTTCCGTTGCTATTTAGGCACATCACTCCTCTGAACTCACAATATTGGAAAAATTTTGACCACATCTGCAGGCCCCATACATTCTCCAGTTGTATTGTTACAACTAGATCAGTAGTTCCCAACCCTTTTTTGACCAGGGACCACTTTGACCACATTCTTTTTTGACCAGGGACCACTTTCCAACATTAGTATCAAAAGAATTACAAATCAGTTTTTGGTCAACTTTAGATTTGGTTTGGTTATTTGGGGTGCTGATTTAGAAAACTGCATTGGATAGACCACATCAGTTCTAGTTCCTGATACAGAACATAAGCCATGAGTAGCCACCATCTGCTCACACACAAAAAACCATATTTAATAGGGTTTTGTGAGACCAGTCGCTTTCATTGCACCAGTGTAGTAATGGTGAGCAGTGGACCACATTTTAGTTCTTGCGGACCACTGGTTGTCCCTGGACTACAACCACTGAACTTGATGAACACTGATCTCTTCTTTTTTCCATAGGCTATCCCCACTGGAAACCACCAAAGAAGATTCATCTGCTATTGCTATAATAAGAGAGATGGAAGGAGGAACCCTATGTTTAGTGTCACCTGGTGCAAAATCTCATGGTGTCACCTCCATGGACCCCTTCCTGTACCAGATCAGACCACAGTCTTGTCATTAAAATACAAGGAAATGCAATTAAGAATAGTGACTATAAATAAACCAGCAACAATGAATGTTTGTAACACACGCAGATGAAACTACGTAATTGTCATTGCAATTGGACAATAATGACAGCTCCGACGGCCCCATGTAAGCCGCACCGAGTCCCCATCGGGGAGATGGTGGTGGGGTAGAAATAAAGATTATTATTATTATTATTATTATTATTATTAGAACACGAGCATTAGATGGTATAGAACAGGGGTCCTCAAACTAAGGCCCGTGGGCCGGATACGGCCCTCTAAGGTCATTTACCCGGCCCTTGCTCAGGGTCAACCTAAGTCTGAAATGACTTGAAAGCACACAACAACAACAATCCCACCAGCCAAAAGCAGGCCCACACTTTCCATTGAAATGCTAATAAGTTTATATTTGTTAAAATTGTTCATTTTAATTATTGTATTGTTTTTAAGTGGTTTTATTTTGCCCTACAAACAATATATGTGCAGTGTGCATAGGAATTCATTCATGGTTTTTCCCCCAAATTATAATCTGACCCTCCAACTGTTTGAGGGACTGTGACCTGGCCCTCTGCTTAAAAAGTTTGGTATAGAACATTAGCCTTTAAGGTATATTTCTATAACACATGTTAGCTAAGCTTATGAAAATTTTCTGTGGTTAGATCTACCTAGATGCTTTTAACTAGAAATTAATAAATTTCTGCTGAAACACTACACAATTTTTAAAGGCCGTCATTTGGGTGTCACCCGCTCTGATAATGTCAGCCACTGCAGTTCACACCCTTCCCACACTTTCCTACTGATGGCACTAGAAAGAGGGAGGCATGTGAGATGGAGAGAGTCCATGTCAAAACAGAAATGGTACCAACATTGCATGTGCTGGTAAATGTAGGTCTGGTCTGAGATTGGGGACAACCAGGACCCCACTTGATTATGACCATGAGGAACAGTCCTGCCCACTCCAGTGTGGCTCTGTTCATTATCAGGCAATGCAATCAATGTGGCTACTTCAAGATTGTCTATGTGCTCATCTCTTCATCCAAATGTTACTGATAGACTGTTGGATCTAGCCACCAAGAAATGGCAAGCATGTTCCTCTCAACCATGAATGAATCAGGTCTTGATCTACCCCCATTCTTATATCCACGGAAGACACATTTGAACCAATGAATTCATCACAGATGGCTAAAGATTAGAATATAGGCAGGTAATATGAGGAGTTGCTATATAGGCCGGTTACTTCTCTGGATTTTATAGAATCATAGAGTTGGAAGAGACCTCATGGGCCATCCAGTCCAACCCCCTGCAAAGAAGCAGAAAAATCACATTCTAAGCATCCCTGACAGAGGCCATCCAGCCTCTGTTTAAAAGCCTCCAAAGAAGGAGACTCCACCACACTCCGGGGCAGAGAGTTCCTCTGCTGAACAGCTCTCAGAATTAGGAAGTTCTTCCTCATGTTCAGGTGGAATCTCCGTTCCTGTAGTTTGAAGCCATTGTTCTGTATCCTAGTCTCCAGGGCAGCAGAAAACAAGCTTGCTCCCTCCTTCCTATGACTTCCTCTCACATATTTATACATGGCTATCATGTCTCCTCTCAGCATTCTCTTCTGCAGGCTAAACATGCCCAACTCTTTAAGCTGCTCCTCATAGGGTCTAGAGACCCTTGATAATTTTAGTCACCCTCCTCTGGACACATTCCAGCTTGTCAACATCTCCCTTCAATTGTGGTGCCCAGAATTGGACACAGTATTCCAGATGTGGTCTGACCAGAGGACTTATAATAGGTATATACAGTATTCCTGCTTCTTGGCAGAATGGGGTTGGACTGGATGGCCCATGAGGTCTCTTCCAACTCTTTGATTCTATGATTCTCCCTAAAATTGTCTAGGTTCCCCAGCATTTCTATGATATCCTTCTGCTGGAAACTGCCACCGAGTCATCCTGGCGGACCTAGCAAATGACTCTAGGAACTTCCAGCATTGATTTCAATAGTTTGCTAATATATGTGGTTTCTTAGTTTCATTGTAAATTTGGGAACATATTACCTGTGGATATGGGGATCGTACCCTACTTGCATAATAGTAAACACTATATACAAAGTAATCATATAGAAATAGAGAAGAGAAGGCTGAGAGGAGACATGATAGCCATGTATAAATATGGGAGAGGAAGTCATAGGGAGGAGGGAGCAAGCTTGTTTTCTGCTTCCCTGGAGACTAGGACACAGAACAATGGCTTCAAACTACAAGAAAGGAAATTCCATCTGAACATTAGGAAGAACTTCCTGACTGTGAGAGCTGTTCAGCAGTGGAACTCTCTGCCCCGGAGTGTGGTGGAGGCTCCTTCTTTTGAGGCTTTTAAACAGAGGCTGTATGGCCATCTGTCAGGGGTGATTTGAATGCAATATTCCTGCTTCTTGGCAGGGGGTTGGACTGGATGGCCCATGAGGTCTCTTCCAACTCTATGATTCTATGATTCTAAATATAATAATAATAAAACTTTATGTCTATCCTGCCCTAGCTCCCCAATGAGGACTCATATGACTGGTTAGAGAAGATAAAACAAAAATAAGAGTCATAACAACAGTACCAGGACCACACCTGGCAGGGTGGTAAGGATGAAAGCAGGTAAACTCAACATTACAATTGTCACATGTTATCTAAGGGCCCTTCCACGCAGAATATCAAGGCACATAATCCACAATATCTGCTTTGAACTAGATTATCTGAGTCCATATAATCCAGTTCAATGTGGATTTTATACAGCTGTGTGGAAGGGGCCTAAATAATACAGGGTGCAGTTCAGAAAGTAACTTTCCAAGAAGTGATCCTTCTCCCTATGGACACTTTGTGCAGAAGGTCAAATTGACATTTAGGGTGGAAGAAAATGTGGTCTCTATGCTCCCAATGCCAGATAATCTGATGAGAAACAGAAAAAAAAACTTCAACTAATAGGAATGATGAGTGAATGAAATATTTTAGAGCTTCACCATTCCTTCTGGATAAATGGCCCTGTAGTAAAACGTGCTGTTTTCCTTCTTTCTCCCTCATGAAAAGATTTAATAGATTGCATCACTGTGCCGACTTTGTGTGTGGTTTCTCAACCTTATGCCTACTTTAATCCGATCCAGTGCTGTGACACAACTTTCTTCTGGCGCTCAGCATCAACTGGAAGCCTCGGAGCTGAATAAACAAATTCCTTAAAACTAGTTTACAAATCCCAGTTGCACGTTCCGTACTTGTTCAGGAACTGGGGACCAGTGGCAGATTCCGGGTAGGGCCATGGAAAAGAAACGAGGGATTCTTTCTCATGCAAAATGAAAACAAAGCTGACCACAAGACTCAAGTCACAAATTGAACCAAACCACTGTTTTGACGTCACTGACCTACCACACACACATACTTCAAATGCCCCCAGATTTTACAATACTATTCCTTTCTATTCAGCAGCTTTCCTGCCACTTTCTCTCAATGGATGGCTGTTATCAGTTCTCAAAAGCCAGCTTGCTGCCAGAAAAGTCCTCCAAAAAGGACAGGTGGAATACGGAACTTTTTAATAACTTGCAAGATGCCTGTCATTATGACAGGGGTGTGTGTTTGTTTGTGTGTACACAAGCCTTTAAACAAAGTCTGCATACCACAAAGATTTCAATAGTTTTGTATAAGTCCTGGGTGAGTGAGTAATAGATACCACTTTAGGTGCCATGGCTCAATAGCATGGAATCACAGGAGTTGCATCTTTACAAAGTCTTTAACCTTCTCTGCCAAAGAGTACACATGTCTCACCAAATTACAAATCCTAGGAGTACATAAGCATTGAGCTGTGGCAGTTAAAGTGGTGTCAAACTACATTAATTGTACAGTGTCGATGCACCCTGAGATGGTTTTGCAAAGATGTCCATGGTCTGTCTGAGGGTGCATCTATACCGTACTTTACTTACTGACTTACTCTACTTATTATTTATTTATTTATTTACAGCTTTTATATTCTGCCCTTCTCACCCCGCAGGGGACTCAGGGCGGATTACAGTGTACACATATATGGCAAACATTCAATGCCAATTTTTGACATACAAACATATACAGATATACACAGAGGCTATTTAACTTTTTCTGGCCGCCAGGGGAGCTGCCGCTTTCATCGTCCATCTGCGACACTGATGAAGCACTTCCGCATTCCTCGCATGCTTCTCTGCTGGAATGCTTTGCTGGAGTCTTCTTTATGGCCTCATAAATCAGTTAATTTAGCCTTCCCACACTTTAAGGTGGTACCTTATTTTCCTACTTGACAGATGCAACTGTCTTTCGGGTTGCAAAAGTCGACAACAGGCTACACACAATTGTTTGGAAACCCACTCCAACCCAGGTTGGCTTTGAACTCATGACCTTTTGGTCAGAGTGATCTTAATGCAGCTGACACTCAGCCAGCTGCGCCACAATCCTGGTACTTAGGCAATCACTCGTTGTCCGAGTAGGATTGTCTTCCAAGATCGGTGTACTGGTGGAGGGTATGTAGGTGACTGTGGAGCCCTATTCTTGACTGCATGTTCTCCTGCAGTGAGGGCATTGGTTTCCAGGTGGCAGTACCAGTTGGGGTTGGCTTGACGTGCCTTCCTCTTGGCACATTTCTCTCTTTCATCCTCCATTTGTGCCTCAAATTCTACAGCACTGCTGGTCACAGCTAACCTCCAACTAGAGCGCTCAAGGGCCAGGGCTCCTCAGTTCTCGCTGTCTATGCCAGAGTTTTAAAGGTTGGCTTTGAGCCCATCTATACTGTAGAATTAAGACAGTCTGGTACCACTTTAGCTGCCATGGCTCAGGACTATGGAATCATGGGGTTGTAGTTTTTCAAGGTATTATTCTCTTCTACCAAAAGTCCTGGTGCCTCACCAAAGTAGAACTCCCATGATTCCATAGGTTTTGTTGTCAGAGTATAGGAGAAAGTTGAGCATATTAGGAGGAACCATGAGATATCACACTTAAGGAGCCAGGCCAGCAGTTAAAGTTACAAAAGATTTATCCAAAAGATCTACATAACTGATAGGAAAGATACTGGGGGTCCTACTAGCTCGTCTAAGATCATTCTGAGAGAACAAAGAAATGGAAAATCCCAGGAAGAGGGCTGGAAACTTGAGTAGGGGATGTTGCCCTGAGGATGTCAGTCAACATCAAAGAGAACATCAAAGGTGGAGACAGGACAGACAGAAAAGGTGAGTCATGGGATGGGTTTCCCTACCCAACTCTTCAACCCCTGTCAACTGATCTATCCATTCCTCAACATGAGGGCAACTTTCTTATGTAGAGCATTGTTGAATTCCAATAGCATTAATCCACGGCATTAAAGTGGCATTAAACTAAATTGCAAACAGGGATCACATGCAAATTGCAGGATCCCAGCCGGTGCAGACTGGACACCCAGTGTCAGGGATAGTGGATGAGGTTTCCTTTCACCACATTGCTTTACCACATAATTAACAGCCCAGAAACCACATAACACTTGAACGAAAAGTTACTTTTCTCCACTGGCCTGTGTGTCAGCCTAGAAGAATTCACTCAATTTGCTCCACATCTGTGATTATTCTAATAAGTAAAAATTAAGCCTATTCCTTAGTGCTGGCTAACAATTGTGCCAGTCTGTCTCTTCAAGGCATGGGGATTCTGTGTGGGGTGTTTGGCCCAATTCTATTATTGGTGGGATTCAGAATGCTCTTTGATTGTAGGTGAACTATAAATCCCAGCAACTACAACTCCCAAATCTCAAGCTCTATTTTCCCCAAACTTCACCAGTGTTTACATTCGTGCATGTTGAGTATTCGTACCAAGTTTGGTCCAGATACATCATTGTTTGAGTCCACAGTGCTCTTTGGATGTAGGTGAACTACAACTCCAAAACTCAAGGCCAATGCCCACCAAACCCTTCCAGTATTTTCTGTTGGTCATGGGAGTTCTGTGCGCCAAGTTTGGTTCAATTCAATTGTTGGTGGAGTTCAGAATGCTCTTTGATTGTAGGTGAACTATAAATCCCAACAACTATAACTCCCAAATGACAAAATTACCCCCCTCCCAAACCCATCAGTATTCAAAATTGTGCATATTGGGTATTTGTGCCAAATTTGGTCCAGTAAATGAAAATACATATTGTATATCAGATATTTACATTACAATTCATAACAGTAGCAAAATTAGAGTTACGAAGTAGCAATGAAAATAATTACATATTTGCGGGTCACCACAACTGCATTAGGAAGATTGAGAAACACTGCTTTAGGTGCTTCAGCCCCAAACCCAAGGTCTGATTGTATTAGATATAGACACACAAACACAGCATTACCAAGCCTATAAAATGTAATTAAGAAAAAGTTCTTCTCACTGCTGAGGTTTATGTGGTAGTCCAAAAATAGTGTGAAAAAGCTTGTTTGGGGGGAGAGAGAAATACGGCAGCCTCTTCCAACCCCCTTCCTCCCTTGAGTTACTGCAGAATACAAATAGACTTGCCTTTCATTGTGTTCGTTCCCACAAGCTTTACTAATAGCTACACCCCAGTGATTCCCTTTCCCTTGCCAAAAATGTACCCAAGGCTTCCTTGTGAAGTGATTTATACTGTTTTGTCCCCTTTCATTGCTGACTTTGGCAGGATGTTTGCTCTTCATTCTGTGCTGAAATTGTGGGTGAGCTGCTCTCGGAGCTCTCCAAAGACCCTTCTGGGAAGCCGGTTGTTCTTTCAAGTTTTCATCCGCTTCAGCATTGCACCCTTCAGGAGTCATTGGCTGGGATCCTCCGATCCTCATCGAATCCTCCTCCCTGGCCACACATTGGACTTTTTCACAAAGTGCGATTACAAGGAGTTCATTGGAACTGACTTCCAAGCAAGCGTGCTTCGGATCCCGCTATTTTTCTCTGGGTCCCCCTCTGCTCTCCGCTTAACAGGCCTGGCTCCGTTCCCTCTGGCTGTGACTCACTCTTCCCCAAAACCCTGACTCACGCTGCTTGCTCCCTTATGTAACATTTTAATCTCCGGCGTTTGCTTCCTACAACCAGATAATCACAACAGAGCTTGATATTTTTCAGTGTGGTTCCCACCAGCCCTTCACACTTCAGTGCAATTATTCCTTCAGCATGGCTCTTTTATGTAACGATCCACAGGGGCGCACCACAGTGCCCTTTTCAACCTGTGTCAATATGGAGCCCATGGTTACAGAGCAATGCATTCAGCCAATCCAAGCATGTGCCGCATCCCATTACTCTTGGTCACTGGGTGCGGGACTGGAAAAATCCAAGCTTTTGTTGCCTCGGCACACAGTAGTTCCAACACAGGAGCCGAGATAATTTTTGACCAGAACTCTTTGCCACAGTTGGTGCCAAAGGCAAGCTGACCAGAAGTCCTACATCACAGAATCACACAGCTGGAAGAGTCTACAAGGGCCATTCAGGCTAACCTTCCTCTGCCAGGAAGGGACACACGAAAACACTCTGGAGAGATGGCCATCCAGCCTTTGTTTAAAAACGTAAAGAGAAGGCTCCAATGCACTCGCAGGCAGTATATTCCACCACCAAACAGCTCTGATCATTAGAAGATCTTCCTATGTGTAAGTGGAATCTTTTTTCCTTGCACTTTGAATCCATTACTCCAGTTCCTATTACTTATAACGGCAGAAAACAAGATTGCTTCCTCCCCAATATGACATCTTTTCAAATTGGTAAACATGGCTACTATGTCTCTTCCAATCACTCTTCCGCAGGCTAAACATACACTGAACCTGAAGCCATTCCCCATAGAGCTTCACTTCCAACCTTTGACAGTTTTGGTTGTCCACTCATAGAATCATTGAGTTGGAAGAGACCTCATGGGCCATCCAGTCCAACCCCCTGCCAAGAAGCAGGAAAATCACATTCAAAGCATCCCCAACAGATGGCCATCCAGCTTCTGTTTAAAAGCCTTCAAAGAAGGAGCCTCCACCACACTCCGGGGCAGAGAGTTCCACTGCTGAATGGCTCTCACAGTCAGGAAGTTCTTCCTGAAGTTCAGATGGAATCTCCTTTCCTGTAGTTTGAAGCCATTGTTCCCTGCCCTTGTCTACAGGGTAGGAGGAAACAAGCTCCCTGCTACCAACTAAATGATTCTATGATTCTGCACACCTAGCAGTTTGAAAACAGCAATGTGAGTAGATAAATAGGCAAGATTGGCAGGGAGGTAAGAAAAGGCGCCCATGTGGACATGCCGGCAATTCGATCAGGAGAGTGTCTAGGGACAACAAAGCTCCTCCGCATGGAAGTTGGAGCAATAGCACTCCCCCATGGCCGGAGTGAAGGACAGCCTCCAGGTGCCAGAGATGGAAAAAGATGGGAAGCCTTTATCCCTGTTCATGTACTGTCCGTCTTTGTTAATTGTATAATGGCATTGAATGTTTGCTGAATATGTGTTCTGTAATCCGCCCTGAGACCCCTCAGGGAGATAGGGCAGAATATAAATAAAGTATATTATATTATAATTATTAGAAAAACATTACGTCTCTTCCTTTCTGCCCTACTTTAATTACTTGGGTTCAACGTACTTTCACACTCTGAACTCAGTTTGCTGTATTTGAACTAAGATGAGAACAAAAGGAGAAAGTGGGAGAAGATGAGAAAACATTTTAATTGTAGCTTAAAAAGTGGGATGACAGAGGATTAATTGGGACTTCCCTAAGAAATCAGGACAGTTAAAGGCAGGTCTACAAAAAAAGAGAGGGAAAAGACAGCCATAATACTTAGACAAGTCAGAAGACTCCCAGCTGTTTTCACAGTAAATAACATAAATTACTATAATACTTTTGTCATTGTGTGCTGTGGGGAAGAATGCTTCTGATTAATATAAATGGATGATGTGACAGCTTCCACTCCAATCCACCCCAATAAATGTCCTCTCTAAACTGAGAAATCCTTTGCTTAGAAGGCCAACTTTTGAAAAACCCTGGAAAAGTGTGTTTGTTCCTCTACTGTTTGAGCAAAGATTTTTCCAAGAGCCAAAGGAAATCCATGAATCATGCCTTATCTATCTATTCCTTGTAACTACTTGACTTTAGGTGATGCCATGACATGTCTTTTACATATATTTCCCCTGGTATTTCTTATGGCTAAGGCCAAGCTCAATTGCGGTACACTTCCCCAATCCTTCCGTTGAGCCCTTTTCACACTTTGGAGCAACATCAGTAACTTTGCAAATCCCCGTTTCCCTCCTCTGCATAAGCAAGCTATCTACAATCTCGGTCAAAAAGGCTATTTGTCTTGCTCTCTTTTCCATTTCCCTTGCTACTTCCTTCCATGTTTGGAATGTTATACATCTGGGCCTCGTGCCCGGACATTTTTTTAACTCCTTGATTTTGTGAGATGGAAGATTTTTTGCAAGAAAAGGCTATATAGCTGCACCCAAGACAGAGTGTATTGAAGATGTATTGTTGAAGGCTTTTATGGCCGGAATCACTGGGTTGTTGTAGTTTTTTTCGGGCTATATGGCCATATTCTAGAGGCATTCTCTCCTGACGCTTTGCCTGCATCTATGGCAAGCACCCTCGGAGGTAGTGAGGTCTGTTGGAACTAGGAAAATGGGTTTATATATCTGTGGAAATGGGTTTATATATCTGTTCCACCCTGGTCATTCCACAGATATATAAACCCATTTTCCTAGTTCCAACAGACCTCACTACCTCTGAGGATGCTTGCCATAGATGCAGGCGAAACATCAGGAGAAAATGCCTCTAGAACATGGCCATATAGCCCGAAGAAACCTACAACAACCCACTGTATTGAAGATGGCAAAAGTTACTAATGAAAAAAAACAAAAACAAGCTAGACAAGTCTTTAGCAGTTTTCCTTTTGCCTGAACCTACTGGAAGAACTGGTTGGTCACCTGCTCTTCTCTTAATCAGATTTAATTGAGTGCAAGGAGTATTTTTGCACTTTGAACTCACTTTGCAGTTGAGGATTTTACTGGGATTTTCTTTGCTAAATCAGGACACTTGGAGTGCATGGCTTCCTTCTTTATCCTCTTTGGAAGTGATGAGGTGGGATCACCATTCTTCTGAGTGCTTCCGCTATTTATTGCTGCATGTCAGAAAGCTAGGATAGGTCTTGTGGCATCTTCCAGTTCTGACTTTGCCAATTGAGATTACTCTTAATCCAATGCCTTCCAAATGGGTTTGGATGCAAGTTCAATGATCCCCAGACACTGTGGCCAAATAGATATTAAAGTCCAGCCTACCTAGAGTGACCCGGATTGTGGAAAATTACTCCACAAACCACAACTTGGAGAATTTTTTTTCGGCGTATCAGGAGCGACTTGAGAAACTGCAAGTCGCTTCTGGTGTGAGAGAATTGGCCATCTGCAAGGACTTAGCCATGTATTGAAACCTCAACCATTTAACCCAGGGGTCCCCAAACTAAGGCCTAGGGGCCGGATATGGCCCTCCAAAGTCATTTACCTGGCCCTCGCTCAGGCTCAACCTAAATCTGAAACAACTTGAAATAACACAGCAATAACAATACTATCTCATCAGGCAGAAGCAGGCCCACACTTCCCATTGAAATACTAATAAGTTTATATTTGTTAAAATTGTTCTTCATTTTAATTATTGTATTGTTTTAAAGTGTTTTTTTGCACGACAAATAAGGCATGTGTAGTGTGCATAGGAATTCATTCATGTTTTTTTTCAAATTACAATCCGGGCCTCCAGCAGTTTGAGGGACTGTGACCTGGCCCTCTGTTTAAAAAGTTTGAGGACCCCAGATTTAACCAATGGGATTTAAGGCTGTTTTACCTTGTCTGGATTCTAACAAACGACTCAGTTTGTTTCTAACAAACGACTCAGTTCTTGTTATTTCAAAAGACAAAAGTATTACATACCACAAAATACAATTTTGTTTCTTGCAAGTGATGAATTCTGGCATCCTCATTGCAAATGAGTGGGTAAATTTCATGATGCAGTTGTCCCTCCATATCCATGGATTCTGCACCCACAGATTCAACTAACCATGGCTTGAAAATATTCTTCACACCCCAAAATAATCCAAAAAAGCTTAATTTTGCCATTTTCCTATGCTATTTTACATAATGGAGAGTCCTGGAGGTAAACCCCAGTGGATACTATGGACCCATTGTATTTAATTTTGGAAAATTCTTGACTGTGGGATTCATGAATTAGTAGAATGTTGAGTAAAGTAGAAATATATCCTTTTTTGACCAGGGATCATTTTGACCAGGGGCCACTATGACCAGGGGCCACTTTGACCAGGGGCCACTTTGATCGGGGACCACTTTGACCAGGGAACCACTCTCCAACATTAGTACCAAAAGGGTTACGAATCAGTTTTTGGTCAACTTTAGATTCAGTTTGGTTATTTGAGGTGCTTATTTGGAAAATTGCATTGGATAGACCACATCAGCCCTAGTTTCTGATAAAGAACATATGCCATCCAGTAGTTACCATCTGTTCGCCCACAGAAAACTGTGAGCTCACGGCAGCTGGGCTCAATGATGACACGAGACTTCCATCATAATCAAACACAGAACTTTACTATCGGATGCTTAGACACAGAAAAAGCCGGGATTGCCTTGTCGCAGCAGGCAGCCCCTTATATACACTCCCACTTGTTCAAAGAGTAGATTCCCGCCAGACCCAAAACCCCGCGCAAAAGCTTCCCGCCACCAAGCAACTGCCTTCCTTCAAGGCCACCAGCTGCAGGGTCCTTATCAGGGTGAAGTGTCAGGAGTCTAGTTTTCGGCACCAAAGTCTAGGCTCCGGAAACTAGATCCTGACAGAAAACCATATTTAATAATCTGGAGCTGATGTGGTCTATCCAATGCAATTTTCCGAGTCAGCACCCAAATTAACCCCGGGAACAGGCCTAAAAATGAGGTGCCCCTGCTTCCAGGCACCACACAGAATGGCTCCACTTAGGGAGAGGGAGGAAGAGGAGGAGGAGAAGCAGTGGTCAGGAGGCTTGTTGTTGTGTCTTTTGTGGATAGTCAGCCTCTCCCCTCCTGACATCTCTGTTACCTCAGGACTATAAGAGGGTTTCGCGAGACCAGTCGCTCTCGTTGCAACGGTGAAATAACGGTGAGGCCGCGGATCATATTTTAGTTCTTGCGGACCACTGGTGATCCACGGACAACAAGTTGGGAACCACTGCTTCAAAGGGAGTAGACTGATAAGCAACAACAACCATCAGATAACGAGTGTGAAGTTTGTAATTTGTTTGTTTTAATAGTTGTTTACACGTAGCTAAATTGTAATATATAGTATGTCATTTTGGTAGTTTTACATTATCTGAAATGCTTTTTTATGTGTTTTATTTTGTGTTTTTACTTGAATTGCCTTTTTTTCAACAAATGGCAGTGTGAAGCTTGATGCAGTTTATCAAGTTACGGAAACATGTTATGACAAATAGTTTGTTAATGGTAATTGTCAAGATAGTAAACGCACTGATACAAGCTGTACAAACTTCTGGAAACTTTCCTGGAGTAGCTTCTTTGAATTTGTTCCTGTTACAGATGGAGCAAGCACGAAATCATCTCAGTACAAATACAAGCTCTAACCCACCCACGATGACCAATAAATGTTGGAAGATACTCAAAAAATGATTGTAGATAAAAGAACTTTCTTTTCCCTGTGGTATATCATCTACCAAACTAATGTGGAACAGTTCCACATATTAAGTTCAGTACCATATTTTACAGTGTTTCAAAAACACATTTTTCAACGCAAAAAGACAGCCTGACAGCTAAATTATATTAACATAACTGAATTAACCTCCTGGTTCATAACTGCAAAAATTGTAAAATGAAATTATGAAAAAAAATCCCTCTGAATTAATGTACTGTGAGATCTGTTTATGGAAGTTATGAGAAAAGCTATGCAAGGAAGCCGCCATCCTTCCTTGGAAAAGAAGCCAAAATCTGATAATGTGCTAACCGGGTTTCAATTTATCTTGAATATAAGTTAGTATTGTCAACATTTTAGTTTCTAGATTAACAATACTTTTAATATGACTTGCTTCTGTACTGGGAAAATTCAGGAAGCCAGATTAGTTAAAGCTCATTAATGTTGGTATGGCATGAAACTGACCCAGACATGGACAAACTTTGGCCCTCCATGTGTTTTGGACTTACAGAATCATAGAATCCTAGAGTTGGAAGAGACCTCATGGGCCATCCAGTCCAATCCCCTGCCTAGAAGCAGGAATATTGCATTCAAAGCACTCCCTACAGATGGCCATCCAGCCTCTGTTTAAAAGCTTCCAAAGAACTCCCACAATTCCTAGCTTTTAGGAATTGTGGGAGTTGGAGTTCAAAACACCTGGAGGGCTGACATTTTTCTATGCCTGGGCTAGCCAATTAGACCTGACCACCATCTAATGCTATCCTGCCCCTAACCCAAGTGCTGTGATGAGCTAACAGCTGAGGAAGCTACTTGGGCGCATCTCCATTGCGTGCTTCCCTTTAAGCTGAGCTCAGATATATACTGACATGGTACACCAAATCCACTTTTGGGTGGCTGAATGATGCATGAAGACAATCCAGGTGAATTGAGCTGCTTAACACGGTGTTGAACCGTATTAGCCAAAGTTGCAGTTGTTCTCAATTCTATCCCAAAATCTCTCCCAAACTGAGACTTCAGGCCCATGCAATTGTTTACATGGACACTATGTGTTTCCTGGATCTGCCATTCACAGTTCCCCCACTACATGCTTCTCACATTTGCAGGAGTCACCAAATCGGGAGGGATAGCTAATACTCCAGAGGACAGGATTGCAACCCAAAATGCCCTTACATATTAGACTTCTTGTGGACAAGTTAATCATGAGCCAACAATGTGATGTGGTGGCAAAAAAAAAGCCAATGGGATTTTGCTCTGCATAAATTGGAGTCTAGTGTCTAGATCCAGGGAGTCATGCTCCCCCTCTATTCTGCCTTGGTTAGACATCTGAAATACCGTTTCCAGTTCTGGGCACCACAATTGAAGGGAGATGTTGACAAGCTGGAATGTGTCCAGAGGAGGGTGACTAAAATGATCAAGGGTCTGGAGGACAAGCCCTATGAGGAGCGGCTGAAAGAGCTGGGCATGTTTAGCCTTCAGAAGAGAAAGCTGCGAGGAAACATGATGTTGTTGTTCATTCGTTCAGTTGTCTCCGACTCTTCGTGACCTCATGGACCAGCCCACGCCAGAGCTCCCTGTCGGCCGTTACCACCCCCAGCTCCCTCAAGGTCAGTCCAGTCACTTCAAGGATGCCATCCATCCATCTTGCCCTTGGTCGGCCCCTCTTCCTTTTGCCTTCCACTTTCCCCAGCATAATTGTCTTCTCTAGGCTTTCCCGTCTCCTCATGATGTGGCCAAAGTACTTCAACTTTGTCTCTAGTATCTTTCCCTCCAGTGAGCAGTCGGGCTTTATTTCCTGGAGGATGGACTGGTTGGATCTTCTCGCAGTCCAAGGCACTCTCAGAACTTTCCTCTAACACCACAGCTCAAAAGCATCGATCTTCCTTCGCTCAGCCTTCCCTAAGGTCCAGCTCTCACATCCGTAGGTTACTACAGGGAATACCATGGCTTTGACTAGGCGGATCTTTGTTGCCAGTGTGATGTCTCTACTCTTCACTATTTTATCAAGACTGGACATTGCTCTCCTCCCAAGAAGTAAGCGTCTTCTGATTTCCTGGCCAGTCTGCATCTGCAGTAATCTTTGCACCTAGAAATACAAAGTCTGTCACGGCCTCCACGGTTTCTCGTTCTATTTTCCAGTTGTCAATCATTCTTGTTGCCATAATCTTGGTTTTTTTGACGTTTAGCTGCAACCCGGCTTTTGCGCTTTCTTCTTTCACCTTGATTAGAAGGCTCCTCAGCTCCTCCTCGCATTCGGCCATCAGAGTGGTGTCATCTGCATATCTGAGGTTGTTAATGTTTCTTCCAGCAATTTTCACCCCAGCTTTGCATTCATCAAGCCCCGCACATCGCATGATGTGTTCTGCATACAAGTTAAAAAGGTGGGGTGAGAGGATGCAGCCTTGCCGTACGCCTTTCCCAATCTTGAACCAGTCTGTTGTTCCGTGGTCAGTGCTTACTGTTGCTACTTGGTCCTTGTACAGATTCCTCAGGAGAGAGAAGGTGGCTTGGGATGCCCATCCCACTAAGAACCTTTCCACCATTTATTATGATCCACACAGTCAAAGGCTTTAGAATAGTCAATAAAGCAGAAATAGATGTTTTTCTGAAACTCCCTGTCTTTCTCCATTATCCAGTGGATATTGGCAATTTGGTCTCTCATTTCTCTGCCTTTTCTAAAGCTCACTTGTACATCTGGCAACTCTCCATGTATTGCTGGAGTCTTCCATGCAGGAACTTGAGCCTTACCTTACTGGCATGTGCAATAAGGGCCACTGTACAAAAGTTTGAGCATTCTTTCGCATTTCCCTTTTTTGGTATGGGGATATAAGTTGATTTTTTCCAGTCTGATGGCCATTCTTGTGTGTTCCATATTTGCTGGCAAATGGCATGCATCACCTTGACAGCATCATCTTTTAAGATTTTAAACAGTTCAGCTGGGATCCCGTCGTCTCCTGCTGCCTTGTTGTTAGCAATGCTTCTTAAGGCCCATTCAACCTCACTCCTCAGGATGTCTGGTTCCAATTCATTCACCACACCGTCAAAACTATCCTCAATATTATTATCCTTCTGTATAGTCTCACCACCTTCTCTTGATCTCTTCAGCTTCTGTTAGGTCCCTGCCATCTTTGTTTCTTATCATACCAATTTTTGCCTGAAATTTACTTCCAATGTTTCTAATTTTCTGGAAGAGGTCTCTTGTCCTTCCTATTCTGTTGTCTTCTTCCACTTCCATGCATTGCTTATTTAAAAATAGTTCCTTATCTCTTCTGGCTAACCTCTGGAATTGCGCATTTAACTGGGCATATCTCCCCTTTTCACTGTTTCCTTTTGCTTTCCTCCTTTCTTGGGCTACTTCCAGTGTCTCAGCAGACAACCATTTTGCCTTCTTGGTTTTCTTTTTCTTTGGAACGTACTTTGTTGCCGCCTCCTGAGCAATGTCGCGGACTTCTGTCCATAGTTCTTCTGGGACTCTGTTTACTAAATCTAGTCCTTCAAATCTGTTCTTCACTTCCACTGTATATTCGCTAGGAATGTTAGTGAGATCATATCTAACTGGTCTGTGTATTTTCCCTGATCTCTTTAGTTTTATTCTAAATTTGGCAATAAGAAGTTCGTGATCTGAGCTACAGTCAGCCCCAGGCCTTGTTTTCACCGACTGGATGGATGTCCGCCACCTTTGGCTGCAAAGGATGTAGTCAATCTGATTTCGGTGTTGACCGTCTGGTGAGGTCCATGTGTAAAGCCGTCTTTTAGGTTGTTGGAAGAGAGTATTCGTTATACACAGCGAGTTTTCCTGGCAAAATTCTATCAGCCTGCGTCCCGCTTCATTTGGTTCTCCCAGACCATGCTTGTGGATTACTGCATTTATTTATTTATTTATTTGATATACTTGTATACCGCTAATATCTCAGCCTAAATCGGCGACTCATTGCGGTTTACAGCAATTAAAACAATCTCCAATTTAAAAACATATACACATACAATAACAAATTATTGGGCCACCAATAATAATCCCATATATCTCAAGTTGTAATCACAATCCAGAATTCGTTGTCCATGTATTCTGTCCTTAGTCATCAGGATTCGAGTTGCCACAGATTAGCCGAATGTTTGTTTGAACAGCCATGTTTTGAGTCTCTTCCTAAACACCATCAGTGACGAGGCTGATCGTACCTCTATAGGGAGGGCGTTCCAAAGCCGAGGGGCCACCACAGAGAAGGCCCTATCTCTCGTTCCCGCCAGCCGCACTTCTGAAGCTGGAGGGATAGAGAGAAGGGACTCTCCGGAAGATCTTAGGGTCCTGGTGGGCTGATAGGCTGAGATACGTTCGGATAGATAAGTTGGGCCAGAACCGTTTAGGGCTTTAAAGGCCAACGCCAGCACTTTGAATTGAGCCCGGTAGCATATCGGTAGCCAGTGGAGCTGGTTCAGCAGAGGAGTTGTATGCTCCCTGCGCCCCGCTCCTGTTAGAAATCATGGCTGCCGCCCGTTGGACTAATTGGAGCTTCCGGACTGTCTTCAAAGGCAACCCCACGTAGAGAGCGTTGCAGTAATCAAGGCGGGATGTAACCAGAGCATGGACTACCGTGGCTAAGTCAGACTTCCCAAGGTACGGTCGCAGTTGGCGCACAAGTTTTAACTGTGCGAATGCTCCCCTGGTCACCGCCGAAACCTGGGGTTCCAGGCTCAGCGATGAATCCAGGATCACACCCAAACTGCGAACCTGCGTCTTCAAGGGGAGTGCGACCCCGTCTAACACAGGCTGTAACCCTATACCCTGTTCGGCCTTGCGACTAACCAGGAGTACCTCTGTCTTGTCTGGATTATTTCAATTTGTTCGCCCCCATCCAGACCGTCACAGCGGCCAAGCACCGGTTCAGGACCTCGACAGCCTCCTTAGTAGCAGGTGGAAAGGAGTGACAGAGCTGGACATCATCTGCGTACAGATGACATCTCACTCCGAAACTCCGGATGATCTCACCCAGCGGCTTCATGTAGATGTTAAACAACATGGGAGACAGTATTGAACCCTGAGGAACCCCACAAGACAAAGGTTGTGGGGTTGAACAGGAGTCTCCCAGTAACACCTTCTGAGACCGACCCTCGAGGAATGAGCGGAGCCACTGCAAAACAGTACCTCCAAGACCCATCCCCGCGAGGCGTCCCAGAAGGATACCGTGGTCGACGGTATCGAAGGCCGCTGAGAGGTCGAGCAGCACCAACAGGGACACACTCCCCCGTCGAGCTCCAGACGCAGATCATCCACTAAGGCGACCAAGGCTGTCTCGGTACCATGCCCCGGCCTAAAGCCAGACTGTGCCGGTTCTAGATAATCCGTGTCTACCAAGAATGCCTGGAGTTGTGAGGCCACCACACGTTCCATGACTTTGCCCAAAAAGGGGAGATTGGAAACAGGCCGATAGTTGACGAATTGAGTGGGGTCCAGTGATGGCTTCTTCAACAGCGGTTTTATTACAGCTTGCTTTAAGCTGGCTGGAATTTTGCCTTCCCGAAGGGAGGCATTCACCACCACCTTCACCCACTCGGCCAAACCCCCTCTGGCCTCCTTTAGAAGCCAGGATGGGCAGGGGTCTAGGATGCATGTGGTAGCTCTCATTCCTCCAAGCACCTTGTCCACATCCTCGGATTGAACCAATTGAAATGAATCCATCAAAACCGGACAAGCAGATGCTCGGGTTACATCCTCAGATACTGCCGTTAATATGGTATCCAGTCCAGAGCGGATCAAAGCGACTTTGTCTGCAAAGAACCGAGCAAAAGCTTCGCTGCGAGCTGCCGAGTCATCAGGGCACCCATCCTGAGTGGCGGGTTTTAATAGGCCTCTGACAACTCGGAACAGTTCAGCCGGACGGTTCTTTGCAGACGCAATAGTGGCCGCAAAGAAGGTCTTCTTTGCGGCTTTTATTGCCGCGGCATATGCCCTTAAAAAGGACACAAACCGTGTTCGATTTGGCTCGCTCGGATCCGAACGCCACACGCTCTCTAGTTCCCTCTTCTTTCGCTTCAACGCTGCCAGCTCCTCAGTAAACCAAGGGGCTGGTTTAGCTCGGTTACTTGAGAGGGACATTCCGAAGCAATCATGTCGATTGCCCTAGTCATCTCCCCATTCCAGAGTGACCAAGGCATCAACAGGATCACCTACCGAGGCGGTGGGAAACACCCCAAGAGCCATCAGAAATCCATCATGATCCATAAACCTCCTTGGGCAGACCATTTTAATGGGTCCTCCATGTGGAGGTTAGGGGGCGCAGTAAGCCTAAACCTGATCAGGTGATGGTCGGTCCATTTAGATACAAGGCTTTAGCTATCATGCCTCACTTTAAAATGTCCTTTAACCTTTCCCCAACTTTAGAGTCACAAGTGAAGTTGATTTGCAATTCCCACTATCCCTAGTATGCATAGCAGATAATCAAAAGTGATGGCTGATGATATTGTTCAATAATATCTGGGGGCTGAAAACTAGGGGAAAACTAAAGAGCACCGCTCCACTCGAATTGAGATCATTCTGTCATTTTTTGGGTTGTAAGCAAACAATGCACAAATATCTATAGTAACATAGAAACAAGAATGTATGTATGTGTATTTATAAGACTCTCAAGAAAATAATATAAATCAGGATAATATGTTTTCTAATGGAGTAAATTGTCTAAACTTTATAGCATATATAGCATTTAACAGTAATGTTATCAGCACATTATAAGTAAATGTAGGTTATCTTATCAACATAGAGTAATGAATAGTAGACTAGAGATAATAAAGTCCATCCTTTCCTGGAGTCAGATTTCAGTGCAGGAATTCAACAGTCCCTGTCTTTATCCTCAAAAGAATTCTTCTTTTAGCAACACAGTCTTTAAGGAGTACTTCTTATGCAGCAGAGTCTTCCTTAGGTAACACAATTTCACAATTTCTACAAGGTCTCCCGGTATGTTCTCCTTGTTTCGAAAAATTATCTTCTTCAGGATGTTATCACATATATATAATGCACTAAATAAAGGAGTAAAAATAACATACACAATAGATACATGAAACTCCCCAATTCACATTTCTAGTGAAACATTCTATAATAACAGTAAAGAAACATGCTACTCTACTTACACTCTCTTTACACTCTCTTCAGTAGTGCAGGCTCTGTTCTGGAGGAGTTCTATAACGAGCAATGAGTCATACCTAGGCTACCTCTTAAGTAGAACTACATTTCACAAGAAACAAGTGTATTCAGTTTTATCATTTAGTCCTTGTGGAACCAGTGTTTGTAGTTTAAAGATCCAAAAAGATTCTCTTTGTAGAAGGAGTTTTTTTACATCTGCATTAGGTCTGGGTAATATTTTTTCTAAAGCGCAAAATTTAAAGCTATGGTGTGTATGAGCTTTTTCATTGAAATGTACATATATTATCACTGTAATGTTGAAAGGCTTTCCTTGTACTCGAATTGAGATCATTCTGTCATTTTTTGGGTTGTATCCAAGCACCGCTTTAGCGAATTTCTTATTAATTATGAAGGCTACTCCATTTCTTCGATGTTCCTCTTGTCCGCAGTAGTAGATCTGGTGATCATCTGATGTGAAGTCGCCCATTCCAGTCCATTTCAGTTCGCTGACCCCCAGAATGTCTATCTTTAGTCTTGACATCTCACCAATAACAACATCCAATTTGCCCTGGCTCATAGATCTTACATTCCAGGTTCCTATGGTGTGTGATCTTTAGAGCATCGGATTCGTCGTTCACCTCCAGTACCGTCGGCCGCTAGCCTTCCTTTCGGCTTTGAGCTAGCTGCGTCATCACATCTGGGGCTAGTTGAACTTATCCTCTGCCCCTCCCCAGTAGCATTTTGGCCATCTTCCGACCTGGGAGTCCCATCTTCCAATGGCATACCGACATATCTCTGGTTGTACTGGTCCATTTCGTTTTCTTGGCAAGGATACTGGAGTGGTTTGCCATTGCCTTCCCCAGGGATCACGCTTGGTCTGACCTCTCTGCCACAACCGTCCCGTCTTGGGTGGCCCTTCACGGTTTCGCTCATGACATCATTGAGGTGCTCAAGCTCCAGCGCCCCGACAAGGCGGTGACCCTTTGCTGGAGGGAGATATGATAGCCATGCATAAATATGTGAGAGGAAGCCACAGGGAGGAGGGAGCAAGCTTGTTTTCTGCTGCCCTGGAGACTAGGACGCACAATGGCTTCAAACTACAAGAAAGGAGATTCCATCTGAACATGAGGAAGAACTTCCTGACTGTGAGAGCCATTCAGCAGTGGAACTCTCTGCCCCGGAGTGTGGTGAAGGCTCCTTCTTTGAAAGCTTTTAAACAGAGGCTGGATGGCTATCTGTTGGGCAAGAAGCAGCAATTTTCCTGCTTCTTGGCAGGAGGTTGGAATGGATGACCCATGAGGTCTCTTCCAAATCTATGATTCTATAAGTCCTCTGTAATGAGCACAAGTAGAGCATAGGTCCCACAGCGTACCATGGAAGATACCTTGGTTAGGCCACATCTGGAATCCTGTGTCCAATTTTGGGCACCACAATTAAAGGGAGATAATGAAAAGCTGGAATGTGTCCAGAGAAGGATGGCTAAAATGATCAAGGGTCTGGAGAACAAGCCCTATGAGGGCATGTTTAGCCAGAAGAAGAGAAGGCTGAGAGGAGACATGATGGCCATGCAATTTTCCTGCTTCTTGGCAGGGGTTTGGACTGAATGGCCCATGAGGCCTCTTCCAACTCAATAATTCTAGAGAGCTAATTGACAAAATGAATTTCAAAAGGCAGAAATGTATGATACTACATTTAAGTGATAATATCGAAATGCAGAGACATAGGATGGATGACATCTGGCTTGAAAATGGTAAATATAATGGGACCTAGGAGTCTTAGTAGACCATAAGCTGAACACGAGTCAACAGTGTGATGCGGCTGCTAAAAAAGCCAATGCAATTCTAGGTTGCATGGATAGGAGTCTAGTGTCAAGCTCGAAGGAAGTCATAGCACCATTCTATTCTGCTTTGGCCAGAGCTCACTTGGAATAATCCTGTGTCCAGTTCTGGGCACCACAATCCAAGAAGAATATTGACAAGCTGGAACGTGTCCAGAGGTGGGTGACCTGGAACCTCATCATGCAGTGGTTCTCAACCTGTAGGTCCCCAGATGTTTTGGCCTTCAACTCCCAGAAATCCTAACAGCTGGTAAACCGGCTGGGATTTCTGGAAGTTGTAGGCCAAAACACCTAGGGATCCACAGGTTGAGAACCACTGCTAGAGAATACATCCATTTTAAATCTGGTTTCTGCCTCCTGCAGCTGCATGAAGCACACCTTTAACAGCCTCACTAAACTACAAACCCCAGAATTCTGCAGGAGGCAGAAACCAAATTTAAAGTGGGTTCATTCTCTAGTGTGATGGAGTACCAAGTCTTTTCTTCATAAATAATTTTGCCATCCTGACCACATTCTGATGCTGCTGAGCTAGACACATATCCTAATTTCCAGATGCAGCATGGCACAGTGAAAGATTGCCTGGGAGTAATAAATTGCAAGTAATTCCCCAGTAACAAGGTACTTTGCCAACGTCTACTCCCACCCTAAAAACCAATAAAGCCCAAACCCCCTTAATCATTGCTCCAAAGAGGTTTAGCGGCCTATGAGTGCAATTTGAAGTTCACTCTGAGTTCACTGACAGCTATCAAAAGCCCCAGCCTTATCTCAATGAGGATATTGTTTTCCAGCTGCAATCGTACTATCTGTTGGCAGCAGGCTTCTTTCTGAAGTCTTTGCAACTCCCTGAGTAAATAAGTAGATTCCTGATGCAGTTCCAGCTTCTCAAATATGCCTTTGAAGGGCTCAGCCGGGGGGCAAGCCGCAAATGATTCCCCACCACCTCCAAAGCCATTCATGTGATATACTCTAAGTAGGTAAGTCCTCTTCATTTCGATAGGAAACTGGGCTTGAGGCTGGCTTATTCGGAAAAGTGACAAGCAATAGAGTTTGTAGAGATATGGAACCATTTAAGAACTTTTCCAGGACATTAACTGTGTGACTCACCATGTTGATTAGAACAGCCTGGATTAAAATAATTTGGAGCCTGCCCAGTTCCTCTCATCCCATGATTGTGCCGCAATCCCATGATAAGCAGAAGTTTCACACAGATGCCACTATTATTGCTGCTATTTATTGGATATTTATATATTAAAAGCATACTACTTTCACAGAATCATAGAGCTGGAAGTGACCTCAAGGGTCATTCAGTCCAATCTCCTGCCATGCAGAAATGATCCTTCCCTGACCTCACAACTTCTGAGAATGCCTGCCATAGATGTGGGTGAAATGTCAGGAGAGAATGCTTCTGGAACATGGCCATACAGCATGGAAAGCTCACAGCAACTCAGAGATCCATTCTCTGATGAATCCAACCTAACATCTATTTCTTGGATGGCATAAAATAGACATGTTTATTTCTGTAGGTAAAGGTAAACGTTTCCCCTGACATTAAGTTGATTTGTATCCGACTTTGGGGGTGGTGCTCATCTCCATTTCTAAGCCAAAGAGCCAGCGTTGTCTGTAGACACCTCCAAGGTCATGTGGCCGACATGACTGCATGGAGTGCCGTTACCTTCCCACCAGAGTGGTACCTATTGATCTACTCACATTTTGCATGTTTTCGAACTGCTAGGTTGGCAGAAGCTGGAGCTAACAGTGGGAGCTCATGTCGCTCTCCAGATTCGAACCTGCAACCTTTTGATCAGCAAGTTCAGCAGCTCAGAGGTTTAACCCACTGTGCCACAAGGGGCTCAGAAAATTCCTACAAATTACATTTTTTTATCTATGTAAGAAGAGAAAACTATGTGTTTCAGTCCTATTGTCTTATGGGTTGTATTGTATTATTTTACATATTTACGTTTCATTTCTTTCCCAGTTCTGGGACTCAAGGTAGCTTAGCGACTAAAGCAAGATTACATGGGGATCAGATTTTAATGCTGATTCCAGATTTCCTTTATTGCTTGCTTTGAGGCTCCAAAATGGTCATTTGCAAAAAAACAATCGCGTATTGCCTTGTTGACTGAGTAGCAACAAGGCCTGAAATCTTTTCTTAAAACTTACTCATCCAAACTGAGCAAATGTCACTTTGCAACTTGCAGGTTTGTACATGAACTAATGAGTCTGAAGTATACATTTCATCACTGAAGAGAACTGGCTAATTTGTTTTGACAGAGATGGAATGCAAGGAACTTTAAATTACTATATATGTTTTTTCTTTGATAGTGATGGAGAAAAATCATTTTTCTTCCCAGTTACATAGAAATATATGGGAATGCATTTCTTTGCTGTCAGCTGTGAACAAAGAAATGGTGGCCAAACAAATATAGGTGAACCTGTTGCTTATCTGATGCTAGGCTAAAATCTTTTATTCAGGCAGGCTTTTAAAGAAGGTTTTCAAGAATAAGCCAGGAGATGCTGTATGGTGTTTTAATTTCCGTATTTTATCAGATTCTAAGTATTTTTGTGTGTGTCAGGAGTGACTTGAGAAACTGCAAGTTGCTTCTGGTGTGAGAGAATTGACCGTCTGGAAGGACGTTGCCCAGGGGATGCCTGGATGTTTTGATGTTTTATCATCCTTGTAGGAGGCTTCTCTCATGTCCCTGCTTGGGGAGCTGGAGCTGACAGAGGGAGCTCATCCGTGCTCTCCCCGGATTCGAAACCTGCAACCTGTCAGTCTTTCTGTCCTGCCGGCACAAAGGTTTAACCCTTTGCGCTACCGGGGGCTCCAGTTTCAAAGTGTTTTAAGTTATTTTAACAGACTTGTAAGTTTACTTCTATTATAATTTTAAGATTATAAATAGCATTTTTTAATGTTGTGTCCTGCTTTGGGTCTTGATCCAGAAAGTGATGCAGGGTAACAACAAGAATAACAACAATTACAACTACAATTATAATAATAAGAGAAGAATACAATGTGGCTTATTAGTAAAATGTAGTTAGATTTGAGGAAACACTGAGAAAGGGGCCTGTGATGTTCATCTCTTCATGCTGGTAAGAATCTCTTTGCTTGCGTGGTGGCATTAGTGGCATCGGCAGCACTGCAAGGCAGGAACAGATCAATCAAAGCCATCTTAGGCTATAAACTACTTTATTTTACAGCTATATACATTAGAAGCTACTTAACACTCAGCACATTGTAAACTTGCTTCTTTACCATCCGATTGTAACATTGCGAACACACTAACTGTTATCAGTACTAGCTCACACCTCTTGCATTCGAGAGTGACGTATGACATATGATGCTGTGTCCATTTGTTCGATACACTTGATTTATGACCTCTCTAGAAATGCCGTTCCCTCCTTGGTTCAGTTAACTCTTTCCACACAGGAATACATTAACACTAGGCACACAGCTACTGCATTTTAAACATACATACATACATACATACTTTGAAATCTACATTATAAATTGCAAACAGCTTCAACATTTTATGGGTGCCACTATTTCACTTGCCCACAATGCATTGGAACAATGCTATCTGGACATTATGGGAAATTAAAAGGGCTGCTTTTAATTTTCAAAGGGAGGATAGGTAGCAATGGAAACCGTTGTCAAGATATTGGGTCCTGACAGCTGCTCACATGTGGTCATGCTGGACCTGATCATAGAATCCTAGAGTTAGAAGAGACCATAAGGCAGTCCAGCCCGCTGCCAGGTAGGAATAAACAATCAAACACAATTGAGAGATCACCACCTAGCCTCTGTTGTACTCTTGAGGCAGTAAATCCCACTACCAAAGAGCTCTTGATCATTCTGGTTGCCCTTCGCTGGACACAGTCTAATTTGTCAATATCCTTCTTGAATTGCTTTGCCCAGAATGGGACAGTTTTCCAGGTGAGGCCCAACCAAAGCAGAAGAAAGTGGACTACGGCTTGCCTTGATCTCGACACTGTGAGGATTTGGAAAAGGACGCCATGATATGGTGGGTTAACTGGAAAGATATGTTTCAGCAGCTCACTGGCTGAGTGTGCCAGGACTTAGAGTTCTGATTGGTTGGTGCCTCTGGCTAGCTGCTGAGACCAGCAGTTCTAACTGTCATTTTGCCATTTTTTTTCTTTTTGGACAGTGAAGAGAAAGTGCTGGCTGCCAACTAACTTAAGGTAAAGGTAAAGGTAGTCCCCTGACATGAAGTCCAGTCATATCTGTCTCTGGGGTGTGGTGCTCATCTCCATTTCTAAGCCGAAGAGCCGGCGTTGTCCGTAGACACCTCCAAGGTCATGTGGCCGGCATGACTGCATGGAGCCCCGTTACCTTCCCGCCGGAGCAGTACCTATTGATCTACTCACATTTGCATGTTTTCGAACTGCTAGGTTGGCAGAAGCTAGGGCTGACAGCGGAAGCTCACGCTGCTCCCCGGAATCGAACCTGCGACCTTTCGATCAACAAGCTCAGCAGCTCAGTGCTTTAACCCACTGCGCCACCGGGGGCTCCCAACTAACTTAACAACTGATTATTTTAAGGCATGAGGCTTATATTAAAGGACTATTTTATTGGGTTGTTGTAGGTTTTTTCAGGCTATATGGCCATGTTCTAGAGGCATTCTCTCCTGACCTTTCACCTGCATCTATGGCAAGCATCCTCAGAGGTGGTGAGGTCTATTTTATTCCTCTGATCTCTGCTTGAATTCAAAGAGACTGATGTATATATTGTTACCATGTTCGAACTTTTGAACTAAAGTAAATATACTGTTACTTGTTAAACAAGCCTGAGTGACATTTTATTATACTGCAGGATACATCTTGGTTTAAATACTGTGCTTATTCTGCTTATTTACATTTACCAACCCTCACAGATACTCCTATTGATGCAGCCTAGAATCACATTATCTTTTTAAAGCTGCCGCATCACACTGTTAACTCATGTTCAGCTCACTGTGGGAGAACATGCGGATCAAGAATTGGGCTCCACAGCCACCTACGGACCCATCGCCAAGATACTACACTTGGAGGACCATCATCCTTGGGCTATGAGGGATTGCTTAATTAAGTAGGTAAGTTCAGCTTATGGTCTGTGTGCTGGTACGGCCGTACCAGGAGCTCCAAATTTATTTGCTTTGTATTAAATGTTTGTTTGCAGTCCTAGGTTTAGGGACTCTGCAGATAGGTGGCTTCCTTTCGTTGCAGTCGTAGGGCAAGTCACCTGTCCATCATCGTTAAGTTTTGGTCCCACCCCTTGCTCAGGGCAATTGGGAAGGGAAAGGAGCCATTTTTAGTTAGTCTCAGCAAGGAAAGTTAATGTACAGTACATGTGCAAGTTTCCCCTGTACAAAAGCTTCAACCCTTAAGACTTTCCGGGAGGAAACAGTCTTAAGAGTCTCCAAAGATTTCCAGGAAAACAGCCCTAAAGACCAAAAACTCCAGCTGGAGAATATCTAAACTTTTACTGGTAGATCCACTCGGTGCTTCGAGATGCAGTTTGACCCGGTAGAGGAGCCCACATCAGTAAGGGTTAGATTACAGTCAGCCTGGGAGAAGTTAAAAAGGGGACTTTCCTTTAAAGTAAAGAAGAATACAGTTGCCTGCCCTTTGTGGGCAAGTTTAGAAAGCCATCATTTGCATAAAAGCCTGGAATCATTTGTTTATCTTTACTGAAGACAAGAGAAGTGTCTGTTTGTTTGATTGTTCATTAATAAAGGACTTTGTTATACTTCACAAGCCATCTAAAGATCATTTGTGGTGGAAAACCTCTGAGAACTTCTCTTTGGGCCCCCTGGCTTCCTGCCGGGCAAAGGTTGCATGTCCTGTTCTAAAGGAAATTCTTTACAGGCCCAGCACGCGACAGAACAGTCTGCTAAGACTCCTAGATCCCTTTCATATGTACCCAACTCGCAGAATCCTCGAGCCATAATGATCACATTAACTACTTACCTACGTACTTCTTTTTTCCCTCACCTTTCTTCCAATAGGGTATCCAAGAAAATAGTTAAAACATTGCAGTGAGCCCTCGATATCTGCTGGGGTTTGGTTCTAGGATCCCCTTGGATACCCCAGATCTGTAGATGCCCAAATGTGTGTGTGTATGTGTGTAGGCATAGAAAAAATACTTTCCAAAATAGCAACCAACTCAATTGAAAGTCAGAGACATTGAGGATCTGTGAATTCGTGGGAGGCTACATCAGGATATGCCGTTGTCTACACATCTACATAGTGCTTGACACATAACAAGACCAAGGTTTTGGAAAATCCCTCCAAGATAGTTCTAGACCATGGTTAGTTGAATGCATGGATGCAGAACCCATGGAAACAGAGGTCTGGCTGCATATGATGCCGAAGTTTTTATTACAAAGTATGGAATGCAAACCCCTGAATTCATAGCCATGTGACTTTTTAAAATCACAATTCCCAAACTATTCAGCCTGACCATGTCCATGATTTTTTTTTCTGTGTCAGGTTTAGGGTTAGGGTTAGGGAGAAACTGCAAGTTGCTTCTGCTGTGCGAGAACTGGCTGTCTGCAAGGATGTTGCCCAGGGGACACTCAGATGTTTTAATGTTTGACCATCCTTGTGGGAGGCTTCTCTCATGTCGTGTATGGGGAGCTGAAACTGACAGAGGGAGCTCATCCGTGCTCTCCCCAGATTCGAACCACTGCCTTGTTGGTCTCCAGTCCTGCCAGCACAAGGGTTTACCCACTGTGCCATTGGGGGCTCCATGTCCATGATGATTGGGGGAGAGAAGATGCATGGAAAATACCTTTTCTGGGCTCATTCATTTTCTCTCTCTTTCTCTATGACTCATACACACATAATCTGAGAGATTGCTCAAGCATAATGTTTAGTTTGGCTCTTATGCACAAAATCTCTCTGAAGAATGTCTATATACTATTCTGTCATTCCTACAACAACCTTGAAACAAATGCAAAGTTTTTTTTTATATGCAGATTGGACAGCCCAAGTAAATAGTAATGCTACAATCATACAGGGAAATGACAAATAGCTGGCGACGCCATCCAATTATAATGTAACAATAATGCTATCAGGCATAGGATATGGTCCATCAGTAACATGACTCTGTGCTTGATGCCTACCTAGCATAGCAAAGCGTCACCCGGCAGGTTGCATACCATGCCTGGGCAGCTGTTGTTCAGCTTCATCAGTTAGACATTTGTGGAGGCTTGTTTTCTCATTCCTTTTGTTTCTGGTGCTCAAGGGTGAGTGCCATTGCCAATGAAGCCAAAACGATGCCACCCACACACTTACAACACGGAGGCACCGGCCGGCTTGAGGCAACGCCACGATTTGGCAAAGTACAAAACCCCAGAGTTCTTAGAAAGGATTAAATTTGTCACCTTTTTTCCATGATCTTCAAACTGGCCTTAACATGTGCCTTTCAGGGATGTCAAAGAAAAGTTTGGCTCTCCCGTTGCAACTAGATACTATATATATAAGTGAAAAAGATCTTGGAGTCCTCGTGGACAACAAGTTAAACATGAGCCAACAATGTGGTGTGGCGGCAAAAAAAGCCAATGGGATTTTGGCCTGCATCAATAGGAGCATAATGTCTAGATCTAGGGAAGTAATGCTACCCTTCTATTCCGCTTTGGTTAGACCACACCTGGAATACTGTGTCCAATTCTGGGCACCACAATTCAAGAGAGATATTGACAAGCTGGAACGTGTCCAGAGGAGGGTGACTAAAATGATCAAGGGTCTGGAGAACAAGCTCTATGAGGAGCGGCTTAAGGAGCTGGGCATGTTTAGCCTGAAGAAGAGAAGGCTGAGAGGAGATATGATAGCCATGTATAAATATGTGAGAGGAAGCCACAGGGAGGAGGGAAGCAAGCTTGTTTTCTGCTTCCTTGGAGACTAGGACGCGGAACAATGGCTTCAAACTACGAGAGAGGAGATTCCATCTGAACATGAGGAAGAACTTCCTGACTGTGAGAGCCGTTCAGCAGTGGAACTCTCTGCCCTGGAGTGTGGTGGAGGCTCCTTCTTTGGAAGGTTTTAAACAGAGGCTGGATGGCCATCTGTCAGGGGTGATTTGAATGCAATATTCCTGCTTCTTGGCAGAGGATTGGACTGGATGGCCCATGAGGTCTCTTTGATTCTATGATTCTATGCTCATCCGGGAGGCCCTGCTCTCGATTCTGCCCTCATCACAAGTACGTTTGGGATGAGAGACAGGGCCTTCTCAGTGGTGGTCCCTCGGCTATGGAACGCCCTCCTTAAGGAGATTAGATAGGCTCCATCACTCTTAATGTTTCGGAGACAAGTTAAGACATTGTTATATGAGCAAGCGTGTACAAATGCAGAGTAACTGACATAGGAAATGGAATCACTCGACAATGGAACTTGGACAACGTTATTTAACTAGGAGACACTGATGATAATGTTGTTGGTTTTTATTTTTTATTGCTTCTATTGTGGTTTTATACTATTTTAATGTTGAATTTGTATTTTGTTGTTATGTGTACTGACTTGTTGCAAACTGCCTTGAGTCGCCAATAAGGCTGAGAAAGGTGGTATACAAGTATAGTAAATAAATAAATAAATAATAATTTGGGAGGGGCTGCAGCAGTTTGCTTTGCCTGCATCTACAGGGAATGTAGGGATTTGGGGAATATTTTTCAATCTCTACAGTGATCTTCAGCTTAGCAATGGTCTCTTCCACCCAAACTGCATTAAAAGATCTCTAACTTGCATTTTGGGAAGAAAGACCTTGGAAGTTCCTAAGAACCTCTTAACCTCTCAGCAGCGCTACAACTTACCAAACTGTTAAACCCACACAGCGTTCCTTCCTTGGGCATTAAAGTAAAAGCGGCGTTGCTGCCTAATTATACGTAACGAAAATGCTTATCCCCCCACTATACTTACAAACAAGGGAACCCACTTTTACCATGGTTTGAGATCAACAAGATGGCAGCCCCAAAAACACAAAAATGTTAATTGGCATAGAGGCTATTTTGTAATCACCACATGGAGGCTGAGCTGCCCAATTGCTCTATAATTTGCAAATCCCTTCCTATTTTTAGTTCAGGCAAAACATGCATTGAATAAGGTAGAGCGGAACTCTTCAAGATACATCGGGCTTCTTTAATGTACCTTTTTGAATACCCGCATGATGATTTTCTGCTTATCCATTCTAATTACTAGAACATATAACTTTGAGAGAAGATGAACTTGAGACATTAGTACTCTGGCTCCTTCTACACTGGCCATATACAAGGGTTGAATGAAAAGTAATGCCTCCACCTTTGTTACTTAGGTTTGGATGGGAATATTTTAATACATCAAACGCAAAAATAATCCTTAGAATGTGCTCTTTAACTACCACTGTTCACGTTTCTGCATAAATACCAGACAATTGGATGCATTTCTGCCAACATTGAACAAGTTTTCTGAAGCTGTCACGGAAGAAGTTGACAATGTTTCTGCAACCAGTGTCTCACAGTTCTCTCATCCTGGGTATCCATCGTGCACAGATCTTCCAATAGCCAAGCAAAGCAATAATGTGATCCTCACATTCTTGTGAAATGCTGATTATGCTTGAAATTTCTCTCTGAGTGATACGATGATCATCCTGAATCAATCTGTCAACCTTTTGCTTGTGAAACTCGGTGGTTGCTGTCACAGGATGTCCAACTCTTTGTTTGTCACGCAAGTCAGATGTTCCCACCTCAACATCTTTAAACTTACTCGCCCAATGATGCACAGTACTCACATCAACACAATCACCATAAACAGCTTGCATTCTCTGATGAATCTCCTTTGGGGTGACACCTTCTGCTGTCAAGAATTCAATGACTGCACGTTGCTTAAGTCGCATTGACTGACCTCCGGCTCAGGGTTCCATACTTCGCACTTTAACAACACAACCGTTCAATGCTAAGGCTTCCTGCCAAAACGGAACTGTAGAGGAGAGAGCATACCAGTACTGTCATCTGTTGAGGAGTTACGAAGGTGGAGGCATTACTTTTCATTCAACCCTCGTACAATCCAATTATCTTCTTTGAAGTGGATTATATGTCAGTGTAGACACATATAATCCAACGTTGATAATCTGGATTATAGTGCAGAAGGAGCCTGAGTCTACACTGTCATATAATCCAGTTTAAGGTTGATAACCTAGACTTTATACAACTGTGTAGAAGGAGCCCTAGAATGAGAAGAATGCTACTGGAGGTTCCAAGAGCTCTTGTGCCTTCAATTAAAAGTTTCTCCTTTATAGTTTCTGCCAGTTTAATAATTTCATGTTGAGCATAATTGGATCAGTAATTAATATCTGCCAATTGCATCTTTCCTGGCTGTTCAATCTCTGTTCCTGCAGGAGAATCCTTAAATCATTGTATTTCCTTGTTTTCCCTTTCACCTCTCATATAAAATAGCTTTATTTTATTGTAAACATCAAACAGAAATAATAATTAATAATTAAATAAATCTATATAAATAAAAACTTAATGTTAGTTTGTGGGATTAATGTAATTTAAAAACCACTGGACGAATTGACAACAAATTTGGACACAATACACCTATCATGCCAATGAGTGACCTTCACTCATAAAAACACAGTGGAAGGGACTTAAAAAGCCAAAAAAGCAAAAAGATGCTACAGCGCATGTGCAAAAACGACTCCCCCAGCCAAAAAACAAAACAAACAAACAAAAAAAACCCCAAACCCCACACACAATAGCATGAGGAAGAACTTCCTGACTGTGAGAGCCATTCAGCTGTGGAACTCTCTGCCCCGGAGTGTGGTGGAGTCTCTTTCTTTGGAAGCTTTTAAACAGAGGCTGGATGGCCATCTGTCGGGAGTGCTTTTGAATGCAATATTCTGCTTCTTGGCAGGGGGTTGGACTGGATGGCCCATGAGGTCTCTTCCAACTCTTGATTCTATGATTCTATGATAAATTACAGAACAGATGCCCACAGTACCAGCATCTCCTAGACCAGGCCCCTTAGGAGCGGAGAATGATCCAAATGCACTGCTTCCAAGCTGCAAGCTTTTTTCTCCTTGGATTTCTTTGAGAGCATCCCAATCCCTGCATATTTCCAATTTCCTATTCCTGGACTGCAACTCCCAGCAATCCTTCAGATAAATAGATTAGATAGAGATAGATAGGTAGGTAAATAAATCAATCACAAGGACTGCTGGGAGTTGCAGTCCAAGAATAGGTGGAGAAGGAAGAACTTGGAGAAAGAGGAAGGGAAAGAAAAGAGAGGGATGAAGGGAAGAGAAGGAAGGAGAGAAGGAAAGAAAAAAGGGAAAGAAGAGCGAAAGAAAGAAGGAGAGAAAGGAGGGAAGGTTGGCCACAGCAACACGTGGTGGGTACAGCTAGTATAATATAAGGTACCATCTGGTATTTAAAGAATGATGAGACGTGGTCTGCTAGAGATAGTCTGAGTGGGATTTTGGGTTGGCTGTGTAGTTTTCAAATGCATTTTAATATTTGTATGTTTAATGACACAAAGGGAAGTCTCTCTCTCAAAGACCCCTTCTACATTGCCATATAATTCAATTCAAAGCAAATAATCCAGATTTTATATGGCAGTGTAGAAGGCGCCAAAGAGATGCATGGCTTCCAGACCTTTCACCATTTTCATCACCCTTCTCTGGACACCTTCCAGGTTGTCAATCTCTTTCTTTAATTGCTTTTCCCAGAACTGGACATAATATTATTCCAGGCAAGGTCTGATCAAAGCGGAACAGAATCAAAGACTATGACTTCCTTGAGTCTAGACACTATTGAGTCTAGACACCTTGAGTCTAGATACTATTGATGCTACCTATAATCACATTGGCCTTTCTAGCTGCCACAACATACTGTTGACTCATGTTCAGCTTACGGTCTACCAAGACTTCTAGTTCTCTTTCATACGTACCCAAGTTTGAAAAGTTACTTTGGACTCCAACTTGCAGAATTCTCAAAGTAGAATGGTAATATTACCTACCTACCTATTTATTTATTTCATAGCTCCCCTTTCTTCTAATATGGTAACAAGGAAATAGTTAAAACAATGTAGTGGCCATGGGTATTTGCTGGGCTTTGGTTCCAGGACCCCTTTGGAGACTCAAGTCCCATTATGTACA